>BSBM01001697.1:600000-914845 GCA_027924585.1 Larix kaempferi | reverse complement strand
TTTGTCAATGCGGAGGTCATTTTGTTGATGAGTATCCTCTCTCTATTGTGAACTCTCTCTTCGCGGAACTAAACTAAAGAGTGTAGTAAGACTATTTGTAATTGGCTGGACTCTCTTTTGAATAGTGCATGAACCCTAAATATTCATGAGAACTCTAATCCTCCTTTGAAATGAATTGAAGAGATCGTTCCTTCCATCTTCTGGTTACTATCTCTATTGTTATCCCATCATGGATTTAGTAGTTCGTGTGTGGAAATCGTTGGTGAAGCGTGAAGCTTATGTTGATAAAGATCTTTTGTGTTGATAAATATATTCTGGAGTAGTGATCCACCAGTGTGTGAAGACTGTTGTATGGTGAAGACAATGCATGAAGAGACCACGAATCCGAGCCAAGACTCCAATGTTGACCAAGACCACTGTCTTTGCATGTATGAATGAGATTGTAAGGTGGGGAAATCCATGATTTTAAGTATAACATCTCGATGAGTTTGTTGTCAATGAATACAACTGGAAACAGAATGTCGATATGTTATTTTTCAATGCATAAAGGAACTGCTCACTTAACACAAGTGAAGAATGTGAGCTCTTCGTCAGTCCTGTAGCACCCTTTCTCTCTTCCTTCGAAATAATGGCTAGAAGTTGTGAACCCTTATGGAGTTGCGTGGGTGCTTCATGAAGCCTAGGTTTTCAATTTTGCATGTGAGACTTATGAGTTGCGACTCATTGAGGTTGTTCTTAAGTATGAGAAGTTGTCTTTGAAGATTTAAATAAAAAGTGGATGAGGTTGAAAGAAACGATTACTTGTTCAAGAGACGAAGGAGAAGTCTACCCAGATTGGATAAAACTTCAGTGATGTGTTTAATAAAATCAACAAAGACTGTTGAAGTATCACTTCCTCCAAGATGAACATGTATATCTCTGCCTGTGATTTTTAGATTCGCGAGGCTCATCCTAAACGATTGTCAGCTTTGTTGGATAAATCAACATATTGGAGACTTGTTTTTGGATGATCAATCATCATGAAGAAGTTGTTGCACATCACTGTTTGAATATTGATAGTAGAACGTTGCTGCATTAACTGGATCACGAAGCTGTTGCGTACTACATTGTGAAAGTTGTGCATTGTTGGTTGAAGACTGGAAACTGGGGTGAATGCCCTCTCCCTCCGTTTCATTGTTGCATGGATCTACGTGGAGCAACCAGTACCTCTACTCAACAATATAATGAACCACTCATATTTGATCCTCGATTCATTGGTGTACATTGATGGACATCCACTAAATTGAAGACTACTCATTAATAAAATGATAACACTATGAACCCTTGAAGACGGGAATGTAGTAGAGACTAGCATTACAAGAGTGTTGGAAATCCTGTGACATCGTGGAGCCAGTGAGAGAAACAATAGTGGTGATACCTTCGTATGCTACGTGATTGTTCTGGTGTGAAGTGTTTGAAGCTAGTCTACTCCTCCAATACACTCGTTGGTAAATGTAGCCAAGCCAGCGGTGGACAGTGTTATCGCTCTAGTAAAATTTGCTTTCTAAATTGTGGCATAGATCGGTGGCTATGTGTCATGGAAACGATGGTCCTATGCAATATGATGTGGCAATAATTAAGTGAAGAGGAGTCGAGGTGGCAGTGATTACATGGAGAGGAGCCTAAGTTCTTAAGCACTAATATATTTTGTATTAATGAAGCGCTAAAATAATAATACATGGATAAAGTTGTTTGTAAAGAGATATAATAATAATAATAATAATAATAAAACGATAAAAATTATTATTACAAAACCTAAATGAAGAGGTACGATTAAAATTAAATGAAGTGAAATGAAGAAACATGTCACTTAAGAGGAACATGTCATTTAGTGAAAAGACATTATGCATAACTCAAAGACATATATATGACAAGACATGAAGAGATTTGGGTGTGTCTCGGTGTATATTCTACTATTGATATGGACCTTGTGTTCATTCAAACAGATTGGTGTCTGTAATCAGGTTGGAGCCTGAATGAGGATTGGATTCCTCTCTACATGCTGGGTCATGTATAAAGCTGGGTCTTGTAAGAGAGTTGGGTTTCTCAATCTAGCTGGGTCTAGATCATTAATGCTATGTAATCTAAGATCCTATTTAATAAAAAGATATTTGACATATTCATATATCTGTCATTCTTCATATGTGTTTGTATACTTCATATATATATATATATATATAATTGGTAAATGTCATGATCGTTTCATAATACATATGACTTATTAAATTAGTGCTTTGGCAAGAGATTTTTAATTTTTAAGAGACATTGATTCACCCCCCCCCCCTCTCAGTGTCTATGACCTTGTTCTACAAATTATACTTAGTAATGGGCCTCAATGTATGACATTGAGATTCAAGGAAATAAAGGAAATTAATGGAACAAATTCACCAACTCATTCATCTAAGCTAGAATTTAACCGATAGAGGAATCCATTGACCTGTTATGAAAAAAAAAACCCAAATAATCCCAAATATAGTGTGAAATTGGGGTATCGATTGCATCACTCAAAGAGAAACACTAATAGTCTATGGTGGTGGTAGACATTGTGGAAATTGAGGCTCCTCCAAAAACCATCCTTTACACTTGGATAACACTCAAGAAATCAACACCCACCTGGGATATGCAAAGATAAAGAAGATGGATGGGCCTAAGAAAATTTCCACTATGTGAGGAGTAAGAGGAATTCAAAATTCACATCCTCCTCCATTATTAGTTCAACAAGGAAATATGGGAAATATCATTGAGGTTAACCGAGTCACAAGTTATCTAGGGTGGGGACATCATTAGCAAGGTCCTCTACCATAAGACTAGGGCTACAAAGGAGGAGGAAAAAGGGTTGGACTTAAAAATAATATGGTCAATTTGGTTCACACACAATGATAACATATTTCAAAATAAGTTACAGTTCTACATATATCCTTTTTTTTTAATATTGAAGGCCAAACAATCTTAAATTCCTTATGTAAAGAATGAAAAACCCCAATATCATTGAAACATCTTGAGTTTGATCTAGTTCAAGGATAATTTTAAGAACCTGCCCTAAATTTATATGAATAATAAATGGGTGAATCTCCCTAATATATAGGAAATTTTGAAGGCTATTTTTTCAAATATATATATATATATTTGGAAAATATTTCATTCTATTCTATAATCTTGTAAAATCTTGGTGAGTCTTTCACTAAATTATACGATATTGTAAAATCTTGGCATATATTTCACTAAATTATAAAATATTGAAAAAACTTGGAAAATATTCATTGAATTATAAAACCTTATAATGTATTGGTGAATGTTTTGTGAGGAGGACTCACCTTTTGATTCTATAGATTACTAAGGTAGTGCAATAGAAGAGCATATACTAGAGATGAACTCTAGACTCTATCAACTAGTAGACTCTTGAATGAAAAAATGCATGAATGAGGATAGGAGATATTTATTTATACATTTAACAAATAGTATTTGGTCACTCACAACTAAAAGCATCGATAAAACACAACTACACTAACTAGATTCGGGGAAAGTGGGGACTCCACTTGTTATTACACCCTTAATGGTCCAACGAACATGTGGGGACCCAAATCTTGACAAACCGTCAAACCAATAGAATCTAACAATTTATACTTTGGAGTAATTATGGCACCCACAAACCATTATTACAACATGGAGTCTTATCAAGACCCACAACCTCAATACACTGAATGAATATTCAATTAGCTTATTTTCAAAATCTCCCATTTTTAAGCTACCCTATAAGAAAAAAATAACCTACTTATATGTTTATAGATACAAATACCACTTTTTACTTTCTTTTGTTGATAATCAAAATATGAATTAGGTCATTTGATTTAGAACTTTTAGAGCTAGCTAGAAACTTGCAATGGTTATTAGAAATAAGAACATACACTAACATGAATAGAAAGCAAATTAATGCATCATCACGCATATAATTATAACTACTCCGTTTAAAAATAATACTGTTTCTTAGATAAATTGAGTTGGTGTTTGTATCAATGTTCTTGAAATTTTCAAAAGCATGAAAAATGTGGTAAAATCGTTTTAGCACCCTCATTGAATGCAAAAGCAAATATATCAAATAGCATAATGTCTACATATCATGTCAAACATGCCTTGTACATATTATATATATAATTAAGATGGAAATGAAGTATTGTGTTCCAACTAAATAATATATTCATCATGCATAACTAGATCCATTTCTATATGATGATAGCAATTACACATCAAAACAAATCACCAAAAAACATTTTACTTCTGAATGACCATTACAAAAAACAAAATACAGTAAAACAAATACCAGACCCAACAAATTTAGGTTACAAATAAAATTGACAAACTTGACAATACAAATAAAAAAAAATATACCAAACACTAACTTCTCAATACAAATAAAAGAATCTACCAGAATGCTTTGAACAACTCTATAGGAAGACAATGCCAAATAATGACCATTCTATAGTAGCCCCCAGCATCATAATCAGTGTACATTCACTTATATTACAAACGTCCTAAAAATAAACAATAACATAAAAAAATGAACATACACACTCTCATGAACGTTGAAGGTCCAATAATAATTGCATAGCAATATTCTAATAGAAGCACATTTTAAACAACTGGGACAAATTTAGTTTGAATATATAAAAAACCATGTGGCATCTCTCCATAAAGAGTAGTAGACACTAACAATGCATAAATGTCAGTAGATGGTTTAAACGTGATAAGGCATAAAATAAATCATATATTCTTAGCTCTATAACACTTTAATGAAACCAATACTCCTAGGATAGATTAAAACCCTAACAACACTGAATGATCCCTAAGAATCAAGAGTTCCCTAGAACTCAATAGGCCTTAAAAAGAACCCATGATAAAAGGCACAATAAAAGGAAAATTTACAGTATAATAATCTATTGTAGTTGTGGATAAAAAGAATAAAAATCATGATAAAAAGCACACCCACATTAATTATTGGATAAAAATCATGATGCGGGTATGTATTCTTTGATAAATTGCATATGAGGTGTGCCACTTCAAGACCTAAGCTTTCAACACTGGAGATGTTGTGTGAAGATTAAAATGTTGAGAAAACTAAGAATGAAAATTGGAATCACATAAAGTAGAACCTTCACCTTGCAAATGCAATCCGATGTGAGTGAACCATGAATCACTGCAAGCCTTTATATTTGAAAAAATCGCCCGTGATTTGCCATCAACTACTGGAAATCAAGGGATCAAAGAAGGTATCAACATAAAATTGACTAAAAATCCAAGTTAGTGCAACCATATTCCTGAATTATAGGGAAAATGGAGGGCGCAATAACCCCTCAGAGCTTCCATTATTCAAAATTGGAGGCAAAGGATTGATTTCATTGCAATTTCTCTAGAAATAGGGGGTGAAAGATAGATTCAAGGGAGATTTTTCTAGGGCGAAAATGGTTTTTTTCACTTTCCCCATTAATATATAGGAGGTTATTCATTTTGGAATTTTTTTCTAATAAATATTAGGAGAATATATTTTGGCTGAAAAAACCCTTTTCATATAAGAATATAGCCCACTAAATTTTTGTATAAACCCCCTTAATTTAGCACATGGACTAAATTTAGACCCTAAAATTATCCATGATCCAATTTCTCATCAAGGATATTTTAATGGCACTTCTAAAGGAAACACAATCCCTATTGGGGTTGGAGGATAGTAAAAATGTAGATGGAAAGAAACCATCCTTCATACTAATAATATGCCACTAAAACTAAAAGGGCGGAGCTTACAATAGTAAGAACACTTTTAAAAATTGCATGGGACTTAGAAATCATTAAGATGTCTATATGTAGTGAATCCTATGTAATCATTCAACATATATTAAGGATTAGTGACCAAGTAGACATATCCAATAAAGAAAGGGTAAGGAAAATGAAGGGGCTTCTATCAAATATGTAGAAAGCTACTCTCACACACATCTACATTGAATTCAACATGGTAGGAGATTAATTGGCATAAAGGGTAGTTCATGAACCAAATTTTAAGTTATTGATTAAGAATGATCCGGAAGGGATTTCCCCCTCCTCTCCCACTTCCCTCTCCACCCCGTCCCTCCTTCCCCCTCTCCCACTCCCCCTCAACATCTCCCTCCCCTCCCCCTCCTACCCCCTGCCTCTTTCCCTTCCCCTTCCCCTCCCCTCACCACCCATTACTCCACCCATTTTGCCTCCCGCTCCCTTTCCCCTTTCCCTCTCCACCCTAGATCCCCCTTCCCCCTCTCACTGTACCCCTCATTTCCTCCCCCCCTCTCCCTGCTCTAATATCCCCCTCCTTCTTCCCTCTCCCCATGCCCCTCTCCCATCACCTTAACCTCCCAATCTTCCTCCCCCTTTCCCCTCACTTTCCCCCTCCACCTCCCCTAATCCTCTCTCCCCTCCCCATTTTAAAAATTGCATGGGACTTAGGTATCATAAAGATGTCTATATGTGGTGAATCCTACATAATCATTCAATAGATCTTTAGGATTAGTGATCAAGAGGACATATCCAAGGAAGTAAGGGTAAGGAAAATGAGCGAGCTTCTATCAAATAGGGATTCTATAAAAAATGTAGAAAACTACTCTCACACACATCTATATTGAAGTCAACATGACAATAGATCAATTGGAAAAAAGGGTAGTTCATGAACTAAAATATAAGTTATTGATTGAGGATGATTTGGAAGGGATTTACCCCACCTCCCCTGCTCCCCTCTTCTCCTCCTCCTTACTTCCCACTCTCCCCCTCCCCCTCCCAATCCACTTCTCCCTCCCCTTCCCCCACTGCACTCTCCCTCGCCATCCTCTCCCCTCCCTTTTTCCATCCCTATTCCCCTCACTTACTCCCCTAATTCCCCCTCTCCCTCCCACTCTTCTCTCTCAATCCTCCCTTAGTCCTCTCCAACTCCAAAGTCTCCCTCCTCCCCAATCCCCCTCTCACCCTCCCCCTCCCTTCCCACTCCACTTCCCCTGCTCTTCTCTACCCTCCTCCCTCACTCCACCTCTCCCCCTCCCTATATCCTTTCTCCTCACCTACACCACCTCCCCTCCCCCTTCTCCCCCCCCTTCCCTTTCCCCTCACCTTCCCCTGTTCCTCATCTCCCTCTACCTCCCCCTACATATCCCCCTCCCTCCCCTCTTCCCCCCTCTACCCCATCCCCCCCTCCCATCTTCCCCTCCTCTCTCCTCCTCCCCCTCACCCCCTCCCTCCTCCATCCGCTCTCCCCATCCTCCCACTCATCCCCACCCATTTACCCCTCCTCTCCCTCTTTACCTCCCACTCTCTCCCTCCCCCTCCACTTCCCCCCCATCCTCCTCCCATCCTCCACCCTTCCCCATTCCCCCTACCTATCCTCCTCCCCCTCTCACTCTCCCTTCCTATCTCCCTCCCCCTCCCATCCTCCCAATCCTCTCTCCTTATGCCTCTCCCTCTCCCCCTCCCCTTCCAACCCCCCTCTCGCTCCTCCTCCCCCTCTCCCTATCACTCCTCCTCTTCCTCCTCCTCCCCACTCCCCCCCTTAAACCCCCTCCTACTCTTGCTCCCCTCTCCCTTTCTTCTATCACTCCCATTCCACCATATTTCCCTCCCCTTCCCCCATACTTTCCCACTCCTCTTCCCCATACTCTACCCTTCCCCCCATACTTCCCTCCCTCTCCTCCTCTCTACTTCCTCCATACTTCCCTCCCCTTACCTCTCTCGCTCCTCCCTCACTCCCCCTTTCCCCTTCCTTCCCCTCCTCACCCCTGCTTCTCCTATCCTCTCAAATTCTCCCCACCCCTCCTCCTCCATGCCCTCCCATTCCCACTATCCCACTTCCCTTACCCTCTTCCTTCCTTCCCCTACTCTCTCCCTCCCATGATGACTTTTCCCTTTTCCCCCCTTCCCCTCGCCCCTCTCCCTCCTCCCCCTCCACTTCCCCCTCTCCCTCCTCCTCCTCCTCCCCCCCTCTCTTTCTCCCCACCTCCTCCTCCCTCTCTCCTTCCTCCCCTCCTCCCCACCCTCCTCCCCCCCCTCCTCCCTTCCCCTCTCCCTTGCCGCTCCCATCTCCACATCATCCTCCTCCCCCCCTCCCACCTCCCCATCTCTCCCTCCTTCACCACAACTCCCCCTCCTTCACCCACACTCACTCCCCCTCTCCCCCACTATCTCCCTCCTCCTCTTCCTCTCCCCCCCTCTCCATCGCTCCTCCTCCCCCCTCCCCCTTCCCCTTCTCCCCCACCTCCTCCCAATCCCTCATGCCCCTCTTGCTACTCCCCCGCTCTCCTCCCCCCACCCTCCCACTCCCCTTCCCCCACCATATCCATCCTCACCTTCCCTTCCTCCCCTACTTCCCTGACCTCCCCCCCTCCTCCCCCTCTCCCTTTCCCTCCCCTCTCCACCTCCTCCCTCTCCCCCCCAAGCCTTTGGCTCTCCCCCCTCCTTCATGCTGACTCCCTCTTCTCCACCCCCACTCCCCCTCCTACTCCCCTCCTCAGTCCTCATCCTCCTTCCACCACTCCTCCTCTTTCTTCTCCCCCTCCCCCACGCCTTGTTTTCCCCCTCCTCCCCCTTTCCTTATCCCCTCCCCCCTCTCCCTTCTCCCATCCTCCTCCTCTTTACCCCCCCTCCCCCTCCCCCCCTTGACCTCTACCCCTTCCCCCCATTCCCCCCTCCCCCTCCTCTCTCCCTCCCCCCCATTCCCCCTTCCCCCTCCTCTCTCACTCACCCTCCCACTCATCTCCCCCCTCCCCCTTCCTCTCTCCCTCCCCCTCTTCCCCATTGATTCTACCCCTCTCCTCCTCCTACTTCCCATCCTACAACCCTCACGCCCTCCCTCCCTTCTCCTCCCCTCCACCTCCCCCTCCCTTATCCTCCCCCTCCTATACCCACTTCGTCCCTCCTCCTCCATCTTCTTCCTCCCTCCTCCCCCTGCTTCCCCTTCTCCCCCCCTTGCTTCTCCCCTCCTCCTCCCCTTCCCCCTCTTCTTCCTCCTCCTCATCCTCCTCATCCTCATTCTCCCCCCTCATCCGCCCTTTCCCTCCTCTTCCTCCTCCTCCCACCTCATCCCGCCCCACCTCCTCCTCCTCTCTTCCTCCCCTCCACACGTTTTCCCTAATCCTCCTACCCCTCCCCCCCTTCCTCCTACTTCACCTCTTCCCCTCCCCTCTACCCCTCCTTCACCCCTTCCCCCTCGTCCTCCTCCTCCTACCACCTCATATCCCTCCCCTCCTCCTCCTAATACCCCCTTCCTCCCTTTCTCCCTACACCTCCCCCTCTCCTTCACACTCCTCCCCCCTCCCCCTTTCCCCCCCTCCTTGTCCTCCTCCTCCAGCCTCATCTCCCCCCCCTCCTCCTCCTTCTACTCCTTTCCCCCTCCACCTCTGCCTCTCCTTCCCACTCCTCCCCCCTTACCACCTCATCTCCCCCCCTCCTCCTCCTTCTCCTCCTCCTACCCCCTTCCTCCCTTCCCCCTTCCCCCTTCCCCTCTCCTTCCCACTCCTCCCCCCTTCCACCCTCCTCCCCCTCCCCATCCCCACCCTCCTCACCTCATCACCTCTCCCCCCTTCCTCCTCCTCCTCCCCATCCCCCTCCCCCCCTTCCCTCCTCCTCCCCTTCCCCCCCTCCTCCATCGTCCTGCCCTCCTTCTCATCCCCCCACTCTCCTTATCCTCCCCTCCCCCATCTCTTCTCAACCTCCTCCCGCCCACTTCCCCCCTTGCTCCCTCTTCCCTCTTCCTCCCTTCCTCACCCCTCCTCCCCCTTCCTCCTCCCCTCTTCTTCCCACTCCTACCCCCTTCCTCCTCCCCCTCTCCTTCCCACTCCTCCCCCCTTCCCATCTCCTCCTCCTCCTCCTCTTCCCCCTCCTCACACCCCTCCCCCCTTCCCATCTCCTCCTCCTCCTCCTCTTCCCCCTCCTCACACCCCCTTCTTGACCTCCTCCATCCCACTTACCCCCTTACTCCCTCCTCTCCCTTCCCACCGTCCTCCCCTGCCCCCCCTTCTTCCCTCCTCCCCTGTCCCGCACTCCTCCTCCTGCTCCCCCTCCGCGTCCCTCTCCCCTTCTCCTAATCCTCCAACCCACTTCACCCCTTCCTCCCTTTTTCCCTCCTACTCCCCCTCTCCTTCCCCTCCCAACCCTCCTCCTCACCTTCTCCCTGTCCTCCCCCCCCCCTTCTCATCCTCCTCCCGCCCGCTTCCCCCCCTTCATCCCTCCCCCCCCTTCCACCTTCCTCCCCTTCTCACCCTCCCTCTTCCACTCCTCCACCTGTGCCTACCCCCATGCCTCTACCTTTCAATTGTCTACTATCCTCCCTACCTTTTACTTTTGATTTTGCCACATTCCCACCTACTCTTTTTATAACCCACCGATATGTTCATCTTTATTCCTCTTCCCCATCCCTTTCCCATGTTCTCCTCCTTTACCACTGCCAAACTCCCCCAGTTACCCAAGTACCTTCTTCTTAATTGCTTCTTCCCTTCCTTTGACTGCTCTCTTGTGGGATCCTCTATAAGATCTATCAAAGTAAAAATATATTAAAATACCATTCTATAAAAAGAAAAAAATAATATACTCGTCTCAATTTTAATATACTTTACATGTACATCTAATAATATTATTGTAAAAAATACTTTTGATAATGTTATTTTGAAAAATATTAAGATGTAGCATTTTAATGATATGTACTCAATTTTCACATAACACTTCTATACTCTTAATACAAGAACTAAAAAATTTAAATAGTTATACTTTATGACAAAAAAAACCACAAACTTTTGTGTCAAATCATCTATAAATTAATAATATAAAAATAATCAACCATATTTATAAGAGAAGTTGGCCTAACACATAAAATCTAAAACCATGTACATAAAAATGTAATTAGGAAATGCTAATTGCAACGCATCAACCCAAAACTTAAAATCTAAAAGATATTCCACATAAATTTATTCATGATATCCACATAAATTTATTCATAGGAAGTATGAAATAACTTTAAAACCAAGTTAAAATCTAAAATATATCCACATAAATGTATTCATAAGAAGCATAAAATAACTCTAAAACCATTTTCATAGAAACGTTTAAACGCTTGAGCAACCGAAAACTAAAGCATAAAATAACTCTAAAACCATTTTCTTTGAAACGTTTAAATGCTTAAGCAACCGAAAACTAAAAAGGTCTTTGGCTTTTTTAATTAATAAATATAAAATAATGATGTCATAACGTATAAGATGCTATGAGAGCCGGTCAAGAAGAGAAGTTCTAGCAAAAAATAAAACCAAAAACCCCAAATCTCAATATAACACAGGGAGGTAAATTTTTAAACAATACAAAGCAGTAAAAGTAAGAAGGGAGAAATAAAATTAATAAGCAGGCAAAGGCAGAGGCAGGAAAATAGAAACCTGAAATGGGAGTGGGATGCGATATGGTTTATTGATAAGCAAGCAGAGGTGGAGGTTCCATTTCACGTCTTCCTCTCGTTGCTTTACATTCTCATAGAAATTTCAATGGAGGCAGCAACATCCTTCACAATTCGCATGCCAACCACTCCCCAATTCTTGATTTCCCCACACAAAACGACCAATCTACTAGTTGCCCAGTCTTTGACATGGCGGGTTCAAGAAGAATGTGTTGGTGGAGAACAGCAGCTCATCAAAGAAGGCGGTGCCCAATTAAAATTATGTGGTTCCGCTGGACATCCCGTTGGCCTCATCCTAAATAAAGTTAAATATCAAATGGACAAAACTGGGTCGAATGATGGTACCTATGCCAGTGTAATAAAATATAATGTTTATACATCAAATGGCCAAAACTGGGTAGAAGATTGGGCGTGGTTGTCCAGCTCCACGGGCGAGGGGTTTTTTGTAAGCCAGGCCGATTGGAAAATGTATTACCACTTCTATAGCCGCTTCGTTAGAGCGTCCAACGTGATGTGTTTATTGGTGGATTTCCGGCTCGCTTTGAAGCACAGGCTCCCCGCGGCATGCGAGGATTCGTTTGGGGTTCTTCTCTGGCTCTGCTCAGTGGCCCCCAGGGAAAGAGAGGAACCATGGCTCTCTCGTTAACCCGATGCATCTCGTTCACGAAGTGGGCCTCCGCGCTCAGGCGATGCCGGCTGAATTACTAGATCTTGTTTGCACGCGAGGATGTATTTTCGTACACCCTGATTACGTGAGATCGGGGAGAAGCAAATCGAAGATGGAGAATCCACCTGATTTTGCGCTTTTGGCTCTGGACATGGTTGATAAGTTCTTGAAACCGTCTGTGACAGAGGGAATCACTACCACAGATCATCCCATTACCAATTCAATGGGACCTGACGCTCCACCGCTGAAGGACTTGAATTTCTAGATCTTGGTTGCCCTACATCAACCCTAGAAACTGTCTGTAACCAGGCTTGGTAAGAACCTTGTTGTTTAACTTCAACTACATCAACGAAAGCACATTCACATAATTAATGAATCACGCCCTCTCTCGGCGGATGCGGCGAGCAAGCTGGATGTCCTTAGGCATGATCGTCACCCGATTTGCATGAATGGCTCATAGAAATCTTAGTTATCCTGATTATTCGTTAGGGTTAGTTCAATTTAAACCATTGGTGCGTCAGATTTTCTAGGGCGTTTGAGAGAAGAAGAGAACTGATCAACATTTATCTGAAGGAAAGAATAAATAAACATAACACTAGCACATCTACGGCTTCTGAGAGAAAAGCAAAAATCAGAACATAAACCAACCCTCATTAGAATAGAATTGAATGAGACTTGCTGAGAATAATAGAATCTACCTGGAATTGAATCCCCACAATTTTTTGAGATAAAACATTGATGTCAGCTGCATCCTGCGATTAGTGCGGAGGGTATTTCACCTATGAATTCGTTGCTAGAAACAATATGTCCCAGGTAATGAATCTTGCAGACGATTCATTACCCTGGACGTCCACCGCCATAAGATTTTTGACAACTACAGAGGGTGGCCGTGGATATTAGCTTTCTTGCTTCGGCATCTCTACAATTCAACTTATAACCCTTCGGCTCTTACGGTAGACCATCTAGCTCGATAGCTGCACGTTTTTGAATTGCCTTAAGCTGTTTGGAATAGGACCCTGAGATGGTTTTTTCACAGACAGAAGAAAGCGAGTCTCGACAAATGCACAGACACAAAACGAAGAGTGAACAAACAGATAACGCTCCAGAACACTCCCAATGAGACAAAGCAAACTAGAAAAGCCGCTGCCATAAAGATAGTTAAATTTCAATAGCCGTTAGAATGTCAGACGAATTCAAACTCAAGAGAGATAGTTGAATATTTGAATTTCACTACGGTTAATTCAAACTTATCCAAGGGTGTAGATTAAGAATTTTGTTTTCTTTTTACGGTCAAATTCAAACTCTCAGATATCAATTCTAACATTTTAACGGTCAAATTCAATCTCTAGAAAAACACTTTCTTTTAACGGTCAAATTCAATCTCTAGAAAAACACTTTCAAGGTTAGAGTGTGTTCGAGCACAACCACTCTCAGATATCAATTCTACAGACTGTTTTTTGTAATTATCCATTTGATCATTACTTGTTCGGCTAAGTATAGCTAATTGGCATTCGGATTTTTTCACTTGAAAGACCTTGAGGGAAGCACCTCAAAACACTTTCTAATATAATACAATTACAACAGTAACTATATTATAATACAAAACGGGACGGAATTTATGATAATTTGTTTCTATGTTTCATGGTTAGAACATAATTTTTTAATATTTAATAGCATATTTATCCCAAAAACTTAAAGTTATTATCAGGAATTTAAAGTTATTATCAGCAATTTAAAAAATATAGAAGAATATATTCTATAAGCTAAAAAGTAATCTTAACCCAATACAAGAATTCTATTAAGATTGTAAGTATTCATTGAATAAGCTTTCAATAAGAATAATTTCATAATTATTCCAACCGATTCACTACACTTTTTCGAAGCTCCTTCTGCAACACAAGATTGAAATTATCTACATTTTTCGAGCTGTTATTGCCTGAACAGGAGCAGCATTTCGATGGGCTTTATTCGCTGTCCCAGAAGCAGCGATTCGATGGGCTTTATTCGTTGTTCAGGCCCATTACCTTGACCTTCGAAATGCAGCTGCTATGGAGCTTTTGCTTTTTTGTAATTCTAAGCTACTGGGATGCATATGACGTATGTTCTTTTATTTGAATTTTGAACTTTTTGATAATCACGTTCAAATTAGGTTTTGGTTGCAGGTAATGATGATAAAACAAAATAATTAAATTAAACATCTTTTCTAAATAGATTTTGTGTTTTTCTATTTTGAAATATTGAAAAATAAAATTTTATATGTATATGGTTCTTGTGTTTTCTTATTTTAAAATATTGAAAAATAAAATTATATAATAAGAATAAAACTTATCATAATTTTTTTGTTTAATTGAAAAGGAGTACATTCATTATTTATTCATATTGTAAACTTGAGTTGACTTATCATTGTTATTCAAAATTAACCACATCACCTAAAATAATAAGGATAAACCTAAACTTCCACTTCTATAATCTTTGTATCGTGTTCACTTAACCTATAATTTACAAACAAGTTTAAATCTTATTCTAAAATCTTTATTTCTCTCATTCACATATATGTATATCCTTAAAAATACATATATTTAGATTCTAATTTAAATTATTTAATATATATCTAAAATTTTAAATTATTTAATATATATTAAATCTAATAAAAACCATATATAAAATGCATATTTAGAATGTTTTAATTTATATACATATTTAAAAATGAGTGATTCTATTTTGTTTCGTTTAAAGTAAACAATTTTAAAGAAATATGTAAATTGAATTAGTATATAAAGAGTTGTAAAATAAATTATTATTTGAAAAATGATTAATATAATGAATATTATATTATTAAAAGTTTTTAGAAAGGAAGAAAATTGATTTAAATACATATTATTATTTTAAAAATATGAAATAATAATTAATTTGTATTAGTTAAATGTAAAAATTTGAATAAATATAATTTATCAAAAAAAATTATTTTTAACAATGTGATATATTTATGTCATTTTAAATATAAAATAATAATTAATCTATGTTATTTAAATGTAAAAAAGTATATAAATATAATTTATTAAAATAAATGATATTTAATAATGTTATATATTTATGTTATTTTAATTTATTAAATAATGAAAATTTTTAATTTAATTTAATTTCTATGAATTAATAAATTATAAATTTCAATTTATGATAAATATATAGAGAAGATGATAAAGATGATAGTTTTAATCTTTTGCTATATCGTACTTAAGGATTCGAAAATTTGGCTCGACAACGTGTCACCGTTGTCATATTTTGGTCCAAATCGTCCTTCTGACCGACGTCCAAATTTGCTTCCTTTTCCCCGCCCCCATTCACCGAAAAGGAAGGATCCTTTTAGTCCTGTGCATCTCTATATTTGGCCAGCCACCAGCATTGAATACATGGCCTGTTCGTCACGTCCCAGAACCACCCACTGTATCTTGCATTAAACACACGCTGCATTCAAACTTCCTGCTACACCCATCAAACCCATTGCTCCGCTTGGCCTCTATTTTATCCTTTGTTACCTATCAGCATGTGTTGCTTTTCCCTTGCTTCTCCGCTTGGTGAATTCACACATGAAACCCTTGTAGGACAATCAGAAGAGAACAAAAAATATCATTGTGCTACTAGTAAACCACATTACCTCTATCCAGACAAAGGCATGGTTCTATTATGCCTTCCATGAGGGTTTCTACTTCTCCCTCCCCCTCAATTGGTTTTCTCCTTGGTGAATTTATGAGTAGAAGGGGATCTTTTGTTTTGAAAGGAGACTGGAAAGGTGTGATGTGTGTCCATCCCTACTCATAAGAAAAGGTATGTGCACACGCCTATAGATGTGATATGCTCAAAGGGGAAAAAATAAATAGTTTTATAGAATAAGCAAATTTCACACAGAAATTTTCAATTAAGTCTAATGAAGAGTAATTTGAAGGTCAATATGCCCAACTATGAAAACCCGAAGTTCTGATTTTGAATATAAAATTTCCAACAAAAATATACAGGTTAGGTTATTATTTGAAAGTTCAAGGCATATACAAAAATGCAATGGCCTTGCATTTCCATCCTCAACAATAGCATAATCAACCTACCTACGACAAAATATTGTTCAAATATATCTTTAGTTGTTTCCTTCTATTTAACAAAATATATTGCGTTATGTGAATAGAGACTAACCCTGGATAAATGTCATGGACATAGATTTCTTTCTCTCTATATCATCTTCTCTTCTAATGGATAATATGATGATACATTTTGTAATCTAATCCTTACCTTCCACTTCTGAAGTCTGGGTAAATGCAAGTTAATAAGGGTCTCTTTCGAGACGTTAGATGCAATAGAAAATTGCAAAAACAGGCATCCACCAAATTACATGGATATTTTGAGATACATACACAATGAATCTTGCTCTGAGTTAAAAAGATGAAATGTAGAATATCGAATCACGTTTCCGAATATATAACTTTTATCTATTGATAATGTTCATAACTATCTAAAGTTTGATATTTTATAACATGCACTATTTTGGGGACAAATTATAAGGTATATGTTTTTGTGGATGCAAGATTTGAGTACCTAAAGGATGGAATCAACCTACGAAAACTGATATACATATAGGGAACAACTAGTACTAGTTTTGTGTTATTTTCCCAAAATAAATTTAATAATTTAGAAAATTATTTTAATTATGTAACTGATTGAACCTCAAAAACAGTACACCAAGTGTGGGTGCATCTTTTGAAGTTCTTAATGCAATGATCATGAAGCAATTTTTAAATAGCATGTAGAGGTCGGTGTCTAGTAGTACAACATACAATTTTTTTTTAAATGGAGAAATGAAAAAAGTTATGGACAAAACACTAACAGTGGGTTTTTTTAGTTAAGGAGTCACCACAGAAGAAAAATAAGAAAAAATTATATATATATTTGAAATCTGCAGAAAAATGCTATCTAGGTCTAATTATTTATCAATAATTATTGTATGTAGCATACTATAACCAACAAAAAAAAATAGGCATACTAAGAAAATGGATGAAATGCTCGATTAACCATGGTTTACCACATTCCATGGCACACATTTTGGTTAGTCCAAAGCAAAATCTGAAGCAGACACATAGGCACACAGATGACACAACAGTGCATGTGGAGGGCTAGTCTTAGTGCTAAGAAACATGTACGTGTTTCCTTTAATTTCAAATTAGTGAGCCGACCAAAAAATATTTCAAGGTGAAAAAAATGCATACGTGATATGTATTTCCAAAACGTGCACATAATTTATAATGCTAAAATGAGTAACACTACAATACATTATATGTGTTGGGTGCCAAAAATGACCCTTTTTGCTCACTTATCTTGTGATCCTTTTTCCTTGTTTTTCCTTATTACTATAACCAAGTCGTTATCTTTCTTAATGAAAAGCATGATCTTCAGAAGGTATAATTTATTATTACTTTGTTATATCAATGCCTAAAGTTTGCTTGTGTTTATGGATTTTGTCTCCTAATTAAGCTGACTTGTGATGGATTGATGAAAGCAATTGAGACCACGGGGAATTCAGGTGTATCATCCTACTCATATACATGAATGAAGAAGTACTTGGCAAGCAGTTACACCTTTTCAGGGCTTCGATTCAGATCATTGCGAGGTAGCCTAATTTATCCATCCACACAGCTAGTTGAAACTCACTTGGTATTGGATCAGTTCAAGCTTTGAGAGCATTGATATTTATGAAAGAGATTTTATCTCGATATAATAATGAATGTAACTGTTTCTATTATAAGGTATTGATTTGACAGCCTGGAGATCTTCGATCTTCATGGTTGTTCGAATTATAAGGATCTGAATTGCCTTGTTGTAGTATTTAAAGGAGGATGGGATGGTTAAAAGAGGTTAGGCTTATTTTGAAGAGAACTTGCAACAAGAGTGGAAGAACTTTGTATCTGAACTTTATTCCATCAATGAAATTGGCATTATTTTCCTGATCTTCTGTGTACTAATTTCTAGTAGTGTTTAGAGGCATCTATTTTAGAAGGAAAGGCCCCACCTTCTTTCAGAGTTGCCTATTTAGTTAGCTGCTTATTTCCTTTATTTTGTTTGGTGTGGAATTGCAATTAAATTTCCTTTTGAGTTACTGAAACATTGTGAGCATTAAGCGTAGGATTCTTCAAATTACAACTTTTCTTGGTTTGATGAAATAGTCGATTGAATAGTGTGTAATTTATCTTTGCAAGTGTGTTATTGATTATTGTTGTTACACCTGTGCTTTGCTACTACATTTTACCATTGTTTATTTCCTTTCATGAACTGTTGAAACTGGTAGATGGCATATGGATTTATAGAACATGAGGAGGATTGATTTCCTTTATGGTTGAGTATTGCAATTACAGATTGGATCCCTTTTTATGATGATGATTTAGGATTTAACTTCTTGAAAAATAAATTTATCCATTTCAATCTTGAAGAAGTTATTTTCATAATTAATGCAATTAGAAGGATTGTGAAATCTTTTAATCTTTGGAAATTGAATTATTATTTGAAGTTTGGATTGCACAGTGATCAGAGCACAGACTTAGTAATTAGGCTGCAACCATTCCTTGAGTAGATAGGGTGACTTATAAATGATTGATCAGTTACTAAATGTTTATTCATATATTTTTCTTGATTACCTTTGAAATAACCAAACTTCCTTGGGTTGACAATTTATATTGAGCACTTTATTTATGAATTAATTATAGGCAATTAAAGTGACCAACATTTTGGCGTCGTTTTCGGGGAAGGTAATTGGTAAACATAGAATGTATATGATTAAGTTGTTTCTTTAACTATCTTGATTTTTGAGGTTGTAGGGACGATAAGATGCAGTGAAGAGCTGTGCATCCTTCGACGAAATGAACGGGTTCCTACTGCAAAAACAAGGTATGATTATTTAAACTTGCATTAATACAAAAATAAAAGAATGTGAAACCCCCAAAAGCACTGAATTTGCAGGTGTAAGAGGTTGTGGCAGTAATCCAGGTTTAGGGAGAGCAACATTTGTTGATGAGATGATCGCCAGAGCTGACTCCTTTACTGGAAATTTATGTCAACGAACATATTCAGAAAGAGGAAGCTCTGTTCTCCCCAAGCTTGAATCATCAGTATCAACCGTGGAGAAGGTAACAAAAGTTTCAACTCCCACTTCTGATAAGCGACCTACAGAAGATAAGGGAAGTGCTGTGGATACAAGAAATCCATAGGATATTTATAGAATTAATGGGTAGTAAGTAACTAAGAAGGAGTGGATGGATTATCGACCAGAATTGGAGGAAGAAAGAAGGAGAGAAGACCACAAGAATGAGGAAAATATGAATAACGAAGAGTACAGAGAACCCTAAGGCACCCTGATGAGCATGAAGAGGAGATTGGGGACAATGGTAATAATCGGTGTGCAGAGATAGTTGCTACACTTTAATTCCCCATTCAATAGATGCCAGGGGTGGCTCCCATGAAGAACATTTCACCCTCAGTATTGCCAAATTTTTATGGTAAGTTTACTAAAGCCAGATGAGTTTCTCTTTGAATTTGACATTCTCTATCGAAGTTATGATTACACCACCAGTGAACAAAAGTTTAAAAAAATTCCCATTACTTTAAAGGGAAATTCCCTACAATGGTTAATGAGTCTGGGGGGTGAGACTGTTACAGCATGGGATCAAATGAAATGAGTATTCCTTGATAAATATGAGGATTATTGCAGAACCAAGGATAAGAGAGAATAATTGTTCAAAATGGTTCAAAAAGAGGATGAAAGTTTGGAATATTTTGTAGAAATACTTTTATATAATTTACAAAGATCTAGTCATGCTGATATTGGAAAGGATGTTCTTAAAATAATCCTATTGCGAGGAATTAGTGAAGATTGTATGGATATGCTTAATCTGTTGGGAAGGGGGGACATCTCAAGGGAGTCTTTTGATCATATTGTGGATCTGTGTCGAATATACTCTAGAGGGTCTTCTAGAACCAGCACAAGAGACCGAAATTTCCTTACAAGGGCACAAAATTAATCCAGTGGTGGAGCTACATGAACAGAAATAGGTAATATTCTCAAAAATTTTAAAACTAATATGATGAATTCTTTTTCCTCACAATTAGATGTTTTAAAGGAGAAACAGAGACAAGTTGAGTTAGATTTGGAATTGGACATATATTGTGCAAAATCCAAAAAGAAGCATCCATTGAGAGAATGCCCCCTTGACAAGGTAGAGGTATCTGTTCTATGTGATTTGGATCACAATACTAAGGATTGCCTCTCACTTCCAAAAGTTAAGGGAGTCCTTCAGGCATCAAGTGTGGACATGGAACAAGCCTACTTCATTTCTTAAAAGAATCCCTGGCGACCTCGTACTCTAGGTATGAATCCAGATCCTACCACATCTTTTAATTCTTGGAATAATATGAACAATAAATTTCCTCCATAATATTCTTGTCCCATTACTCAATGGAATCCATATACTCAACCTATAATGCAATATCCTACTCATGTTAAATTTTCAGAATTTACTTCAATCTGATCTAGGATCTTAACTGAGAGAACAACATGTACAGCAAATCTACAGCATATCAATCATGGACACAATAACCTAAGCACACAAGAGATACAGAGTTTACTTGGGGAAAACCATAAAGGTGAAAAACCCCAATAACTTCCTCAGAGATACATAGAGAAATGATACAACCATAATACAAGAGATAGTCTTCTCCTAGCAGCAGAGCCTCCTCCTCACAAGTGTGCCACTTTTCGAATGAGAGAAGTGTGTGAATGAATGATCAAATAGAGATCTTCCCGATCTCTATTTATACTTGTTTTGTCCTGCCCAATAAACTAATGGGGCCTACATGTCTAGCTTAACCCATGGTTAACTTAAGCTGGGATGACCCCACACTTGGTGGTCTAATAACCCTTTGACCCACATGACTTATATAGGGCCGACCCCAACAAGGTGGTCTAATAACCCATCAAGTATAAGTTACGACACTTACAATATAAATGACGACACTTTCGTATAGAGGAATAATAACATCTCTATAGGAATACAAACACTTCCATATAGAGGAATAATGCCATCTCTATAGGAGTACAAAATACATATATGAAATACATGGGTGAAATACATTCTGAAGTTACATATACATCAACACTCCCTCTTAACTAGGAAGGTATTTCTTGACACAGATCTGCTAGCACAAGTCTTCTTCTCTCGATAATCATTAGTGAATCATCATCCTTGAATCATCGTCATCGTCACTGTTGCTGCTATCTCAATCAATCTCTGAATCTACTCGTCATAGGAAGTTCTACAGAGCC
The DNA here is from genome assembly GCA_027924585.1 of Larix kaempferi. Classification (NCBI taxonomy): domain Eukaryota; kingdom Viridiplantae; phylum Streptophyta; class Pinopsida; order Pinales; family Pinaceae; genus Larix; species Larix kaempferi. The sequence goes on along the minus strand of BSBM01001697.1, from coordinate 893,344 downwards.
AGTCCTTTTTCATACTGGATGTAGCCCCACCACCTGCAGGTCTTCATCATCACTGGCCATACTGTGGAATCCTCAAGACTTATTACGTTCATCACAAAACCTTGCAAGATCATCCAGGTTGTTACGAGCACACAGCTCTACCTATCGGATCTCCCAGGGACATATTATATGTGACTGTCACAAAACCTTAAAAGAGTCTCTTGACTAGAAAGAACCCTAAAGAGCATCTGAGGCCTTTTTCATCCTGTCCAGATCTCCAGGACTTATTACATGTGACACCTACCACAAAACCTTGCAAGAGTATCCCAGGACGTATTACGGGCACACAACCCAACCTATCGGATCTCCCAGGGCCATATTACATGTGGTCATGGAAAAACCTTGCAAGAGCATCCGAGGACTTATTACGAGCACACAGCTCAACCTATCGGATCTCCTAGGGCCGAATTATATGCCATAGGATAAAACCTCGAAAGAGCATCTGCCAGATATCCCAGGGCCAAATTATATGCCATAGGAAAAACCTTGCAAGACTATCTGCAGATCTCCCAGGGCCAAATTGTATGTCCTTCCAAAGCAAAACCTCAAAAGAGAGTTTGCCAGATATCCCAGGGCCACATTACATGCCATAGGAAAAACCTTGCAAGACTATCTACAAATCTCCCATGGCCAAATTATATGCTTATCTGCACAACCTGTTCCACGGCCACAAAGTATCAACCTCATACTCACAATACATCATCCTGATGTACACATGATCATCCTGATCATCATCACTGCATCATCCTGAAGCTCGTCATCTATGATCATCCTGATCATACACTGCATCTACCTGATGCCTACCAAGTATCTACCTGATACATATCATCATACATGATCCACCTGATCATACAATGTATCCACTTGATACAAATACAAATACATGATCCACCTAATCATACCTGATACATATCAACATACATGATCTACCTGATCATACAATGTATCCACCTAATACATATACATATACATGGTCCAAGCATCCAACATGATGCATATACAAGATACATACAAATGATCCAACTGCTCATATCCAACATCAAACATGATACGTACATACATATATATATAAATGATCCAACTGATCATATCTAGCATCCAACATGATGCGTACATATACATATACATATAAATGATCCAAATGATCATATCCAACATCCAACATGATGCGTACCTATACATATAGAGCAGTAACTGGAGCATCATCCTGATGCTCATCATCCAGTGCTTACATCCACAACCATGTGAAGGATCCTCCTTCCAACATGCTTGGAATGGCTTCTGCAAATGTGTCCATCACTTCTTCCTCGAAGTGTCATCAATCCGAAGAACACCAAGCCTCTCTCTGAAGTACTCGAACTTCACTCTAGCTAGTGGTTTCGTCAGCACATCCGCAATCTACTCGTCCATCATAACATACAGGAGCTTCACTGCTCCTCTCTACACCATATCCCTAATATAGTGATATTTGATCTATGTGTGTTTCGACCTGTCGTGAAAAACTGGGTTCTCAGACAGCTTCACACAACTCTAGTTATCACAAAAGATACCAATAGCATCCAACAGTAGATCAAATAACTCAGACAGTAGCTTTTGAAGCCATACTGCCTCACAACTAACCGAACAAGCTGCAATATCCTCTGCTTCGGCTATACTCAGTGCTACGCAGAACTACTTCCTGCTAAACCAAGAGATCAGACCTGATCCCATACTGAAGCAGCACCCAGATGTGCTCTTCCTATCTGTAGCATTTCCTACCCAATCTGAATCAACATAACCCTACAGGTTAAACTTTTGATTTGCTTCATACTTGATCCCATAATCAATTGTACCCTTCATGTGCCTCAGAATATGCTTTATAGCAACCCGATGAACACTCCTCGGATCCATCAGGAACTAGCTCATTGTGTTCACCACAAAGCAAATATCTGGTCTCGTGTCAGGTACATCAAGGACCCAATCATCTGACGATACATAGTGATATCAACCGGCTCAGATGAAGCATCACACAAAAGCTTTAGGTTTGATGCCATAGGTGTGGCCATAGCCTTGTAGTCCATCATCCCGAACCTCTTCAGGATCTCTACTACATACTTCCTTTGTCCAAGGAAGATTCCATCTGCACTCTGCCACACCTCCATGCCAAAATCAAATAGTGCATCATCCCCAAGTTCTTCATCTCGAACTCAGCAGCAAGCTTCCACTGCATATCGGCAATCAATCTATCTTCACCTGTAACAAACAGGTTATCCGCATACAAAAGTAGTATCACGGGATTGCCTTCCTCAACCTTGCAGTAAAGGTTGGAATCCGCTTTACTCTTGGTAAAGCCCAAACTAGATAGAAAGTTGTCTATCCTACCATACCAAGTTCTACACATATATGACTCCTTGTCATGTGTCTCAGAACCAAGTGGCTACTCCACATATACTTCTTCTTTGAATACACCATTCAAGAAAGTTGTCTTGAAATCTATCTGGTGTATCTTCTACTTCATCACTCGCTTTGTATTTTTCTATGCTACCATCTGCAGCATGCTTGATCTTGTAGATACACTTGGAAGTCACTACAGACTCCCCTTCAGGTCTTGGGACTACATCCCAAACATCTTCATGATCGACTGGTACTCCTTAATCATGGCATTCTTCCCAGATCCTAGGAAATTCAATATCTTCAATATTTTCAATAGATAACTTTGTTGCTGAACAAATGTTGTAGTCCTTCTTTTGTAGGTGATGGTATACGATCTTTCCTACACAACAAGTTAAATTTCATGATTAGAAAACATCTTATAGTTTTCAGAACAAATTCTTACACATAAAGAAATATGTCATACAGTCATGCAATTATCTTAGCCAATGCTTCAATACAACATTTATCTATATTCCATAACTTTCTAGATGCCTTCGAATCTCTACCAGAACATTGTTAAGAGTGTGCACAACTCCTAACATGTCGGCAAAGAGGTTTCATTCTAGATAAGTAGAAATGGAATGTTGTACAGTGCCATAAGCCACTTACCCATGTATATTAGTAGTATACTGTTCATCAATGCAACTATTCTAATATGCATAATACACAACCTAATTCTAGGAACATAAGCATATACATCATTGAATAACATTATGTAAGAAATGACAATTCAAATACTTATCTTTGTTTAGTTGCTGGGTGGACTCCCTCTGAATCTTTGCAACTCCATTTTGATGTGGATTGTGAGAAGTGGTCAACTCCCTCTGAATATCTGCATCCTTGCAGAAACTACTGAAGTGTGCTTCTTTGCTTTCTTGCAAGAATAATTGGAGTGTGCTCCCTCTTGATCTCTGCTTCCTAGATTACCTGTCCTTGAACTTATATCCATCCTTAATCACTATGCATGCTTATTAGTATAATCATTGTGTTATCCTTGAGGTCATAATCACACATTTATTAGTATAATCTTAATACTATCAAAACACAATAATCTTAAACATGTATAGTCATGATCATTCACAGATAATAAACATCAGTATTCAAGGTTTCACGGAAGTCTTCTTTTACTCATGCATATTCTTATTTGATCATAGGACTCTTTTGATTAGTTAAATCATCAATGCATAAACCCGTGATTACTCAAACCTATAACTTCATGATTCTTCTGGTTAGTGATATCATCAATTATGGTAAGACACATAATATGAATACAACCATGACTATTCAAACCTATGACTTCATGAATAATCACTATCAACAACACAACAGTATAAGATCCTAACACAAGGTAGGATTCTAGCTTGATATAGGAAAAACATACCTGGATTAGCATGCTAGCTAGTTATGTCTAGCATACCCGCATAATGTCTTCTGGTTCTCTTCAATGACTTGTGCTAGTAACCTACATGTGTCATAAGTTATCCATTGTAGAACCAAGTTATACATACCTCGTAAGTAGATCTTCTAAGTGATCCATGACAATGGATGAATCTTTGTCTTCATGTCATCATGATCGTATGTTCTTGAACTAGAACATGATTTGTCTTTCTTGGTGTACCTTTCATGTTATCGGACAACATAAACCTCATACAACACCATAATGCATTAGTACAATCATAAGTGTCAACACCCTAATGAATGCATTCATAATTTTTTTAAGGTGATACGACAAGTCTAAAATCAAGATTGTTCTAACCGTAATAACATGAAGACACACATATCATAAACTTAATCGTGAACAAATATCGAGACATACCTGTCGAGATTTCTTGTAATCTTCTTATGTAATGCCTTAGCCTCATCTCCCTCTAAAACAGGAACTTCTTCACTTATGCAGGTGACCAATCCATCCTCTTCTAGGATTAAACCAATCCACTTGATTTGCAAGAACTGGATCTCGAGCTGTAATAGGGTTTGTCAGAGAAACCCCAAAAATTCAAACTTTGAATTTCAAACTTCCGAAAGGATAGAAATATGCGCCTTGATGAGCTGATCAAGCTAGTATATTCAGAATTTGAAAACTGCAAAGTTTCACTCCTCAAATTTGCCTTTGAAACTTTCGGATTCACTAGACGTGACCCTGAACTAGGGTTTGATGAAGCCCACTCTTCTTCCCAATCAAAAGGTTTTATCCAAAGCTCTAAGCTTCTATTTTTCTGAGGAGCTTCCAGCCATGGTCATAGATTTCAAAAATTCCCATTTTTGCAGAAGCCCTAATTTTCCATTTTTCTAATCAAAGTCCCGAAATAGGGTTTGATCAAGCCCGGTCTTCTGCCCAACCAAAAATTATGATCTTGGTCTCTAAATTTCTATTTTGATGAGCAGCATACAGTTTTAGTCTTCAATTACAAAAATTCTAACTTTCTCAGAAACCCTAAATTCCGAAAGCCATGAATGAAGGGGCTCAAAAAATAATTCTATTTTGACAAAAATATGTACCTGATTGTTTCTGGTGTAACTCTACGCTTTTCGATCCACAGGGTCTGAAAACGTTTCATGTGGTATCTTGACCTATCATCTTTCCATCCTGATAGGTCTGACCTCAATTGGATTCTCTGAGAGAGAGTTATCCCAATTGTCGCAATGTGACCTATTTATGGGATAAAACAGGAGAGCGAACTTGTGCGACATTCCATGTGTCACTAGTTCAACTTCGGCCTCTAAAAATGTTTCCTAAGATATTAAAGTCTATGTACTACCTGTCACCTTTTACAAAATTTCATTTGGAGCTTCCTAGCTCAAGTTATGACCTTTTTTCCAAGGTCACATGTTTTTTACTCAAATCTGGAAGAGGCAGAAACCCTATATTGTACAGATCATAAATCACAAAGTACAACGAATTAGAGGTTTTCCTTTGGACACAAGGTACATGTGGATCTGATATTCGACCTGTAAAAGTTTCAGATCTGAAAACTTCACCAAAATGGATTTATAGAGAAAGTGCTACGATGGCTGGGTTTTTCTATATCAAGCCCTAGCATCGTAAGTGCAACAAGTGTCATACATGCCATATCATGCCTTCTTTCAGGCTAGCTCTAATACCATGTTAAATTTTCAGAATTTACTTCAATATGATCTAGGATCTTAACTGAGAGAACAACATGTACAGCAAATCTATAGCATATCAATCATGGACACAATAATGCAAGCACACAAGAGACACAGAGTTTGCTTGGGGAAAACCATAAAGGTGAAAAACCCCAATAACTTCCTCAGAGATAGATAGAGCAATGATACAACCAGAATACAAGAGATAGTCTTCTCCTAGCAGCAGAGCCTCCTCCTCACAAGTGCGCCACTTTCCGAATGAGAGAAGTGTGTGAATGAATGATCAAATAGAGATCTTCCTGATCTCTATTTATACTTGTTCTGTCCTACCCAATAAACTAATGGGGCCTACATGTCTAGCTTAACCCATGGTTAACTTAAATCGGGCCGAATCCACACTTGATGGTCTAATAACCCTTTGACCCACATGACTTATACAGGGCCGACCCGAACAAGGTGGTCTAATAACCCATAAGTATAAGTTACAACACTTACAATATAAATGACGACACTTCCGTATAGAGGAATAATAACATCTCTATAGGAATACAAACACTTCCGTATAGAGGAATAATGCCATCTCTTTAGGAGTACAAAATACATATATGAAATACATGGGTGAAATACATTCCGAAGTTACATATACATCAACAACTCCATGTATTTCATGGTCACTTCAACGAAATCAACATACCTGTTAGCCTCCAAGTTGGAGAAGTCCTTATCCAGGGAATCAATTTACTCACCCACAGTATCAACAACCATAGCTGCAACTCCCTACTAACGCTTCACCAATTAATGCACCACTACGACTTCAGCTACCTGCTCAACCTAATCCTAACCCCAACAATAAGGCAATGCAGCAATTTGAAACATCAAACATGCCAACTTGCTCTATCACTCCTATCCCATGTAATGAATTAGATCTACAATCTGGGAGGGTGGTATAACCCATTGACATTGAGGATGTTCCATCCCCTGTGACTGAATAACGAATGAATAAATAGGTTGAGAGCCCAATTGGCACAGAAGTCCCCATTATTGAGGATGATGAAACACCTATTGAAACACACGTTGAAACTCCCCCTGTACAAATTCCAAGAAAACCACCATATCCCGAGCGATTAGTTTTACAGAAATCGGTAGAGAAACCATGCTTTAGCCTTCTAGGGGAACTAAAAAATATTTATGTTGAAATCCCATTATTGCAAGTGCTGCATGATGTACCCATCTATGCTAAAAATGTTAGAGACCTGTGTGTGAAGAAACCAGGTAGGAAGCCTAAGGATCCTCTTATAATCCATGTGGTTGGGAAATTGAATGAATTAATGATGGGAAAGGTTCCTTTGGATAAATACGACGATCCAATAAATCCCATTATTATAGTGCATATTGGGTATACTAGGATCCCCAATGTTTTCGTTGATTTGGGTGCATAAATAAATGTGATGACCATCGAAACCATAAATAAATTCGGGTTCACTAATATCATACCAACCCCCACGGTTGGAATTGGCTGATAGATCCACGATTAGACCTGAGGGGATTTTGGATGACTTGGTAGAATCTATTGATTCACGGGAATACCCCACATATTTTCTTGTTCTACAGCCTAAATATCAGTTAGGGGGAACATCCACTAATTCTGGGAATACCTTGGTTGGCTACAACAGACGCATACATCAGTTGTAGGTCAAGATCTATGACAATATCTGATGGGACTGACACGAAAATATTGACCCTATATCCTCCATCTAAACCAAGTTTAGATGTTGAAATTCCATTGTGGGTAGATCTGGAAGAGGAAGAAAGCGCTCAGCCTCTTCTTACTATAGGGAGGGCCTTGAATTTTAAAAATGAAACTGAGGACGATACCATCAGTAGTTTCATTAGTGAACCAACGACGTTTACCAAACATGCATATCAGATCCTGGATAGTACCATGAGTGAATTTTATCAAGAATAAGTTACTGAGGATGTCTTGGATAAAACATTTAACACTCACTCATGAAATAGTTAGGCACAAAAAGAGAATCAACAGAAAAGAGAATGCTAAATTAGTAAAAGATTGATTTCGGTACTGCGTATTTGGCACAAAAGGATGAAGACCTGAACAAGGAATGTTGATGATAGGAACATGCGAACAAGATGCAGAAGTAAGACAACACCTGGACAAGGGAAGCGCAATCAAAGATAATTATGAGAAAAATATATAGATTGTAGGACATCAGCACAGGATAATTCAACAAATGAAATAAAGCTTGAAGAAAGGGGGAGTTATCTCTATGAGAAACACATAAAGTATAGTGCAAATCATATGAAAGAATAGCCTAACATTGCAATAGTAATGGCACCTCTTTGCCATTGATGTCAAAGGGGGAGAAAAGAATGAATCTGAATGCAACCGAAGAAAAATAACATAAAGTTGTTGGACGAAGCAGTAGAGAAGAAGATGACATGCAGCAGAAGCACAATCTGTGAAGCAATGAAGAATAAATTCCACAACCAACTTGTGGACATACAATCCATGCAGAACATGTATAAATAAGGGAGCAAGTTGGAGATTTGAAGTAAGATTGATGGCAAGGATGCATAGCTTGTTAGCAAAAAATATAGATTTAAGTTCATGGCATTAAGGGGTCGAGGTACAAAACAACAAGATCTAGCAGAGAGTCGAGTGTGCACAAGAAGAGTGATATAGCTAATGTTGCACTGAATGATGTTATAAATCTGTGACGGTTGTGCAAATATAGAAAGGCATAATTATAGAAGTACGTGCATGTGCATGAGGACCGAATGGCAATATCATAGGCAGCATGCAGACAATCATAAATGTTTTAAGATACAAGTGCAGAAACACAACTAAGGTATATCAGAATAAGCACAGAAGTTTGACAGATGCACTAATATTAAGTTGAAATGTGCGAAGTTGATCAGATGCATAAAAACAGAGTAGCAGTGGAATAAAGTATGAGTGACATGATGAGGATTATCTAAGACAAGTGAGTTTAACCGAAAGGACGAATCATATAATGCACATAAGGTCACAGATTGTCTGAAAAACTATGGAACTTAAACCAAATGGACACATATCAGTAAGTGCCCAATTCCTCTAATACTGGAGTGCAATCTCATAACAACAAGTTATTAGTTGAACTACACTATCAGTGGGTGAGTGCAATTGCAGAGTATCAAAATGACAGAATGAACCTTGGCACGAACTACAGAATCTGTTGAAGTAACACACAATACATGAAGTGAGTCATCAGCAGAAGTGAACTGTTGAGGGGAATGAGACATCAAGTGATGTGACAACAATACGAATGCATACAAAAGGTGTGCATAGAATAAATAATATCAGAATAATAGAAGTGTGCATGTATAAGAAGTACAACAAGGAAATATATTATTTTATATATCTAGGTGACAGGACGGGGCAAGGAGCAAGGGGTATTAGCCTCCTTCCATTTGGTGCTAGAGAACAGAGGGAGTTGGTGCTTGCTTCAAGTCAGTTCCTATAAAACTAAGGGATCGGTGCCTCCTTTCAGTTGGTGCTGGTAAACAAAGGAATTCAGTGCCTCCTCGAATGTAATATTTTTCATTATAAAAGAGCATTCTATGGTTTTCTCCCGTTTGGGTTTCCATGTAAAATTTTGTGTGTTATGTGATCTTTGATTTGCGCATATGTGGATGAATGATTTACTTGTGATGGATGCATAATTGATGTTCAATATTAAGTGTATAATAATCTGTTAAAGAAGTTAAAATTGTTCATAACTACGTGAATATTGATTCACCCCCCCTCTCAATATTAAATCAATTCCAACAAGAATATCTATCTTTGAAAGATCAAGTGTCTTATTATTTTCAGAGGGAATTTTCTATTCTATATCATTATAATTATATATTGACATTTTTATCATGATTTAACATATTCTAATGATATATACAAAAATTTCAAAACATAAAATATTACATGAGAATTGTCAATCATGATCTAAATATTTAGTGCACCAAATGTCCATTGATTTGATATTTGTCTAAGGTTATAACTATATTGCACCTATAAATACTAACTAGATTTATTGTCCTTTGTGGTCTAATAATATCAATCTACATAGACATTTCAGGATGATTATAATACACGCACTTCTTATTTGATGGAATATATTTCCTTCCTGCATAGACCGTATCAATGGATTCACAAGAGTAGTGAAACCACTTGGGTTAGATATGATTGAGATATGATCGCATAATATTTTTTAGTTAGATGATTGGAATTGAATAATACATATTTCAAGGCATCACTCCATGTAAAGGGTGTCGCCTCATTGCACATGTAACCAAATTTGATCAATCTAATGTGTCAACAATCTATTCCCATAACTTCAAATCTTGCTAAATTAACACCCTCGAATGAAATCATAGTGCCACATTAATCCATTCCCATAAATTCAAATCCTTCTAAATTAACACCCTCAAATCAAATTAGAGTACCAAATTTATATTATTATACAATATCTCTAGGTTTAGGACTCATTAATTATTATATAATTGAAACTATAATAAAATAAAATAAAATACTTATAAATCTAAAATTAAAATAGCTTATATTGAGGTGCAGTTTTTTACCACATGTTACAACATATTTACAAAATATAGAATGTTTCTTACCACAAAAGGAAATAGTATAACATAACAAATAATAACTTCACCATATCGTATTTCATTGGATCTTTAATAGCATCTAAAACAATGTCATAATATTTGAGAGAAACAATTTTGAATCAAGGAAGCTTATGTTTCAATCCATCAATGGTTAATACGAGTTTTGTGTTAAATTCAACAGTGACCTCATTCAATTCCTCTATTCACTCTCCACCTACCATTTTGTTCATATTTATAATGGGTGGACAACGTGACTGAGGTAGTTTTTTTATTACAATCCTATGCACATTGAAACTGTACAACTCCTGCAACAATAATTTCAAGAAACATATATTGAATATTTGTTCACAATTATTTGGATTGCAGAGTTTTGAGTTAGATATTCAAACCTAAATATATGCATACAACATGTGCAATAGAAAATCTATGTATTGGGAAACTATAAAGTGCGATGAATGAATTGGTTCCAAAAAAAATTTCAACGAAGTCATTGGTGCCAATGCTGATAAAATTCACCATCATCATCGTTATCAAACAACATTGACACCAACATCATCATCATTATTATTGAATGTATCCTATGTGCTATATCTGCTACTACATCCCTGACGGTCCAAATTGTCTACTTTCTAACTCATGGGATGATATGCATCAGTGTTCTGACTTTTTACCTCAATGAATATTCATATCAATCACTATTAAAGAGGAAATAAAGAATGTATTCCAATTTGAGTTTATGTATCCCATCACTTACACATTATGGGTATCCAATATCATCTCTATTAAAAAAAATCATTCACACGTGCACTGAATTCAAGGACATGAATTAGAATTGTCACAAAGAAAACTTCCCTACCTAATTCATTGACCAAAATGTCGACGCATGTGTTGGGAAAAAATTCCTATCATTCATGGATGGTTTTTCTAGGTACAATCAAATTCAAATCTACTAGTAGAATCAATGCAAATACAACTTCACCATTCCATGGGGATATTTTTCCTATCCATCATGATTTTTAGAATGAAAATGATGGAGCCACCTTTTCAATGTGCTATGTCTAATATGTTCCAATACTGGGCATGCATCATCATGGATTATATTGATGATCTCACAATCGAGTTGAAGAAATGATTAGACCTCATAACCAACCTTGGCATCATCTTCTTGTGATGTTGGAAAGACAACATACACTTGTGTTAGTGTAATTAATATTGATTAATATTATGGTCATTCTTCATTTATAGGTGTTTATTTTATTAAATAAAAATTTCATTAAAAGTGTTTTCATTTAATAGAAGAGGTTAACATAAAATACATTATGTAACCTCTTCCATTTATTCATTTGTATAAATGCAAGAAGACCTATTCTATCTAATGCAACAAATATTTGACACTTCTTTCTCTTATTGTGTAGGGTTCTCTTTCTCTTTCTTCTTCCAATTTATTTTCACGATATGGAATGAGAACTAAGGTGTGAATAATTCCAGGTCTGAACTGAGGAATTTAATATCAAAGAGGTAGGCCATGAAGCTATGTGGGGCATGAAGCTAGGATGGTTGTGAATCTAGGAAGGCCAGAAAGAAGAAATTTAACTTACTTACATTTAGTTCAAATTATTTTTGTTGTCCTTGACTTGTTTAATCTCTTCTTGAATTAGTTTGACATGGTTTGAAATCAATTTTACTTATTTTGATTTATCTTGACTCAGTTTGAATTACTTCATCTCATTTTGACTTTTCCATCTCAATTTGTATTTTTTCATCTCAGTTCCGACTAGAGTTAAATTTTTCCATCTCAATGTGTCTTTTTTCGTCTCAATTTGAATTCCTTCATCTTGATTTATTGATTTAGAATCGATTTGAATTTCTTTGTCTCAGTTTAACTTTATCTAGTTCGAATTAATCCATCTAAGTTTGATTTATATCCATCTTGATTTGAATTACTCCATCTCAGTTTGACCAATTCTTGCTTTGTTTGATTTTTTCTATCTATGTTTTGATTTTTTGGTCTGAGTTGGACTTCTTTAGGCTTGGTTTGAGTGATTATGGCTCAGTTTGACTTTTATCAACTCCATAAGTAAAAATATAAATTGATCCAGAGTAAATCAAGATGGAAAATGTCAAACTTCTTTGGCTCAGTTTGAGTGATTTTTATACTTTTTCATGTCTCGATTTGACTTACTTTGGCTCGGTTTGACTTTTATCAACTCCATAATTCAACTTGGATATGCTTTATTTGTCTTGGTTTGGATTTTTTTCATCTGTGTTTGGCTTCATTCAGCTCGATTTTGAATTATTTTAGCTTGGCTTAACTAATTTCAACTTCACTTAATATATTTCTTCTGAATTTGACTTTTTCATCTCATTTAACTTTCTTACCTCGATTTGACTTATTCCATCCCAGTTCGACCAATTGCAACATGAATTGACTCTTTCCATCTCAGTTGGATTTTTTCATCTCTTTTTTACCTTTTCCATATTGATTTAGCTTTCTTCATCTGATTTTGACTTCCTTTGGCTCGGTTTGAATGATTTGCATTGAGTTTGAATTTTTTATTTCAATTTTACTTACTCTAGCTTAGCTAGATTGAATCTGGCTCACTTTGACATTTTCTATCTTGATTTGTCTTTTTTTGTCTTAGTTATACTGATTTAGGTTATGTTTGAATTTTTTGTCTTGCTTTGAAATTTTCATCTCCATTTGACTTATTACAGATTGATTTGACTGATTTCATCTTGGTTTGACATTTTTAGTCTTAGCTTAATTGATTTCAACTTGATTTGACTTTTTTCCTCTAAATTTGAATTTTTTATCTTTGTTTGACTTAACCTAGCTCGACTTTTCCTTTTCTATCTTGGTTTGACTCTATATCAGTTTGAATTTTTATCACTTAGGTTTAACTTACTCTAAATTGGTTTGACTAATTCTTGCTCAGATAGACTTTTTTCATCTCAATTTGGATTTTTTAGTCCGAGTGTGACTTCCATTGGCTTAGTTTGAGTGATTTCATCTCATCTTGACTAATTTCATCTTGGTTTCACCTTACTCCATTATAATTCAATTGATTCTATCTTTTCTTTACTCTTTCCACCTCGATTTGGCTTTCTCATCCCAATTTGGATGATTTTATCTATGTTCAATTTTTTTTGTCTTAGTTTTGAATTTTTTGTCTTTTTTACTTACTCCTACTGGGTTTGACCAATTTTGGCTCAGTTTGACTTTTCCATCTTGATTTAACTAATTTTGAATTTTTTTGTCTCAACTGGACTTTTCCCTCCCGATTTGACATTTTTGTCTCTGTTTGACTTACTCTAGCACATGTTTCATCACATTAGGCACACATTCAGTGGACACACTTATTAGATGTAGCTAGGTAGGGGGTCATCGAGCGTATGGTAAGACACAAAGCTAGGAATGAGGCAATAGAGTGGATGGTGGGTATTGAATCTAGGTAGCTCATGGAGAATTCGTTGGGCCATGAAACAAGGCATACCACGGAGTAGCCATTAGGCAAATATTCTTGGTGAGTCATGGACGAGCTTGCGGGAAATGAAGCTAGGTGTGGGCCCATAGAGCAGTCAATCAGCCACAAATATGTGTAGGCCATGGATCTAGGATGATCATGAAGCTAGGTATGTCGCGAAGAAGAAATTTAATTTACTTCTGCTTGAATTAACTTATTTCTATCATCCTTGACTTGGTTAAGATCTTCTCGACTAAGTTTGATCTTGCCTCAACTTTGTTTGACAGATTTTGACTTATCTCGACTCATTTTGACTTAAATTGGTTTGGTATGACTCTTCCCATATTGATTTGTATTTTTCATCTTAGTTTGACTTCCTTCATGTTGATTTGAGTGGTTCCAACTCAGTTTTACTTTTTCTATCTCAGTTTGTATTTTTTCATCTTGGTTTTACTTCCTTCATATCGTTTTACTGATTTTGACTCATTTTGACTTTCTTAAAGTTGGTTTGAATTTTTCTGGTTCGACTGACTTTGTATCAGTTTGATATTTTGTCTTTATTTGACTTACTATGCTTTGGTTTGACTGATTCAGGATTGGTTTGAATTTTTTGTCTCTAATTGGATTTTTTGGTCTCAGTCTAACTTTCTCAAGCCCGGTTAAATTTTTTTGGCTCAATTTGATTATTTCAGATTTGTTTGACTTTTACTACCTTCATTTGGATTTTTTTCGTCTCGGTTTGACTTCCTTCATCTAGGTTTGAACAATTTCAGCTCGATTTGGCTTTTTTCATCTTGGTTTGACTTTTTTGTATCAATTTTACTTACTCCATATTGGTTTAAGAGATTCCATCTTAGTTTGAATTTTTTATCTCTATTGGACTTCCTTCATCTTAGTATGACATTTTTCATCTTGATTTGACTAATTTCAACTTGGTTTAACTTTTTCTATCTTAGTTTCTATTTTCAATCTCTATTTGACTTACTTTGGCTCGATGTGGATTATTTCACTCAGTTTTATTTGTTTTACTCGACTTGAATTTTATCAGTTTGAATTACTCTAACTCAATTTGACTCACTCCAACTCTATTTGACTGATTTTGGCTCCGTTTGACTTTTTGCATCTCAATTTCGATTTTTTTCATATGAATTTGACTTCCTTTAGCTTAGATTGATTGATTTGGATTCAATTTGACTTTTTCAACTCGACTTGACTTAATCCAACTTGGTTAGATCCAATCCATATCAGTTTGACTTTTTCTTTCTCGATTTGGCTTTTTTCATCTCAAGTGGACTTATTTTTTGCTTGGTTTGACTTTTTTCATATCAGTCAAACCAAGCTAGAGTAAGTCAAATCGAGATAGAAACAAATCAAACCGAGGAAAAAAAGTAAGTTAAACTGTAAAAATTCAAATTGAGTTAGAGAAAGTCAAATCAAGCCAAAATCAGTAAACAAAGACAAAGGAAGTCAAACCAAGACAAAAAAGAATACTCAGTTTGACTCTTTTTTCCTTACTTTGTTTTTCACATCTTGATTTGACTCATTTCGTCTCTATTTAACTTTTTTCTTCTTGGTTTCAACTTTTTCATCTCGATTTGACTTACTTCGGTTAGGTTTGACCGATTATAGCTCAGTTGATTAATTTTGGCTCGATCTAACTCTTTCTATCTAAATTTGACTTTGTTCATCTTAGTTTGACCGATTTGGACTTGATTTGACATTTTCATATCTATTTGACTTACTATAGCTCAATTTTCAACACATTGGGCACAATTCGATTGCCACAATCATTGGAGGAAGCTAGGTGGGCGTTCATGGAGAAACAAATGAGCTATGAATATCAGGGGGAACAAAGTGGCCAATGGGCCACGAAGATAGGAGGGACATGGAGTGGCCAGTGGGCCATGAAGCTAAAACGCATTCCTTAATTCCAAGAATGCATTCAATTTATAAATAAATTAATAATCCCAAGTAAAATATATACAAGAATGCATTATTTCCATGAACACATTCAATTTATACATAATGCATTATTTCTAAGAATGCATTGAATATTCCAAATATTATTCTGAAGAAAGACCCCTGTCACAATTATGAAAAGGAAAATGTTACAGCAATAGTTACAATATTCAAAAGAATTGAATTATTTAACTTTTCCTGTGTTACATCCCAATGCTAGGAGTGTGTTCATTAAGTTGGCCACTTCTAATGCCCTCTACTTCATATCTATATTATTTTGGAATCCTAACCACTGATATGTATTCCCAATTATATATCTAAGAAGAATAAGATTGTCATTGACCTCACCCATAAAAAGTATTAAAACAACAATAACATGATCACGATGGTTATTGATCTAATAAATTATAATTAATATGAATATATATATTTGGATTCATTCTAGTGATTAAAGGTTTCACCTAAAGGAACAACATGCCTCCATCGCATGCATGAGGAAGGCATCTATCTATTTTGCAATAGGTTGAAAAAATCACCATACCCATGGTTATATAGTTTCTTGTCACTAAAGAATCAAGTAAATGACTACCACATCTTCTGCATCTACATACATTCTGAGTATAATGGATTCTTATTAAGTTTAAATGGCACTAGTTCATTTTAGGTAACTTCTAAAAAAATTGATGATTTAGCCTAAGTATAGTGCACTATAGACTTTCTTCTTCCGAATCAATAGAGAAACTTAGATACACACAAACTTGTCAATGTTTGTAATTGTTGAATTGATCGTGTCGATATAAATGAAATGCAATGTATAATTTAAACTATGAATGAGAAATTGATACCTGGAATCAAATTCAGAGTATATGGAGGATCATAAAAGATAATAAAATATTGTGTAATCCCTATGTAAACTAAGTCCACTAGTATAATTTGGAAAATAAATGACTATGTGAGTAAAATAGTTATTCACGACGGTGTTTTTAAGCTAAATACTACTAAATTTAAGCAACATAGATAGGAATAACTAAATTAAATGGAAAAAAACTAGGATGCATTAAATTACTCCATGAATTTCCACAAAAAATATAAACAAGCTTCTTGATTAGAACATCTCCCTCATCATTGTCCACATGACTATGGTAGACTATGAAGGCTATTTTCCCATGGTACTTTTAACTACAAACAACATCGTAATCTATTGATTTTTATATTTTTCTAACATAGATTTAATACTTTTTCTAACAATCCTCATCATCATCATATGAGGCATTTTGATCTAGATACTCAATAACAAATTCATTCATTTATTTCTTTCATTTCTTAATGATGCCCTTGATTTAATATGTTCAACTTTTACAACTTTACGACTACAATCCATATCAACAACTTCAAGATCATCAAAATCAAGTTTCTTACCATTATCTTTTGTTGCAACATAACCTTCATATTTAGTGAAATTGCATTTGCTTATGTTGCTTGACAACTTCAATATTATATCAGAGTGTCTTTCCTCATCATCCTGTACATCTCTAATATTGCGTTCAACACCTATACAATAAAAAATAGTTAAATGCTTAATTAGATTACAGTTATATTTCATGTTCAATTTAACTTCTTTTTCATATTCCATTGCCACAAACACAACTTTAAAACATGAATTCTCGTCAACGATATCCTCTACTGAAACTGTTGAAGCCTTATCACTCTTCCAGTAATGCCGAGGTGGAGATCATAAGTTCTCCATGTCCAATATCGATATTCACACCTTTAAATTTATTCTCTCGCTCAATGACATCAGAGCCCTTACTTTTTAAAATACTCACCTTGGCAATCTCTCTTAGTCTTCATTCAATTTTTATGTCTTTCAAGGCCATTTCCATTTCAACGTCTTCAATTTTATGTGCATCCCTCATCACACTTGTGTATTCTTTATTTCTCTATTGTTGAGCCATAAATTTGTCATCCTTATGGCCCACAACCTCAAGTTGGTTGTAAAATTCATTTATCAAATCATCAATCAATTTTATCATCATTAATGAATTCTTCTTCAACATATCTTACCCAAATTCAAAACATTTTACCTGCTCATCCGCTTGCTTCATATCCCCTTTCACATTCTCCTCAGAAACATATATTTTTCTCCAAATTCTTCTCCAACTTCATGTTCTTCACCTTCACTTACAACATCAAGAAAGTAAAGTATCAAATTGGCCTTCAATCACATATTTTTTGTTAAAATATTGTGAATAAGCACAAATTATTTAACGGATAAGGTAATAAGTAGACAAACTTAACATGTGAAATTGGGATTTTTTTTCTAATATGTCCTAATGAAATATTTAGCTCTCTTGACCCCGTTTGAATGACCACTTGTGATGTGTAATATTTTTTCGCTTGATAAATCACTCGTATAATTACTTAATAAACACAACTTGTCAATGGGCTAAGTTAATTAGTACACAAATTCAACATGTAGAACATGTATGTGTGGATATTCAAATTTCACCTGCTATCCATAATATTCTCCTTACCGACACTAATTTATTAACTGGAATTTTTCCATGTTATTGACCGGTAACAAATATCTAAGTTCCTCAAAACTCCACATTATATGATTTTTGTCAACATATTCTTCGTCTAAATATTCTTTCCCACATGCGATATCATGATCCCAACTCATCAACTCATCTTCTTTAGCACAATACTCATCTTCATCATATGAGGTACACTGATCCACATAATCAATAACAGATTCATTTCTTTCCTTAGTATAAATTTCTTTGAATTAAATTTCTTTATATAATTTTGAAATTCTTTATAATTTCTTACCTTTAGCAATTTTGTCAATTCTTTCTCTTCTATTGTTGTTTCTTTGTGATATTTTCATTTCTTCACAGCACCCTTGACTTAATATGTTCAACTTTTCCAAATTTACTAGTGCAACCTACCTCAACAACTTCAAGATCATCACCATTAAATTTATTAGCATCATCTTATGTTGCAACATAACCTTCGTTTACTGAAATCGCATTTTCTTATGTTGCTTGGAAACTTCAACACTATATCAGAGTGTCTTTCCCTATCATCCTCTGTAACTCTAATATTACGATGAACACATATACAATCACAAATAGTTAAATGGTTAACTATATTAAGGTTATATTTGATATCAAATTTCACTTCTTTTGCATCCCAATGTGTCGCACATACAACTTTAAAACTTGAATTCTCATCGACTATATACTATGTTGCAACCATTGAAGCCTTAATCTCAACCATTAATGTTGAGGTGGTGTTCATATTTTCTCCATGTCCAATATCGATATAGATACCTTTAAATTTTTTCTCTCACTCGATAACATCAAAGCCTTTAATTCTAAAAATACGCAGCCTAGTAGTCTTTCTCACTCTTCCTTCATTTTTATGGATTTCGAGGCAATTTAGATTCTAACGTATTCAATTTTATTCAAAGCCCTCATCACAGTTGTAGACTCTTTATTTCTCTATTCTTGAACGATAAATTCATCATCCTTATGGCCGACAACCTTAAGTTGGTTTTCCACTCCATTTATCAAATCATTAATGAATTCCTCTTCATCATACCTTACCAAAATTCAAAATATTTTACATTCTCATCTGCTTGACTCATATCCCCTTTCACATTCTCCTCAAAAACATATAATTTTTTGCAAATTCTTCTCCAACTTCATGTTCTTCGCCTTCACTTACAGCATCAAGAATGTATACTATCAAATTGTCCTTCAATAACATACTTTTGGTTACAATATTATGAATAACCACAACTTATTTCACGGATAAGTTAATAAGTAGATAAAATCAACATGTCAAACAATGTAACATTTTCCTTTAGTGAAAATGCATTTGCTTATGTTACTTGGCAACTTCAACACTCTATCAGAGTGTCTTTCCTTATCATCCTCTGCATCTCTAATATTGTGGTCAACACCTATACCATCAAAAATAGTTAAATGGTTAATCATATTAAGGTTATCTTTCATGTTCAATTTCACTTATTTTGCATCCTCAACTATCGCACATACAACTTCAAAACTTGAATTCCCATTGACTATATCCTATAATGCAACCATTGAAGCCTTAACACTCTCTTCCATTAATGTTGAGGTGGTGTTCATATGTTATCCATCTCCAGTATTTATATGGGAACCTTTAAATTTATTCTATTTCTCAATGACATCAAAGCCCTTACTTCTAAAAATACTCTCTCAATCTTCCTTCTATTTTTATGGCTTTCGAGGTCATCTCCATTCCAACGTCTTCAATTTTTTTCAGCCCTCATGATGAATTTGGAATATTTATTTCTTTATTGCTGATCCATAGATGTGAAAATTTTATCACAGTTGGATCTATGCAACACAAAATTCCTCACAATTGTTAATGCAAAGATTGCTCAGAAACATTGAAAAAAGAGACATAATTGATGCATAAAGAAAACGTCTATTGAACAATTGTATAGAAGCCAAAATTTAGCAATGAGATGGTTGTCCAAATATATACAAATGGAAAAAAATTGAAATACTATGGAGGCATTTGAATTGCTTACAAGTGGCGGGCTTACAATTAGCAAAAATCCCCATCTAAGAAAACATCAATGCTCCAAATCATACAAGGTGTTAATGAATTATATAATTCAGCCTTGGTAGGCCATGAGTGACAAAAAAGTAGAAACATGGTGGCTTTTGGGGACAAAATCATGGAGGAGGTGGTGGCCAAAAAGAGGCAAAAATTCCAAAATCAACCTAGAGCACCTACCTTATCCTTATCCATGACAAAAGCATAATAAAGCTGCTTTATGTGAAGAAAAGTAGGATAAAGCATACTAAAAGAAGTCAGTGCACTCTTACTCAAAAAATTAGAGTAAAAGCAAGCATAAAAGCAGTTTTGGGTGCTTGGTTGGATAAACATCACAAGAGGTGGGTCCAATTTTTCACTAGGCACCAAATAACCTAGTCTAAACACATAGGAACATAAAATAATGCATGATAAATTATATACTAAGGTCTAGATGGGGTCAAATATTTTAAAAACCCCCTTAATCCTGACTTATGTGAGTGTAAAAATAAAATAGGGCCCAACAACAAAGGCTATGGTCACCATTTACATTTTATATATCCAAACAAACAAGGTAAAAGAGGAAAACCACATGGGAAAATCCTCCCCTCTAAATATGGACATGTACAAAACCTGAAAAGTTTTAGCAATCTATCTTCACCATGTCATCACTCACCCCAAGAAGTGATATGATATGAATGAATGTATTCTTTGTAAAGGCCTTGGTGAATATGTCCATAGTATGTTCTGAAGATGGACAATACTGCAGAGAGATTATGTGATTATGCACCAATCCCCTGATGTAGTACATGTGGATTTCAATGTGCTTGGTCCTTTACCTATGTACTAGATCAATTGAGATTTTGATGGCACTTTTGTTGTCACACCATATGACAGTAGGTGTACTAAAGTGAATCCCAAACTCAGATAGTATGCCTTGCAACCAAACACACTGAGTGGCTGCATTGACAACACCCCTATATTCATCCTCAACAGATGATAGTGCAATTGCACTGTACTTATTGCTTGACCAGAAAATTGGACCATTACCCAGCATAAAAACATAACCAAAATTTGACTTTCGGTTTAAGTTGTGACCATCCCAATCAGAATCTATAAATCCAATGATATATAGTGAAGAGTCAACAACATAGTGTATCCCATAAGAATTTGTTCCTTGCACGTAGTGCAGGATCCTCTTGGATGATTTCAAATAGATTCCATGTGGATATTGCATGATACAACACTTTCTACATAGGATATATCAGGTTGAGAGTGTGTAATATACATTAGACTCCCAACCAATTACCTATACAATGTGTTGTTCATCAATGTTGAAGAGTCACCATGCTCAAGTCTTACCAAAGAGGAAGGGAAACTTGCTTGGCTTGCACTCTGTCGTTCTGAAATTCTTGAGCATATATGAATCATACTTATATGGAGAGACATTTATACCTAAAATGGAATATGCAATTTCAAGTCCAAGAAATTGTCTCAACAATCCCAAGTCAGTCATTGAAAAAGAATTATGCAAATCAATTTTTATAGAAGCAATATATACAGTGGAAATCCCTATGATAAATATATCATCTACTTATAAAACAATAAGTAAAATAGATCCATCAAAATGCTTCATATAAACATTAGGATATCATTTTCATCTTCTGAATTCTTGTGAAAGAAGGAAGTTGTCCATCTTTGCATACTAGGCTCTAGGAGCCTGCTTGAGACCATATAGTGACTTCCTCAGTCTGCACACAAAAGAGGGGTCATGAGCATAAACTTATGTATGTTGAATTTAAATTTCCTCCTCAATATATCCATGGATGAATTCACTCTTAACATCCATGTGGTGCACCTCCCATTGCTTGGATGTTGTAATAGCCATAACCAATTTGATGGAATACATCTTGGCTACAGGAGAAAAATTCTATGTGTATTCAAGACTTTGGACTTGGGAGAATACCTTAGCCACCAATATTTCCTTATATTTGACTATTTCACAATCATCAACCACCTTGGTTCTATAGACCCACTTGCATTGAACCAATTTTCTTCCAGGAGATAATGAAACTAGTTCCCAAGTTTCATTATTTTGAAGAGATTGGAACTCTTCATCCATGGAATCTTGCCATATTGGAGCTTGTGAGGCCTCATCATATGATTTTGGATCAAATACTATCATCAAATAACATCTCTCAAGAATATGTGTATCAAGTCAAGAATAAAATGCACAATGTGCATTCTGAAATTGGGACCTTGTTTTCCTTGTGTCTTGAGGATCACCTGCAAGATCTCTTGTTGCTTCAATGGTATTTTCAGACCATTTTGGACGTGTAGGTGGATTATGATCTGAAATCACATGCTCATATTCATAATCATACTCAAAATAAGAAAATTCACTTGAGGCTTCCCTTCCATCATCAAGTGGGGGGTTTGAGCTTTCTCCTTCTTCCATTGGATTGTCTGCAAAGGTTCTTCTTCAAATTGCACACTCCTCTATATGAATGTATTTATAGTGGAGATATTTAATATTTTGTATCCCTTTACATTTTCAGGATAGCCATAAAAAATGCATGGTTGGCTTTGAGGCTCTAAATTCTTTCTTTTCTCAGGAGGAATTCTAGCCCAAGCTTTTGAACCAAAAATTCTTAAGTGCGTCGCATCTGGCTTATGCCCACTCCAAGATTCAAAGGGAGTCATACCTTTCAAATATTTATGAGGAACACTATTCTAGATGTATGCTACAAAATTAATGGCCTCTTCCCACAATCTTGGAGATAGAGTCTTGGACTCAAGTATGCAGGTGGTCATCTCCTTGAGAGATCTATTCTTGTGCTCTGCCACACCATTTTGATAAGGTGTGTAGGGAACAATATGATGCATGTGGATGCAATCATTAGCACAAAATTGCTACAAATATTTCTTGACATATTCACCTCCATTGTTAGTTCAAAAGGTCTTAATGTTCTTTCCAGAAAAATTTTCCATGGAGGATTTAAAAACAGTGAAAATTCCAAACACTTCTGATGTGATACTGGAGAAAATAAACCCAAAATTATCTTGAGTAATCATCAATAAATGCTAAAATGTAATGTCCCTACAAACAATAAAACTTAAAAAAATATCACCTTTCCATTCACATTACCTAAATAGATGATGTATGCAAATTAACTTCAGTACTGGGGAGTCAAGTCGGTAACGGTTTGATGCAATGAGAACTATGTTCTAAAACAGTTGATTTTATCATTTATGTTTTCTATGGAGGCTATGAGGTATGGTAGGATGATGTGCCTAGTTCCAGTCTTGGAAACTTAAGTACTTCACCATTTGGATGTATGTATGTCCTATTTTAAATGTTTAAACTGGTTGCTATCAATATGCAGGCCTGACGGACTTGGTGAGAGGAGTGTGAGTAATTATGGGTCTTGATGTTGATGTTCATACCACCGGCGGAGTTGCCGAGAGGTAAGGGGTGAATATTGGAACTATCCGGACTTACTTACCAAACTTGCTAATGCACTAATTGCAAAGTGTTTTGCAGGTATGAATACCATGGCTTCTCCTTAAGCTACCTACAACAATATCCTAAACAAAATATAGTATTATATGTTTGTAATGGACTAAGGACTAACTCTGTGTAATAATTCATGGCTTAATGAATGGGGTGGACACCTTCATGACTTAAACTATAGCGTGTGGGAAACTATTGAAATGATAAAGGCTGTGGTTGAATTTTTAAATGCTGCATATTGAAAATCACATGGCTTGGTGGCCAGCTAGACACAAGGGTTTTTACCTTGGTCTCACATCTGCGCTTTGTCATTTTCATGGCTCTCTTGACTGAGAGTAGTTCTGCGCTGAAACTGGTTTCCAGTGCTCTAACCTGAGCTACGCTCATGGTCAGTGCACTTCACTGTTTGCTATGGGAGGAGGTGAAGAATAACACAATTTGCTGCCATGTAAATTCTACCTATTACTTTAAAGATCTTTTCTTTTTATTTTGCATATAATCATTTGCATCAGGGTTTAACTCATGGTTTTGCATGGTTTCGTTGGCAGGTTGTATGGTTGGTACTCATAGCATTGGATGCTAACAAGTGACTGAAGCTTGGTGTTGGGCATAGACTGGTAAGTCCAAGTTTTCCCAACATTCACTCCTTCCTATCGCAGCTATGGATGAGAGTGCTATAGCTTTGAGTTTGGAACTTCGTGGTCCCCTTTGGATGAGAGTGCTATAGCTTTGGGCTTACTGTAATTTATTTCGAGTTCCTGTTGGGTCGCCTTTGGCTTGACCAATAGCTGGAAAGAAGATGATCCCCTTCAAAAGGGAAAAAGATATGGAAAAAAATGGGGTTTCAATCCCGGTCAATGTCTATGATGTTTTTAGTTTTTATTTGAAGATGGGATAACTCTTGAGGGTTTCTTCCCTGCATTCGTAGTTGAAAACGAAGTTTTGTAAATAGATTTTCAAACTTCTTGAATGGTAATACTTAATATCCAGAGCATGTAATGTTGGGTGTGGTATATAATGCTGGTATTTGTATTTACTTACTTGCGTTTCCTACTGAGTATTTAATGGCTATGGATTCTCTGTTGAAGTTGTGGCACTTCTATCAGTTTTGTTTGTATGATTTCTTTAGGCATAGGGTTTTATCATGATACTGGAAGGTAGATAGATCTTGAGATGTCCTGGAAAATTCCTAATGTATAGAAGCTCTGCATTTTTGTTTTAGTATGAAGCACTCCCTATAGGTTGCTCTTAATTTGAATGGAAGACTATTTTGAATAAAATCGTGGGTTTAGGCAATGCGTTGATCTCTATTTGAAAAGTGGGGTTTCATCTAGACTTGAGTTTCAAATCTAATAAGTTATTATTATAAACCCTCGATGGAAGATATGCTGGTTTAGTTGTTTTCCTTGGAATTTATGATTGGTTTCCATGCTACGTTTCCGGTGATTTCAACAGTTCTAAAGTTTTGATGTGTTGGTAGTGGGATTCGATACCTTGACATGTGTTGTAATTATCCCTTTTTAATTAAAGCTGAAAAGAAATGAAGTGGCTCTCGCTTGACTTCAAGTAGGTCTATGTGGGTCCTATCTTGTGAATCTATGGTTTAGTTCTTCCTTTCGATTTTCCTTACTGTTGATGAGATTTGAAATGTTGTACTGTCTAGTTAGGGAAAAATCGTATTGGTTGCTTTTGGGAAGTAACACGTACAGTGGATATTATATCTCAGCTATAGGTTGTTCTATAATAACCAATGAACTTGGAAAGACATGTTGATGGATAGCCTGCTTTTAAAATGCTTATTTGTAGATTTCATGAATTTGTTTTAAAGAAATGAATGTTTAAACCCTGGCCTAA
Organism: Larix kaempferi; assembly: GCA_027924585.1. NCBI lineage: Eukaryota > Viridiplantae > Streptophyta > Pinopsida > Pinales > Pinaceae > Larix > Larix kaempferi. The sequence goes on along the minus strand of BSBM01001697.1, from coordinate 867,733 downwards.
ATCAAGATTTTAATAAAAAACTAAACAAAATGATAGTAACACGATTTCGTTTGTGTGGAAGTTCAATAGTTTGAAATCTTGGGCCTGCTTTATTTCTATTGCTCAAGTTGATGAAGGAGTCAACCTAAATTGAAATTCATTGGCTCCTTGATCCTAAGTTTTGAATATTTAATAAATAAAAAGTAAAACCCTAGGTTACTGTAATTTAATAATTTGAATGTGCAGAATAGGTTTGTTGAAAGAGTAATGTGGTTTTGTTTAAATGGAGGTTACAGGTATCAAAATCTATAAAGAATAGTTCTGAAACAGTAGTTCTACCAATATAGGTATCTAGCATAGGCTAGCTAGGCTAGCCGTGCTAGATCCTGGAACATTTAGGGCATAAGATTGAATTTAAATAGACAACATTAAATGGTCAAATGATCCTAAAAGTGCATACCCTGAGAGCCCATGACAATTGGCCCTTGCTATATAGAGGAAAGCAAATAGCATCTTAGAAGTATGGAGGCTATACAATAAATTCTACTTTAAATTTCTAAAGCTAATTAAACTGTATGGAAATTTGTAGCTCATACCCGGTTCTTGAAGCTTGATCCTTCCTTGCAAAACCTGCACACTCAAACACTAGTTAATGGAAAAATATATGGACTTAACTGACTTGTAGGATGATCTTTTAACTGGATATCTTTGGGACTACCATGTTCCTCCCATCCATGACCCTTAGACCATTCCGGGTTCTAACTGGATCCCCCCGAGTTGGTTCCAACATGAAATAAGAGAAGTAGAGGCCCTAGGATAAGATGTTGGTTCAGATCTGGAAAATATAATAGTCTGCTTGGATTATGCAGAGTAATTCTCTTTCGTTCATAAGAGAATGGTAAATCAGAAGATGCCCCCTCGCTTAGGATCTGCCCTTCTTTATATAGGTGAGTTTTGTTTGGAAGATACCTGTTTGAAAAATATTATTTAGTTTTTAATTTAATTATAATATCTTTAAAAGATATCTTACTAATTACTTACTCCTAGTTTATCTAGGATCTTTATTTTATTATAACCAAATGTAACTTAAGTTAACTCATAATAATAGAATAATAATACTATTAATAATATTAATAGTAATAACAAATGTGAGAATTATTCTATGCATAACCTTTATGCATTTTATTTATATAAGTAATCTTTTTAAGACAATAATAACAATATTATTATGAATAATATTAATAATAATAACAACTTGAGAGTTATCTTATGCATGTTATTTACATAAGAATAATTAAATCTAATTATTCAATAGTTTGGTTATGGTAAATTCTTGATTTAATTATTTATATACCATAATACCTCTTTTAAATATTAAGTACAAAGCCCAATTCTTTGGACAGGGTCTTGGTAAGCTTGGATAGTTGGCTCGGTTAGGTACCTCTAGGTCTCTCTCTTTCATGTTGGATTCCCTCGTTTAACATGGTAGTTCTTGCAGTACTTGATGATAGATAAAAAATGATTCATTTAACCAATTTAAATAATTGCGATGAATAGAAGTGCTATTCAGAGTCTTCTCGACTCAACACTTTTAAGATCAAGTAACCCAGAATGTTGTTCAGAGCTTTAACTCAACACTCTCACATGGGCGTTACGCTAGTGCAATTCCAGAGCGTCCCACTCAACACAAGTACTAGAATGTGGTTGTGAAGCACATATAGAATGTACAAATGGCCTCAAAATCAGTATTCACTTATCAAGTTTGGAGTGCTCCAAGGCTTGTGCCCAACACTCTACATGCATCAGGGCTTATGCCCAGTACGTAAATAAAATCCTCTAGGTACATCGGGGCTTATGCCCAGTACGTAGGTCATCCATTTGTTCCTGATTCCACGCTCAAAACACTACATAAATCAATCATGTGAATCATAACTCCGCACAGTATGTAACAAAAGGGTCATCTCAGTATATTAGGTTTTATACCCAATTCACAAAATACAACCTAAATCCATCCATTAGGGCTCTCTTGCCCAATATATAACAATAATGCATAAATCAAGGTCCACTCCCAATATGTAATTGTATAAAAGAAATGAATCATGTGCGCTAGGGCTTATGCCCAATAATCAAAGCAAATCATATGTGTTGGGGCTTTAAGCCCAATATATAACATCAGAAATAGTTAGTCAAAATTCAGGATATTACATCCCTCCCTGCTTAGAACATCATCGTCCCGGTGTTCTAGGGACTAGAAATGAAGTCATGAAATAAGGCGGGCTATTCCTCTTTCATGGTTGCCTCATTTTTCCAAGTAGCCTCCTCTGGTCTGGAGTGCCTCCATTGCACTTTCAACTGGGTGATGGTCCTTTTTCTAAGTTGCACCTCTTTCTTGTCTAGAATGTGGAGCGGTTCCGGCATGAACTTCCCTTCGGGCTCCACCTATAATAAGGACCAATCAATCACATGTTTAGTATCATATACATATTTCTTTAATAAGGATGCATGAAAAACATTATGAACTTTTACATGAGCTGGTAAAGCTAACTCATATGCTACAGGGCCCTTCTTGGTCAGTATCTCAAAAGGCCCACAAAACCTAAGGGCTAGTTTCCCGCATCGTCCTAAGCTCAAGGAGATTCGTTTTGCCTTTACTTTTAGGAAGACATGTTCACTGACCTGGTAGTATTTTTCCTTCCTTTTCTTATCTGCATAACTCTTTTGGCGGTCTTCTGCCTCCTTCAAGTTTTGTTGTACCTTGGAGACTAGCTGCTCCAAGTCTTTCAATATGTCAGGGCCTAGCATAAGTTTATCTACTGGACTATCCCAAGTCACAGGCGTCTGACACTTCCTGTCATAGAGTACTTTGAAAGGGATCATCTTGGCAGAGGTTTGGTATCCGTTGTTGTAAGAAAATTCTGCGAGGTGCAAATAATCCTCCCACTTGGTGGGGTTTTTCATAACATACATCCTCAGCATATCCTCAAGGATTTGGTTTACTCATTTCATCTGTCCGTCGATTTGGGGATGGTAAGAGGTACTGAATTGTAGTTGTGTCTCCAAACCGGAGAAAAATGCCCTCCAAAAGTTTCTAGTGAACTTCATGTCTCGATCGGAAATGATTGCCTTGGGTATCCCATGCAATCGAAAAATATCCTTCAGGAAGATTTCTGTGATGTGAACGGCTTTGTAGGTAGACTTTATTGGTATAAAAAGTGTTGCCTTGGATAACTTGTCTACTACTACAAAGATGGAGTCATTATGCCTCTTACTTTTTGGTAAACCCATTATGAAATCCATACTGATGACCTCCCACTTCCATTATAGAATGGGTAAAGGTTGTAGTAGTCCCGAAGGGTGTTGGTGTTCTGCCTTAACCAATTGACACTCTTGGCACTTAGAAATGAATAAAGCTATGTCTGCTTTCAGTTTAGGCCAAAATAAGTGTTTCTTTACTGCCGATATCATCTTCTAATACCCCAGATGTCCCGAATAGGGTTTCTGATGGAACTCTGTGAGGATGTTAGGTCTAATGTCTCTGCTTTCTGGAACATAAAGTATTTCTTTCAACCACAGCAGTACCGACTCGTCTATATTATACTCCTTTTGTTGTTGTAATAACCTATTCTCTTGGATCTTTCTAAGGATCTCGACATAGAACCGATCACTTTGACACACCGTTCTAATACGGTGGTGTAAATCTGAGTCAGTTTGACTCACGGTCACCTCATATAACATATGGGTGTGTACTCACTAAGGAAGGCTAGCCACCTAGCCTATTTGGCGTTTAGGTCCGGTTGGTCAAATAAGTACTTCAGACTCATGTTGTCCATTTTTAATAGGAACTTCTTTCCCATAAGATAGTGCTTCCACATCTTCAAGGCGTGGATAGTGGCAACTAGTTCGAGATCGTGTGTGGGGTAGTTTTGTTCGTGTTCCTTCAACTTCCTTGACTCATAATAGATAGCGAATTCATTTTGCATAAGGACTCCACCGATCCCTTCCTTGCTTGCAGCTGTGCAAACCACGAAGTCCCCACCAGGGTCGGCAATCCATAGGATGGGTGCACTAGTCAAAAGTTGTTTTAACTTTTGGAAACTTTCCTCGCATTTTTCCGTCCAAAGAAATTTGGTTGTTTTCTTCTGCAAGGCTGTCATGGGACAAGCAATCCAAGAGAAGTTCTCAATGAACTTCTGGTAGTACCCGACTAACCCTAAGAATGATCTTATGTCGGTTATGCATGTGTGGGTAGGCCTTTCTTCTATGGCTTTAATCTTCTCGGGGTCAACTGCTATCCCCTTCTCTAAAATGATGTGCCCTAGGTACTGTATCTGGGGTTTGCAGAAATCACACTTGCTAATTTTAGCGTACAATTGATGTTCTCCTAGTATTCGTAACACTATACGTAGATGTTCTTCGTGTTCTTCATTCTTGGAGTAGTTCAGAATGTCTTCAATGAAGACGAGAACGAACTTATCTAGATATTTACTAAAGACGTTGTTCATCATGCACATAAAGTTGGTAGGTGCATTAGTCAGACCGAAGGGCATTACTACAAACTCGTAATGTCCGTATCGGGTTTGAAACGCGATCTTACTGATGTCTTCATCACGGATTCTCACCTGATGATATCTGGATTGTAAGTTGATCTTTGAGAAGATCTTCGCTCCTCCGACTTGATCAAACAAGTCATCAATTCTAGGGAGTGGGTAACGGTTCTTGATGGTCAACTTGTTGAGTTGGCGGTAATCGATGCACATCCGCATCATCCCGTATTTCTTATTGACAAAGAGTATTGGTGCTCTTAACACCCAAATTAACCCCCAAGGTTGTGAGAGAAGGAAATTCGGGGTAACCACTAACCAATCTTTAGCTTGTGCTTCTGACCCAACAGAAACAGAGAGGGCTCTATCTATAAGATCATGAAAAACTAGAATAATAAAAGGTGTCAACAATGAAAACTTACACCAGCATTCATCATTCAAGATATTCAATTACAACATATAGAAGATCAAATTTCTACTGGAACAAAATGATTTAAACTATTTGGAGAGAAAATCATAAGGAAAACTATTGGGCAATGGAGTCACATTAAGCAAACTTTGGAAATTATTTACAAATACTCTGAGAATGCATTCACACAGGGACATGGTAACAAACAGCTTGTAGTCAAAATGATTTTAATTGGTGGAAAAGAAGAGAAAGAAACAATCCATCAATACAAGGCATACAATAATGAATCATGTATCAACTTTAGTAGAAATCATTTTTGCAATACTTGGAATGAGATAAGTAGAGCATAATTTGTATGAATTCTGCTTAACTATAACACTGCACCAAGTATGAAGAGATATTACAGACTCGAAATAACAATGAAAGATACACAATACATAGGAGAAGAAGAAAGAACAGACTACAGGACCAATTACAAAGGAATCTCTGCAAAAATCCAGCTTCAGCACTGCAAATATATTCAAAAAAATGCCTCAAAACAGAGCCGAGCTCCCCAGGCCTCAGCCAAATGATTTTCCAACCTGTTCTACTTCTATTACAATGAATTTATAGAACTTATCTGGCCCTAGGTTCAAGCTTATCTCAATAGGAAGTTGTTACAACTATATGGACACCTGCACAAGAAGATTCAACAACCTAGGAGTCGGCCACAACAACTTTTACCCAATTTTGGCCCAGACTGCTCAAAACTACCTCTTGGTGCCACGACTGTATATCTCTAACGGTGATAGCTGTGTAAAACATGAAATATTGTTTTGTATATTGGACCATGCTGAAGAAAAACCTCTTCCCGTTTCCTCGGATTCAACTCCAGTTGGCCAGGATTTGTTCCAGAAGTTGATGACTCACGCAGAAAACGTGAATTATGGAAAATTACCCTGTGAAAAATCCTTCGGTTCTCCCAAACCATGACACTTGTGTAATTTCTGTGAGAGGTTATTGTATACGGGTTTGTCAAGAAGAAAAACCTCTCTCGGTTTCTTGAAATTACTCCCGGTTTGACGGAGACAACTTCTACAAAACAATGACTAAAACAGTCATTTTAGGTAAAAACAAGCCCGCCATTCATATAATATCACATTGAATTTGAATTTGGCTTCTCCTTTGCAATTTGAATTTTGGGGACTTGAGTGTTGAGGTGGTGGGTGTATCAATTGACATGTGAACCTCCTAGGTGGTGGGTTTTAACTTAGCACAAATCTGGTGCTAGCAACTGGCTCCAACCAGGGATGCTATCCTCCCTGCGAGGTAGCAAAGAACGTCGTAGACCAAGTCCCTGATCCATTGGGCGGCTCCCAACTTCAAACTGAGAACTGTGCTCTGACCTGCAATTTGAACTCTGTAACCTGTTGACCCTTTTGATTCTGCAACTGAACTCATACTGCCACTGAAAACAAACATGTTCTGCTGTAGCTGGCATCTGATACTTTGTCAAATTAACTTCAGACAAACAAAGGCATTGCATATCGTGAAAAACTTCCCTACCCTTTTCTTAATATTCTTCATAATCCTGGACAAATGATTTAAGTGATTCCATTAAATTCTGCTACCCTTAATATCAACATTAATTTGTAGCAAATGGTTTCTCCTTCTCACTTTGGTGATGACTATCATGACAAATAACCAATTAGCACTTATCTTGGTTTTGCAGATGGAGCTTCCCTTTTCTTTTTACAACCGACTTGATATGGAAAATGATTTCAGCAATAGTGCAGGCTGAATCTTCTTAGCCTAGCACTGACATGCATTCAAGATGAACACTCGACCATGAAGACAGTGTTCAAACTTCAATATCTAAATATGCAATGCACATACTGGGCGAATTTGTTTTCTTGGTGTCAGCAAAATAATGCTAGATCAAATGCCGATCAATAGTTCAATCATTTAGTTTCTTGTGGAAAGCAGCAGAAGTAGATGTTTTCAAGATTTATCGGATAGCCATTGTTGCATAGCACGAAGGGGGTAGGGTAGAACTCGTAAGAAGAGCAGTAAAAGATGCAGATGCAGAGCAAATAGCATAATTCGCTTCTCTCAAATCTGGTTTAATTTTCAGCTCATCACTATCCATAGCTACAGAATTATGTTTGTCCTCATGGGCCAGCTGTTCAGAATTCACAGTAGTAGAATCTATTAGCGGTCCTCATGGTTGACAATTTCCTATGCTACAGCCTGCAATATTCAACTTAGCATTGCTGACATATACCATGAACTTTGACCAAAAATAATAAAATCCTCTCTTATGAAATTCTGGCATATTCCATCCACAAGGGGCGTTGGCAGCACCCTCATCACCGGCGCGATTGCCTTGAGCAAAATTTTTGGCAACAACGAGCCACCTAATCCCATCTTCAACCAAAGAAAACTGGTGTTGTATCCTGAAAGTAACTCTATTTCCACATAATCCCTTTTGCCGGCAGAATGCTCCTCAAACGTTGACCCACTTCGCGGAGATTTTGCATGCATTTATTTGGGGCACAAGTAATATTAGCGCTATTGATTTTAGCCGTGGATCACTCTCATACCCAGATCGCCACTGTCAAAATGTGGAGCTCATACCAAAATCGCGGTGATTTGAGAATTGTATTTAATTCGTGCAAGTTAAATCACTGCTATCCCTGGCAACCATTGATCTCTTTCTTGCCTAGCATTCGGCGACTGACTCTAGTTTGGACCTGCACGCTCCTTTGACACTATGCCTCTTGCAAACTGTCATCAAAATACTCTCGACCTTCTATGGTTTCGATCTTAGCAAATAATTTTCGCTTGTTGGAAATTCGCCACAACATGCTTCTATTTAAGCCTGGCTTATATGCTCATCTATCCGCACATATAGGGTTTCCCTTATATTCTCCAACGGTCTTCAACATGCAACAAAAATAATATCTCTGAGGTTCACCAAACAGCAACAAGTTGCCCGCCTTTGAAGAGATGGATATCCCGCTTCGTAGAAATCTCCAGGAGTCAATAGAAGAATCGATATTGGTTACAATAGTTTAGTCATCAAGGTCCACTCTCACCGCTCGAGAGAAATCTCATAGTTGTCACCATTCACCATAGGCTTCAAGGGAGCAGTCTTCATAGCAGAGAGCTTCAACGCTTCACCACAAGCACGAGCTCCAGTGATATGCTATAACCCCAAGCACAAATTTGGAGATGTCTAGGTATCACTCACTATTTCCACGGTATTCTCAATGCATTGCAACTGATGACAGGGTCTTCAATGCTAATAGCCTGAGCGATATTCCAACTGCCAAATAGAACGCAGCTGACTGCCCAAGTCTCAAGGTCTGCATGACGATCAGGAAAACACTAAGATTTCCTCCAGATTATCGAGAAGGTTGTCACACAGCTAGTATGAAAACAGTTAAGTACCCAATGTCTCTCCCAACCCACCTTGACGTTTGGAAACTTTTTGTTTGTGCATATTGCTTTGCCACACTGGCTCCGTTTGGAATTATCGTCGTAATACAAAACCCCACGCCGCCATAGAGTAACATCAGATTAGCAACCAAAGGGTGAATTTTGCCTTAGAATATTGCCAAAAATAACGATAAGAAACGTGTTGTGCATCAGGCTTTGAAGTATCGTCAAATTTCTCACAAATGAAGGCGTTTGGAAACCACGGGTCGAATCCCTCCTTATCTATGACTGATCCATGAATATTAACCAATGCATGTACGAATTCAATGCCAAGCGACGGCCTCTCCATTTCGACATCAATAAATGCTGGCCAGAGTTGAAAACCAAAATCACTGCCCTGGCGTCGATGTCTATGGGGATTTGCACAGCATAGCTCAGGTCCTATTATTTTCTTAGCCCCCGGCTTCATAATCTCCATCGGATCCCTCAACCACAAACCGTGGCCCTGAGATGAACCAAGTGCTCCTACTCTGCGGATAATTCACACGTACATACATCGGTTGCCAATCTTTTCTTGTCCTCCTACATTTGCATACTCCCGGGAGCCTCCACGCGATCTCCCTAGCGGATGGTGTGGAAAAGGGACGCCAATATACAAGCAAATTGGAAGAATTTTCGCCAAAGTTCTGTGCTTTTTTAATATTTTATCCACAGAAATATCCCACTTGCAAAACAAAAGGATTTTCTTTATCCTTTATATATCCCGTTGCTTTTAATATGTATCAAGTACCAAAAGGAAGGCTAAGCTCTTATGAGTGAGCTTGGTGCTTGGCTATAGGTTGTTGTGTGGCTGCAGGCCGTGGAACCTGGCCTTCGGGCTCCCGAATATTTTGGCCAAAAATCTAAACAGAATACCCACGAGCTTCTGTACAAGGCCGAGAGCCACATTTGGCTAAAAGGCCAAAGTTTATTTATAAATCCATACATAAATCCCTTATGGATTGTTATAAAAATTAAAACCCTTGGAATTTCAAACTAACTTTGGCTCCATCGTTTCCATACAAAACCTTTGCTTTCATACAAATTCAAACCTGGGCTCAACATGAGGATTAAAATTTTTGGCTACCATAAAAATTTAAACGCTGTCCCAAATGCATGCAGCCACCATTTGCTTATAGAGACATTCTTTTAGCCAGTTATAAAAACCCTTCTTCCTTTTTGCCCAGAGTTTCTTTTATCCCCCTTTCTGCTCAAAGTCTCTTTTCTTCTGCTTATTTTTATTTAGAACCTTTAGCCTGCTCAAAAATGGTAAAGCTTGTCTTTTTACAAAAATTAAAACTTAGGCTATATTGAAATTTTAAAGCCTTTGTTTGCAGCTCTCATAAAAATTTAGACTTTAGCCCAAAAATACCAAGCCAACATAAGTTCAACAAAATCCATCTTTCTCCAATTATGAAGACCCTTTTCTTTCCTTTTGAGCTTGGGGACAATTCATGCACTATTCGACTGAGCACAACTTTGCAACTGCTTGATCCCTAATGGTATTTTAAATTTTCACAGTGGTAATGCAAGCTTCAACCAAAAGAAAATCGTGAAACCTTCAACCTGCCTTAACCTGAAACCACCCACTGAAATCATACCACCATTTTGGACTGAAACTCTATGCTAGATTCTGAAATCCATACTAAAACTGAAATATTGAAAGTATGTGCATGCTGAAGATTGAAAACTGAAGAATGTTGAAAACTGCAAACTGAAGAATGCTTGAAAACCGAAGAATGCTTGAAACCAAAATTCAAAACATAACTGTACATGCTGAAAAAGACGCTCAGCTGTGAGCTTATTCCAACTGCCTACCTACTCTAATCTATCAAAATCTTCCAACTGCCTACCTACTCTAATCTATCAAAATCTCTGCTCAATTAAATAATGCAGAAATGCCAATGAAGCCAACTCATTAGATGCCCAAACAATCTGACTCCTTCCCCATGTTTGAAATAATTCAATGACAGAGGATATGACAGCATAGGACAACAATGAATTTTTTCATTCTCAAACTGGAAATATGGCAGCAAATTCAAACTAAAAAACCCTTCCATGTATTCACTAACAGGGTCATAAAAATTATGGATGTTTGGATGCCTCCCATAACTATTTATAACTTGGCCATCATACATGGATTCTCCATATGTGTCTTCTACGTGCATGTATTGTTTTGGATCAGAAAACTCATCTCTAGACATGAAATAATTCCCAATATTGGCATCTAGAGGCAGCTGAAAAGACTCTTCGAGAGACAAATGAAGATCTTGGGACTGAATTTGATTTTTTAGGGCTTCAAGCTCCTCATTGAGTTTTTTAGCAAACTCTTTTAAGAAACTAGCCCTATCTTCATAAGAACATTTACATGACTTCAAATATCTGGGTAGAAATACTGAGAAAGATTCTTTGATTTCATCATCATCATACATATCAAAATATTCTTTAAAACCCTCAACAGAAGCAAGAGTTGCCACATACCCTGCCATTTGATTTGATGAAGAAACTGAATCAACACTTCAAACATTTAAGCTTTCCAACAGTGGAGTCGCCATGGAACCTTCAACATTCTGATATGGATTCATCGATCCTTCTAGTGGAGTCACCTTTATACTGGAATTTGATGAGTGGAGTCACCAGGTGAATGATACAACCTTCTCAATGTCTGACTACTATTCACCATCAACATTCAGATCTGAAACCTTTGTCATTCTCCGAGGGATGATAAGACAATTTGTCCTCGAAAACGGCGCCAATTTGTTGACACCCAAATTAAGCCCCAAGGTTGTGAGAGAAGGAAATTCAGGGTAACCACTAACCAATCTTTAGCTTGTGCTTCTGACCCAACACAAACAGAGAGGGCTTTCTCTATAAGATCATGAAAAACTGGAATAATCAAAGGTGTCAACAATGAAAACATACACCAGCATTCATCATTCAAGATATTCAATTACAACATACAGAAGATCATATTTCTGCTGGAACAAAATGAGTTAAACTGTTTGGAGAGAAAATCATAAGGAAAACTATTGGGCAATGGAGTCACATTAAACAAACTCTGGAAATTATTTACAAATACTCTGAGAATGCATTCACACAGGGGAAAGGTAGCAAACAGCTTGTAGTCAAAGTGATTTTAATTGGTGGAAAAGAAGAGAAAGAAACAATCCATCAATACAAGGCATACAATAATGAATCTTGTATCAACTTTAGTAGAAATCATTCGTACAATACTTGGAATGAGATAAATAGAGCATAATTTGTATGAATTATGCTTAACTATAACACTGAACCAAATATGAAGAGATATTACAAACTGGAAATAACAATGAAAGATACACAATACACAGGAGAAGAAGAAAGAACAGACTACATGACCAATTACACAAGAATCTCTGCAAAAATCCAGCTTCAGCACTACAAATATATTCAAGAAAATGCCTCAAAACAGAGCCGAGCTCCCCAGGCCTCAGCCAAATGATTTTCCAACCTGTTCTACTTCTATTACAATGCATTTATAGATCTTATCTGGCCCTATGGTCGATCTTATCTCAATAGGAAGCTGTTACAACTGTATGGACACCTGCACAAGAAGATTCAACAACCTGGAAGTCGGCCACAACAACTTTTACCTAATTTTGGGCGCGGACTTCTCAAAACTGCCTCGCTGTGCCGCGGATGCATATCTCTAACGGTGATAGTTGTGTAAAAACTGAAATATGTTTTTGTATATTGGGCCATGCTGAAGAAAAACCTCTTTCAGTTTCCTCAGATTCAACTTCAGCTGGCCAGGATCTGTTCCGGAAGTTGATGACTCACGCAGAAAACGTGAATTCTGGAAAATTACCCTATGAAAAACCCTTCAGTTCTCCCAAACCATGACACTTGTGAAAATTCTGAGAGAGTTTATTGTAGATGGGTTCGTCATGAAGAAAAACCTCTCTCGGTTTCTCGAAATTCCTCCCGGTTTGGCGGAGACAGCTTCTGCAAAACAATGACTAAAACAATCATTTTAGGTAAAAACAATCCCGCCCTTCATATAATATCACATTGAATTTGAATTTGGATTCTGCTTTGCAATTTGAATTTTCGGGACTTGACTGTTGAGGTGCTGGGTGTATCAATTGACATGTGAACCTCCTAGGTGGTGGGTTTTAACTTAGCACAAATCTGGTGCTAACAGGTGCTCCCGAGGGAGACAAACTAGGTCCGATATAGCCTTTATCGATCAACTCTTGTAACTGAAGCTTGAGTTCCACCAATTCAGGTGGACTCATACGGTAAGGGGCTTTGGAAACTGGTACGTAACTGGGTGTTAACTCTATGGAGAATTCTAGGTCTCGTTTGGGCGATAGCCCAGGTATTTCCTTGGGAAACACATCCTTGAACTCTATAAGGACTGGGAAGTCTTCGATTTTCTGTTCTCTATCATCTTCTATGGTTTGAATGTTGAATGCAAAGAGTTGACAACCCTTTCTCATGCATTTCTTTGCTTGTAAGGCAGATATCTGCCTTACGGAAACTTTCTTAGGGATACCTTGAATGGTCTTCTGATTCCCTTGGTTATCCATGCATAGTATTGACTTGTTCAAGCAGTCAAGTAGGGCATGATGTTCTTCTAACCAATCTATGCCTATAAGTACATCATAAGATCCTAGTGGTAGGATGTTTAAGTCCACCCTAGTTGGGAAACCGTTCAAATATATCTTGCAGGTTTTAACTAGTTCGGAGACTTTTCGTTTGGTACCAGTGGCTAGTTGTACTAGCCATAGTTTCTCGTGGCTCACTTGGTTTAACTTACAAGTATCAACAACCTTAAGGGAGACGTAACTTCGGCATGCACTGAGATCTATTAAAACTGAAATGGCTATGTTTGAGATCTTATCCTCAATTTCAACCATGGTGGCCTAGTGATCTGCTTGCCAGCCATCCAACGCGGCATAAATTCTGGGTGTTTTGGACATGTCCCCTACTGTAGGGTTTTCCTGGACATTGTGTAAAACTCTTTCCTTCTTGTTGGGGAAATGTCTGAAGTAGTGGGGCCCTTGGCATTTCCAACAAGTAATTGTTGGTGGGGCAACCTTTGCTCCCTTGTTGAAAGATGGTCTGTTTGCATGCAGTGGGGGTGCATTTGGCCTTGCATGAGGTCGGTTGAAGCCTCTGTTGGGAGGGAAACTATTGTTTTGTTTTCGGTAAGATGGTGGTCTAAAACTTGTTCTTCGGTTGTTTGAAATGTTTCTGAACCTATCTCTGTTTCTGTTTATGTTATCATTCCTTGGCTGTCCATGTTCATAACAAAGTCTTGCTTTGTGTAAAGTCACATCTAATGTTTTGGGCATGTCAAATTCAATCTTCTCTCTAAAATTTGGTGGTAGACCTCCCAAGAATTGATGTATCTTGAATTTTTCATCCTTTATGTAAGGAACATAATGTAGAATATCTAAGAATCTGTTTATGAAAGCTTCCATGGTTAGGGATCCCATTTTCAATTCATGCAATTCTTTGATCTTCTTGTCAAAGAATCTTTCAGACATTTATTTGTCGTGAAATATTTTGCTGAAAGAATCCCATTTTATGTCCTTCATTTCCTACCCTTTGGTGTGTTTCAAATCTCTCCACCATCTGGCTGCTTTATCATTTAAATTGTAAATGACTAGTCGAGCTTGCATTTCACTGGAATAGTTGTGGTCTTTGAAATACTTGTTCATTCCTAACAGCCACTCGTCAGTCTCTTCCCCGGTATTTATCTCTCCATCATATGTTGGGGCTTTGATTTTCCTGAATTCTCCTTGTAGGCTGTCATCATTCTTCCTCCTTTTCTTGCAAGGGGAAGGTGAGTCATCCTCATTGGAGGAGCTTCTACAGTCTTCTTCCATATCATCAGGAATTTGTTCTTCCTGCATATCCTCTTTAGGACTGCAAGATCCCTTTGTGTGACAGTGGTTTTCCTTGGTTTTGTTGGCCGATTGGGTGGACTGTCCATGGGATATTGCTCCTGTTAAGCTCTAAAGTAGAGCTTCATTTATGGCTTGTTGTTCTCGTCTTTCCTACATGTTGTCATCTCTGAAACTTTGGAATTCTTTGTATAGGTTCTGCATCGATTTCATCAAATCTGAGTTTAATTCCACCACGATTTATTTCTATCATGGTGGAGAGTTTAAATTTCCATGTATGCTACTGTCCTTTTCAATATTCATACTCAGACTGTGATTGTACCTGCATTGTCGTGCTAATGTTAAGAACAAAAATCTGTTAGTTCATATACGCATATAAAAAGAAAAATTATAAATATATGTTTATGATTTATAAGTATCTGCAGCGGATGTTCTTCTTGTAATGAGCCCAATAGGTCACTTAGTATTGTATCTGGGCTCTGATACCACTTGTAATGTCCCTAAAAACAGTAAAGATTAAAAAAAAAATCACCTTACCATTCACATTACCTAAATAGATGATGTATGCAAATTAACTTCAGTACTGGGAAGTCAAGTCGGTAATGGTTTGATGAAATGCAAACTATGTTCTAAAAGAGTTGATTTTATCATATATGTTTTCTACAGAGGCTATGAGGTATGGTAGGATGATGTGTCTAGTTCCAGTCTTGGCAACTTAAGTATTTCACCATTTGGATGTATGTATGTCCTATTTTAAATGTTTAAACTGGTTTTTATCAATATCCAGGCCTGATGGACTTGGTGAGAGGAGTGTGAGTAATTTTGCGTCTTGATGTTGATGTTCATACCATCGGGAGCTGCTGAGAGGTAAGGGGTTAATATTGGAACTATCTAGACTTACTTAGAAAACTTGCTAATGCACTAATTGCAAAGTGTTTTGCAAGTATGAATACCTTGGCTTCTCCTTAAGCTACCTACAACAATATCCTAAAAAAAATCTAGTATTATATGTTTGTAATGGAGTAAGGACTAACTCTTTGTAATAATTCATGGCTTAATGAATGGGGTGGACACCTTCACAACTTAAACTATAGCATGGGGGCAACTATTGAAATAATAAAGGTTGTGTTTGAAGCTTTAAATGCTGCATATGGAAAATCACGTGGTTTGGTGGCCAGCTGGACACAAGGGTTTTTACCTTGGTCTCACATCTACGCTTTGTCATTTTCGTGGCTCTCTTGATTGAGAGTAGTTCTTCGCTGCAACTGGTTGCCAGTGCTCTGACCTAAGCTACGCTCATGGTCAATGCACTTCGCTGTTTGCTATGGGAGGAGGTGAAGAATTACATGATTTGCTGCCAGGTAAATTCTACCTATTACTTTAAAGATCTTCTCTTTTTATTCTGCATATAATCGTTTGTCTCAAGGTTTAACTCATGGTTTTGCATGGTTTCGTTGGAAGGTTGTATGGTTGGTACTCATAGCATTGGATTTTAACAAATGACCAAAGCTTGGTGTTGGGCATAGACTGGTAAGTACATGTTTTCCCAACATTCACTCCTTCCTATCGCAGATATGGTTGAGAATGATGTATCTTTGAGTTTGGAACTTCGTGGTGCCCTTTGGGATTGCTGTAATTTATTTCGAGTTCCTGTTGGGTCTCCTTTGGCTTGACCAATAGATGGAAAGAAGATGATCCCCTTCAAACGGGAAAAAGATATGGAAAACAATGGGGTTTCAATCCTGTTCAATGTTTATGATGTGTTTAGTTTTTGTTTGAAGATGGGATAACTCTTGATGGTTTCTTCCCTGCATTCGCAGTTGAAAACTGTATTCCCTGGATGTGAATATATTCCATTGCATTACTCCCATCAAAAAAATATCCACTGATGGGTCATGAAAATATGTAAATAAATGTTTAGCATTGATGCCATCAGAAGAATCCTAAATGACACTTAATTATGGATGCATAACCACTATCTATTCACTATCACCATTTCTAAGCCTGTAAATATTTCTCATGATGATGTAGGTCAATATAATCACCAATGGGATAGATATTAAGAGAAAATTTGCATATTATGCATACCTAAAGTTTAAAGGGTTGGCAGTATAGTTGCTTATGATGAATTACTTGTCCCGAATTATGGGTGGAATGCTTTATAAGAGTATGTGATATGATGTCTTCAAAATCAACAATTTCATAGAGCATGTATGTAAACGAAGCAAAAAAAAATATCCTTTCTGTTTGGGTCTATTTAAAAGAAACCATGCTGCAATAGTTACCTTTTTAGAGAATATTTGCTTTCATGTGTGCTAGAAAACTGAATCCCATTTAAATTAAATAGCAAAGAATACTTCCATGAAGAGTACAGAGCATGGGCATTTCATCTACATAAATTAGTCTTGATGTTGTGGTATAGTAATTACAGATGAGTGTAAAGGATCAATGCCATTTATTTGACTGAAAAAGATGAATATAATAGGGAAAATTACAGGTATGCACTGTATCCTCACCCACTGTAGAAGTATTGATGTTATTCATGAAACCCTAAATGGCAAGAAAAACCCCCCTATACAGACATCAAAGTGTCATTGGGATTCTTCATCTTATGTCACTAGGGTTCTTCATCTCAGACCTCGAGAGTGGACACCATTGGTCAGTGAAGTTTCTACTATTAGTATTAACCTTCATCCACTAAATACATGCTTGAAGTTTGTTACCCCCCAGTTTGCATCGATGTCTAAAGGTAATTTTTATCATGATTTCAATGATGGTGATAGGTGCTTGGGGTTATTGATGGTCTAAGGACCATGATGTAATAATACCCTAACCTATGACCAGTTAATGATTGCTTTGTGATGGACCCTGGTAGCTACGGGATGGTTGATGGAATACCCTGGTGTTTTTTTTTACCACCTAAATCACATGTAGTATAGCGCATGGTATAAACTTTTTCTAATAGATGACAACCAGGTTTTGGATTTAAACAGTGACCAACAACATAAGAGATATATTGTAGGATCTGCATTACACTATTCACACAATAATAAGGGCTCCAGATCTTATTATTGTGACTGTAAATAGTTTCCATCATCAACATCGAGTGTTTCTAGAAGAAAGGGAAGAATATGTTGTTTGTAAAGTAGTTCTGTCTCAGAATATAGCACAAGGAAAAGGGGTACCAAGTGGGAATCACTTTGAGACTCCATATGGCATTAATCTCCAAAACCCTCCCATCACCTATACTAGAAAGAAGACCTCAATTTTTGTTAAGCTTAACTCTTCAAATCACCTTGTGCCGCTTTGCAATAGCCTAGTAATCATATCTAGGGAAGTCCCCCTCGAGTTGGAGAAGAGTCAACCGAAAGTGTAGAGAGGTGGTTATTGAGGTGACAATGAGGAACACCTTTAATTTATAGTTCGGCTAGTTGTGTTTTGAGGCTTCAACTAACCTGCATGTTCATGCTTTAACACAGTTTGAAGTGGAATATTTATTATTCGCTTGAAACTATATATTTGCACCTTCAACCCTTGGATTTTACAATATATCATGATAATTCAAGACCCCATATGCATGTGTGCTTGTTGTTAAAGATTTAAAATAGGCAATGAGCACAGTTGTATGCAGAAAACATGACATGTAATACGTCCAAACAAATAAGGAAAACAAATTGTAGGTGTTATTTTGCAAGGGAATAATTTAACAGAGCTATTTGATTGTGAGAGAAAAAATAATATCTAATGTGATCTTTTGGCATTGTACATGTGATGGGATTAATACTATGGATCTTTCCTACAGACCCTAATTGGCACACCAAGAAAGAGTAGTTACCAGCCTTTGACACAATAAAACAAAACAAGAAGTGTCCACATTGTTTTTTTCTCTATGATTTTGAGTTGTTGAAGCTTAGGGATTGTGCACATAATTACATCAATTAAGTGCTAACATAGACAAAAATATGGCTTACCAAATTAATACATCAAAAATTATATGAATATATTGAATTCATTCTTGCAAAATTCCTAGCCGCCTTCCTAAAAGCTTTCTTTTAGAATCCTACCCATCACTCTCTCCCAATTTGATAATGTAGTAGTTTGATGGGTCTAGAAAATTCATCATCAAAACCTTTAGTTGTTAATTATGTTCTTTGTACCAAGAGAAGTGAGATGCCCTCTACAACCAAATATGGATGAGATGTTTAATGTAACATAATGCTAATCAATTGAAAAATTAAAAACTGATCATAATAAGAAAAAATAATATAAAAGGATCCAACCAAAATAAAAATAATATTTAATAATAAAATAATTCAGTGTAGATCTATCTTAACCCCAATTTTAAGCAAATAGAATTTTATGCCTAGATTTGTTTTTTACCTATCTTGGTGCCTAATAGATCCGGGTTAAGATCGATCTATATTAGTGATAAACTAAATGGAGTGAAATTGTTTCCAAAACAAATGATCATAATTTTTCATCACTAAACTGATTAAGGACTTACTCAAAGGTCTTGAATCTCTGAAAATTTATACATAGTTGTTTTGTGTTGTGGATAGAAAATGGCATTTTTAAGTAGGCATGTATCAATCCCAAAGACTGTAGGTAACTCCTCATTATTCTTAAATTGCAATGTGCGGAAGTTGGCCACTTCCACCCCATTCTTCTGATGTTCAAAACCCAACAACAAACACAGAGTTATGTGCCACTTCCAATTCATTGTTCTGATGGATCCAAATAGAAGCACCTCTTGCATCTAGTCACATAGCGATCCTTCTTGTGCAGTGCCACCGACCCTAAACACACATATAAAAAAAATCAGAAAAGAACAATTTTGCATACATATCTCAATTAATTAAGTGGACATTAAGATAATAAACCAATATTACTATAAGTGAGCAACTTTCCTTAACCAAAAGACTCTACCTGGATCTTAGGCAAGAAGAAAAAGAAAAGAGCTACGAGTGATTGAAGGCAGATATTGTAACAACATAGACATCTCGATCGAAGAAATATGAGCCTAGGGTAAGAACCCGAGAGCTCTCGACCCTAGCAATACCAGTCAATTGAAAAGTGTGAAATAGGGATTTTACCCGCGTTTCCTCAGGTATGGCTCTGTTGGATTTGGGTACACTCCTCATTAGGATTGAAGGTAAACATTGTAACAATTAATTGTAACAAAGACATTGTGATCGAAGAATTTAGAAGCAATCCAATAAGAAATCCGAGCCTAGGAGTTAAAAACTACGGATCTCTGAACCTTGGCCATAAAAGTCAAATGAAAATTGTAAAACAATGATTTTACCAGCGTTATGGCCATTGCAAACCCTCTGTGGAAACAACCAAGATCTACGCCATTGCAAACCCTCCTTCCATGGAAACAACCAAGATCTCATGGCCTACACCATTACAAACCCTCCCTCCAAGGCCTCTCATGTGGAGACTTGTCGGTCAATGCTTCTTAGTCTCAATGTGTTTGTCCATCTCGAGCCTCTTAAATTTTGAGAAGACCTTCTCAAGCAAATAATATGGTAACAGGTGTTTTAGATGGTGCTAGCATAAATAGGTATTGTGGTGTTGGTATTTTTCTGGAAATCAAAGAGAATCATTTTATAAATGTATGGATGAATATAGGCAAGGGTTCAAATATTTTTGCTAAACTATTAGGATTATGGGCTCTACATTCAACATTGGAAGCATAGAGTACAAAATCTAATTCAATTACTAGCTCCCTTTTCGATTTTTGATATCCATGGGGTTTATAATAAGCAGGCTGACTCTCCCCCAACACCATCCCTCTCTTTGCAAATTATTCACAAATCTATTGTAGGTAGGGCGCGCGAAGCTCAACACGGAGTTGTATTGAGGTCTTGGTCTTAGAGAGGGGGTATTAGAAATCCCGGAGGGTTACAGAAACCCTGGAATGAGAATATTAACATATACAGAGAAGCTAGAAGCACGTTTTGCACAGAAGGTATGAAAGTTACCTGGTTAACTTGAATAGTTTGGAAGTCGAGTAGTGAAGTTGTCAATGACACCAAATCTTCGTATAATAATTGCGCTGCAGAAAAGAGCCGGTAAAAACCATAGTTTATTGGTTAGGTAAAGGTCCAGATTTCATTCCAATCGGCCATCCACACCAAATTTCTTAGTCTGCTTGGCCTATACCCAAAATTTTCCCAATTTCGTTTGGTTCAATTTTTCTTCCCCTTTGGACAAAAAGCCCCAATTTTTCTTTCCCTCTCTCTTTTTCCAATTTGGTTTTCCCTCCCTCTTTTTCCAGTTTGTCTTTCCCTCTATGTTAATATTATAATATTATATATTAATATAATATATTTATATCTTAAAAAAATATTATATTAATACTATATATTATATATAACCCTAACCTAATATCTATATATTAAGTTTTGTTATGATTAAGTATTATTTTGCCATGTTTGTCTATGTTATCTCGTTTGTTCTTATAGAACCCTTTCGTATTTGAAGGAGAAAAATTGGTCTATGCAAGTTAAAATATATATCAATATTGGTTTTATGCATATAAGTTTCTTCTTTCTAATTATTCATTTTCCAAATTTTTATTGTCAATTAAAGATAAATGTTTATGCATCGATTAGTGACCTATACCTACAACCTGCACTAACAAAACCCGTGAACTTGTTAGCAATCTAAGTATTTGGGGTTTATGCAAATCTTTATCTAGATCCAAGACCTATATATGGGGATTAAAACTTCCTAAAGGTGATCCTAAACCTCATAATGACAAAGATATCCCCATAGCTTGTAGGCTAGAGACACTCTTTGGAGATCATGGCTAGTGGTTCAAGGTGTCATTTAGCCTTGGATTCCTAAAAGCTTAGTTTTAGTGGTCATGGCTTTGGTTTCCATCCCTGGACATATCAAGGACCTAAGGTCCATACCTAATGATGTTAACCTTCTAAGGATCTAACATCCCCACTTGGATGGAAAGGATTTTGTTGGAGGTCAAGTGTGGTGCTCCAATGCATCGTTTAGGAATTAGATGCCTCAAAAATTCCTTTAGGATATAAGACATGGGATTCATCGCTTGAACATCTCTAGGGCCCCAAGAATTACACCTACTATTTAAAAACACATAATTCCATACATATACCCACGTAGAGGTCGTGTGTGCTAGTTTGAGGTGTCTTCTTTGCCTTAGGATATTTCCCAATGCCCTAGGACACATACATATTTCTAAAAACCACATAATGGAAAACACATCATCAACCATAAGCCAGTGATACCCCCAAAATTACATCTATTATTGGTGGAGGAAACCTTCTTAGCCTACATGGTTAGAAGATTCCTTTAGCACTTGAGTTGCATATCTCCTACATTACCATGTCTAAGCCCCTAAGACCACACGACCTAGATACATAGCACCATGGATACCCATGGAAAGTCATGTGTGATTATTTGAGGAATTATGCATGGATATAGATGCCTCAATGGTTTATTTAGAGACAAAGGCATGGTATTCATCCCTATAATGTCATTTTGAAGGCCCTGAGATGACATGGATGAACTACCACTATGATGATAGATTTGTTGCTAGCTCTAGGGAGGGATATTATAAAATTCATGGAAAGGTTGGCCTATAAGTGGTAGAGATAAATAGTGGTTGCAATGCCCCGAGGGTATTCACTATTTGAACTTTGTTCCTTTGATAGGTTTCACATTCATCTACAAAATTTATATGGATGTCATTTCTCATGCCTTCCCAAAAAGAGGAGTTCTTTTGTATGTTTTTTAAATCAAGAGTGGTGCGTGTGAGTAGATAAATGTACAACGTTGATAATACCATGTGTTCGTGTGTGTGTGTGTGTGTGTGTGTGTGTGTGTGTGTGTGTGTGTGTGTGTGTGTGAGAGAGAGAGAGAGAGAGAGAGAGAGAGAGAGATTAATGTGCAACACTGCTAACACCCTTTTACTTTCAGTCATGAAACCAATGTATACCTTATATTCTCAAAGTTGTGTTTATATAAATGCCTCCTAGGCCCTTTTGAAATCTATTGAGTTGGACTATATGGAAAATGGATGGGTCCAAAATATATACTATGAGAATATCCCCTTTCACTAACAAGAAATCTCATTAGCATTCTCATTAACTATGGGACAACACCCTTAATGTTAAACATGTGCGAGTGGAAGAGAACAGGAATAGGAACATTGATGGTTGTGTAGTATTTTAGAGGAAAGGGACCACGAAACCCAAACCAAGGTTCCTTGCTTCATTAAACTCACTCATGAGGTGAAGAAAATTTGACTTTGGTTTTGAGTACCTTGGTTTTATTATCAATCCCAATAATTATCGGACAGGGGACTGGAAGTGGCTAGTTAAAAAAATAGAACGAAGAATCATTCATTGGTGAAATAGGTGGATATCGTGTGGTGGTTGGCTTGTCATGATCATACTTGAAGGGGTGTCATTAGATGCCAATTATTTGAGCATACCACTTGGTTCTAAGTAGATGGATCTAGGTCAATACATGCTCGTGCATATAGGCACTATTTTTATTCCACATGTTGTTTGGTAGAAAAAATAGGCCCGATGGATAGTGGTTGTTGCAATATAAGAGCCTAAGTCATATTAGTATTCTTCCTTGAATCACCATGGGAATTTGGATGCCTCTTGAGCATGGAGGGATGTTTGAACCCTGTACATAAATGAAAACATAAACCTCAAACTACCTAGCGCTCAACACACTTGGCACATGCATATTCTATTAAAAATTAACTCAATTAATTGCTCCACATAAACCATAAATAAAATAGTAGTAGGATTTATGCCCATGTTAAGCATTAAATAGTTATCTTTGTCTTTAAGGGATGACTATCCATGAAATTTAACAACAAGATTAGGGTTGATAAGGGTGGGCTTCCACTTGTAATCTTCTTGCTCGAGCTCAAAGGATTCTTAACCTAGAAATAGCCAACCCAAAATTCTAGAACTTGTCCTTTTCGAGGCAAGAGGAAGAGGGAAGTTATGTAAGATCTCCAAGGGTTCATGAACGGCATAGACAACTTAGTGCTTATGCAAACAGTGTTCAAATTGACTAGTTTTAGTAGAATGGGGAAGAGAGTTATAAATGGGTTGCTTGCTTATGGTGTAAGATGCACCACCTCAAGATATCCATAGTTGGTCACATATTTTCAATCTTCATTTATACCTTATTGATATAGCCTTTTATTTGCAAACGTAGGATTACACAAATTAGAGTAATCAAGCCATGTAAAGAACCTATTATGTTTGATAATATTTAAAACAAACTCTTTTTTCCATATATAAAATAGAATTTGAATCTAATAATTTTACACACCATTGAATTCAATGGCACATTGAAGCTTATCCTTAGCATAGTGGCTTCCTAGGAAATGGGGGATGGGTAAGATGGGTACATAACTTGTAAATACAATGGAAGGATGTTTTAGCCATGTTATAGATTCACACATTTACTTTTACTCAAAAAGTGGGCACTTGATTTCATGGAACTCAATGGCCAAAGGAAGTTAACCCTTAGCATATAGAATGGCCTCCTAGGAAATGGGGGAGGGGATAAGATGGCTACATAACTTGTATATTGAATACAAATATGTTTTAGCTAATTCATGGATTCATAAAATTCACTTTACAATTTGTTTTTTCATAGAAAGAGGGAACTTTAGTCGAGCAACACTAAGATAGTGAAGGATTTTCCATTTAAAAGCTATTGAGGGTCAAATATTAAGCAAATAAACCATAGAGATGAGCTTCACTAGAGAACTAAATAATTCCCATGGTTCTAGCAAGGAATCTAGAGATGAACCAATGACCAAGGTCACTAGGTTATGGTTTATATGTTTTTCTTATGAGAAACCAATAGAGATTGCTTATAGATCCATTTTGGAATGGTTATAAATTACTAACGATTTCTTATGGAAAACCACTAGAGATTTATTATAGATGTTATGAGTGGATACTGTGACCAGAATGACCTTAGAAACATATTAATTACAAAGACTCCATAACAATATTGGTCTTAAACCGCTGCCTTTTGGAAAAAAAATATAGCAACGGTCACATAGTGTCATAAAAAACCCATTAGAATGATAATTGGTGACAAACATTTTTCTACAGTCACGAAAAGTAACATAAAAGAGTATTGGTGAGGGATAATAAAATATTGTCACTAGAAGTGTCACCAAAGGGAGAATCAATAACGAGCCTTTAAGAACCCTCACCAAAAATGTCACTAAAAATGGATTCGGTGACGAACCTTAAAGGACTATCTCAAAAGGCACTTATAATGACGTTGTTTTAAGGACAGTCATCATATGCAGCATTGGTGATGACCCTTAAAGGTCCATCACAGGCATGACCCTCACCAATGACCTTTTTTTCTTGTAGTGTAGGAATCGAGACGAAATGGGTATGGATGGTGGGATTGTATGGATCATGGATGCGATAGGCCTGGGTATCGATCAACTGGCGCCTATTAATCGATATTCGTCAGTGATTGGCAATAGTCAATTGTTAGTGCTTTTGGTTGGGATCTTGCCTCTGTTTTTGTTGGGATCTTGACTATTTTTAAGTTTTGAACTATGCTAGTGAAGGTTATATTTATAGCTCATTTTTTTTTTATATTAAAAATTTGTATCTCTATCCTTTATAACACTTTGTTACAATCCTTAAATATTATATCCCCTATGTTAAATAACCCCAAAACCTTAAAACCACTATTAACTTAAATCTTAAAATATTTTACCACTATCACAATTATCACCATGCTTAATGTTTAAATTTATAATGCATACCATGAAAACCCTATAAACAATATTATTGTTCTCTTGATTTCCATATAACGCTAAACAACTAACCCTTGAAACCCCTAATTAACAACATATATCCCCCTACTCTTACAATTACTAACATCTAACCTTTTATCAACACCAATTCATATAACCCTTAATTTGTGTCTCTTTTAACTCTTAAGCCTTAATCATATAGCATATAAACCAAATGAGAGACACTTATAAACCATTACTATTCTCGTCTTCGTCATCATCAACATCATCATTTTAAGATGCATGCATGGCATGGGATTAATCATTATATGGTCGACTATTCAAACCTCATTTTCATCATCACCATAATCATCATCATCTTCTTCACTGTCATAGTTAATGTCATCATTGGCATTTCCAGTGTCATCATTCCCTACAGATCCTCAAACGTGTAACCCTCAACACATGTAACCCCCAACAACTCAAGAAAAAACATAAACAAATCGACATCATCATCATCATCCATGTCATGATCATCTTCATCATCAATGCCATCATCATTATCATCATCACCATCATCAACATCATCGTTGTCCTTGAAATCATCATCAACACCATAATCATCATCATCATCATCATCATCATCATCACCATCGTCATTGTCATTATCTTTGTCATCCCCATCCTCATCCTCATCATCCTCATCATCATCGTTGTCATCGTGATCATCATCGTAATTGTCATCATAATCATCATCATCATCATCATCATCCTCATCCTTATTCCCTATGTCATTTTCAAGGCCATAAGACACATACATAGTGTTGCATGCTCATGTGCCTTGGTTGTGCTTATGTCATTGGAGTTTTCTCATGTGCCTTGGTTGTGCCTATGTCA
The DNA here is from genome assembly GCA_027924585.1 of Larix kaempferi. Lineage (NCBI taxonomy): Eukaryota > Viridiplantae > Streptophyta > Pinopsida > Pinales > Pinaceae > Larix > Larix kaempferi. The sequence goes on along the minus strand of BSBM01001697.1, from coordinate 841,768 downwards.
TTGGAGTTTGCTCATGTGCCTTGGTTGTCATGCCTTGAAGAAAATGCATGTCTATGATGTATGCAACTAGAATAAATAGCTACCTACAAGTTTTGCATGGCTAGGAATTGAATGATAAATTTAATGACTTAGACTGATGTCACTACTTTAAAGATTTTTGAACTCAAGTGCAAAGAGAACCATGGTGAATGAATGCCAGGGAAACTAAACTCAAACACGCATAATACCTATAGAAATTGTCACATAGCATCATCAGTTAAAAACTCATTAGAATTACATTTTTTATTGTCACTAAAAGTAACCAAAAAATGTATTAGTGGGGGCCATTAAAGTATCGTCACTAGAAGTGTCACCAAAGAGAGAATTTGTAACGTGCCCTTAACAACCCCCACCAAAAGTGTCATTGAAAAGGGATTTAGTGATAAACCTTAAAGGAATGTCTCCAAATATGATTATAATTATGGTTCTTTAAGATCCGTCATCATATGTGAAATTGGTGATGTCCCTTTAAGGTCCGTCACAACCATGACCCTCACTAATGGATATTAATGAGGGACATTAAAGGATCGTCACTAGAAGTGTCACTAAAGAGAGAATTGGAAACAGGCCTTTAATAACCCTCAGAAAAAGTGTCACTGAAAAGAGTTTTGGTGACAAACCTTAAATGAATGTCTCCAAATACAATAGCAATGACATTTTTTTAAGGTTCGTCATTTGTGACATTGGTGACGACCCTTTAAGTCCTGTCACAAGCATGCCCCTCACCAATGTCTTGTTTTGTAGTAGTGTAAGGGAAATTGTATGGCCTTAGACTATGATGTTTGACCCTACACCATGAGAACATTCATTGGCATAGTTATTATTGAAATGGCCACTGTATCATACAGGGCATGTGTGATGTCTTAGGGCTTCAAGTGTGGAGCATGAACCTCAAAGGATAATGTTATTTCTTAAGGAATGTTATGTATGGTTACGGAATTCAATTTTCTAGTTGGGTGTTGATGGTCTATTTTTATCTAATAGAATTCAAGGTACATGGCCACATGACCTCTAGTATATGATTTTAATACTGGCTGGTATTACATTTTCTTCATAGTTAGGCAGGTTTTTTCATATACCAAGTGTTCCAATGAATAAGGGGCACCATGGGACTCATGGAACACTAACATTCTTAACTTTGTCTAATTTGGCACATAAATCTAATTTATCCATAGAAAAATCTATGGTGTATGCCTTTAATCCTTATTATCTTTAGAGTTAGGTAGGTCTTTTGATATCCTGAGTACCCTAGTGAATACAAGCATCATGGGCCTCATGGAATACTAAACCTCTTAAATTTGGCACATACATTTGATTTCTTCACAGTAGTACTTCACTTCAACTAAAGGTTAATCTTCATATTTTTTACTTCCTTCTCCATCCAACTCTCATTTCTTAATAGAGCTTCACACACCTCTTGGTAACATTTTTCATCATTGGATCACCTCCTATCATTGTCCTTAAATTTTATTAAGCTTGGGAGATTGCATATATATGGCATCTTCAACTCAAGGCATATGCCACTTGATTCTCTTCCCCTTTTATGTGAAATAACTTGTAATCATAGTTGGCCAAAAACTTCACCCATCACCACTACCTAGCAGTCAATGGTGGGTGCGTCTACAAGTATCTCAAGATCTCATGATATATTCATAATTCAAACTTTCTATCAATCAAATAATATTTCCATGCATTTAGGACATGGGCATCTATTGTTACTAAGAGATCCAAGTTGTCACGATCTGCTTACTTTTGCTTGTGAATGTTTAACTGCTTAGACTCATATTCCACCACTTTTCCTTCCTTCATGAGCACTCCCTAAATGCTCTCACCACTCGCATTTATGCATACCAGGTAATCCTTATCAAAGCAAGGAAGTATCATTATAGGTGTTGTCATGAGAATTCTCTTTAAGTTCTCAGTATCTTTTGTCATGTATGGTTTTCCACATAAATTTGACACCTTTATCTTGTAACTTTGGCAAGGATCTTATAATTTTTTAGAATCCTTTGACAACTCTCTGATAATATCCAACTAACTCCAAGAAGCTTCTTACTTTGGTCTCATTATTTGGGGTTGGACAACTAGTCATAGCTTCGACCTTATTAGGGTGTATCTTTAATCCTTCTTTAGATATGACAAGCCTGATATATTTAATCTCCTTAAAGAATTTTCATTTTCTTTACTTAGCATATAGATGGTATTCACATAGCTTCTACAACAATAGGAAGAAATGTGATAAGTGTTGTGCTCCTCCTCATTTTGAGAATATATTAGCATGTCATCAATGAATACCAAAATACACTTGTCTAAATACTTTTGGAACACATCATTTTGTTAATTAAATGAAAAGTATGGAGCATTTGTTAATGAAAATGGGAAATCTACGAACTCATAATGCCAATATATAGTTCTAAAAGAAGTCTTTGGTACACTAATTTATTCCACTCTCATGTGATGATACCCAAAACTTGAGTCGAACTTTGAAATTTTTTTTTCCCATTTGAGTTAATAAAGAGGATCATCAATTTGGGTAGGATAATTGGGCTTTTAGGAGGGCTTTTCAAACAAACGCCTCCAAAATTTCAATTCTCATGACTTTTAAGGGGGGTTCCAAACAAACGACCTCCCAAAGTTCAATTCTCATGACTTCTAGGGGGGGTTTTGACAAACTGCCCCCAAAAGTTATGAGAATTGGGCTTTTAGGGGGGGGGTTTCAAACAACCGTCTCCAAAAGTTCAATTCTCATGACTTTTAGGGGGGGTTTTGACAAACCGCCCCCAAAAGTTATGAGAATTGGTCTTTTAGGGGGGGTTTTCAAACAACCGCCTCCAAAAGTTCAATTCTCGTGACTTTTAGGGGGGGTTCCAAACAAACCGCCTACCAAAGTTCAATTCTCATGACTTTTAGGGGGGGTTTTGACAAATTGCCCCCAAAAGTTATGAGAATTGGGCTTTTAGGGGGTGGATTTAAAAAAACTGCCCCAAAAAGTCCAATTTCCATGACTTTTAGGGGTGGTTTTAAAAGACCGCCTCCAAAGGTCTGAAAAAACTTTTAGGGGTGGTTTTACCAAGACCCCCGCAAGCCAAAACCTCCCATAAAGGGTTATTTTGTTGTAGTGCAAATTTAACTTAAGTTAACTCATAATAATAGAATAATAATAATATTAATAATATTAATAGTACTAACAAATGTGAGAATTATTCTATGCATAACCTTTATTCATTTTATTTATTTAAGTAATTTTTTTAAGACAATAATAACAATAATAATAATAATAATAATAACAACAACTTGAGAGCTATCTTATGCATAACCTTTTATGCATGTTATTTACATAAGAATAATTAAATCTAATTATTCAATAGTTTAGTTATGGTAAGTTCTTGATTTAATTATGTATATATCATAATACCTCTTTTAAATATTAAGTACAAAGCCCAATTCTTTGGACAGGGTCTTGGTTAGATTGGATAGTTGGCTCGGTTAGGTACCTCTAGGTCTCTCTCTTGCATGTTGGATTCCCTTGTTTAACATGGTAGTTCCCGCAGTACTTGATGATAGATAGAAAATGATTCATTTAACTAATTTAAATAATTTTGATGAATATAAGTGCTATTCAAAGTCTTCTCGACTTAACATTTTTAAGATCAAGTAACCTTGAGTGCTCTTCAGAGCTCTAACTCAACACTCTCACATGGGCATTATGCTAGTACAATTCCAGAGCATCCCGCTCAACAATAGTACTAGAATGTGGTTGTGAAGCACATCTAGAATGTACAAATGGCCTTGGATCCAGTATTCACTTATCAAGCTTGGAGTGCTCCAGGGCTTGTGCCCAACACTCTACATACATCGGGGCTTACACCCAGTACGTAAATAAAATCCTCTAGGTACATTGGGGCTTATGCCCAGTACGTAGGTCATCCATGTGTTCCTGATTCCACGCTCAACACACTACATAAATCAATCATGTGAATCATAACTCTGCACAATATGTAACAAAAGGGTCATCTCAGTATATTAGGGTTTGTACCTGTTAGAACAGTAATCTAATACTTAGTACCATAGTTCATAACCTTAGTCAATTTTATTGTCATGTGTGCATTATTACACTATAGTTTGGACTAGTTAACTTTAATTGGCCAAATAACCACTTTTGAGAGTGTTCACACCTATATTGAAGCAACCCAGCTCACTCAAAATCCAGTTTTTTCCACAAGTGCACCCTCATTAAATGCAAGATCTCTCTCATTCCTTGAAATGGGGAATGTCTGTTGACTTGGAGCGCTTGAGTGGATTTAGCTCATTTTTTGCTATATTTGGATCATTTAATGACTCCTTGGACCTCCCACACACCTCTGTTTGCTCACCCATGCATGCCTTGGCCTCATTTATGAGCCATCATGCTTCAGCCATGTTCACACCAAAATTCATGACTGTTTGGGCCGATTAGGATTGAGTTGGACCCACCTAGGGGGGATTGAGGCAAACTTGGACAATTAGCATTGTACACTCATTTTGGGATTCCTAAGCCTCTCGAATTTCTCTATGATGTAATATAAACCTGTTCTAAACATATTTACATGTTAGACAGTCTGATAATGCCAAGTTTCAGTTCACATTGTGTGTAAATTTGTCTCCTTTTCAATCTTTTTCACTAGTTATTGCAAATATTTCGATTTTGTGAGGTTCTCTATAGCTCCAAGATCTTAATGTGGATCAAAATACTCACATGGTATCAGATCCTTGTGTATTTAGTGAGTTGCAGATCAATATTGAGCATTGAGCTGCATTCTTGAGAGAATTTCCAGATAAAAATTGAGTGTTTTTTGCAGGTTGTTTAGCAGTTTTCTCACCATCAACGCAAGAAAAAATGGAAGCTAACCAAATGTTGCTCACTCCCTTCAATTTATTCCATTGGAAGGCTGAAATGGTCATCAAAATGAGATCTAAGGGTCTCTATAGAGTAACCATGGGCACAGAAGTGGAGCCAAACTCTGCTGTGGAGAAAGCAAAGTACTACAATCGACTTGATGAAGCATATGGATTGCTATGCCTGAGAATTTCGAGGGAACTCTTGTTTCATACAGACAGTTTGACAACCCCAAATGAAGTGTGGGTGAAGCTCGAATCACTCTTTGGGAAAAATGATGAACTGAGAGGCCATCAACTTGAAAACGAGCTCATTAGCTTGAGCCTAGCGCATTTTGAAACATACAGGAGTTCTTCACTAAATTTAAGTCACTAGTGTTACAGCTACAAAAATGCGGAATTGTTAAAAAGGAAGAACAATTGATACTATCCATCCTTTCGAAGCTAGGGCCAGAATTCCCAGTGTTTGTAAGCACATTCCATTCTGCCAAAATGACCCTTCGAAATTTGAAAATGCCATCACTAGCAACCTTCATGGAGTGTCTTACTTAGGAGCAAGACAAGCTAGTTCAAATGGGCACCATCAAATTGAAATATAAATCCTTGGACATGGTTGTTTTTAATGCCTCCAAAGGAAAGCAGAAAGCAAAGAGTTCAAAGCAGCCAGAGAAGAGGAAGTTTGACAAAACCAAATCTGTTGATGGGGGTTCAAATCCTTCCAAGGAGGACAAGAAGGGAAAAGAGAAGACCAAATGCACCTATTTCCACAAGGGATGACATCGAGAGAGCGCATGCAAGAATAAAACCATTGACACAATGGCATAGCTTCTGGAGAAGAGCAACATTCCTGTCCCTGATGGTGCAAAGAAGAAAGATGGCACCTCAAATCCTGACAACAAGGAGAAATGTCATTCTTTGGTAGCAGGTACTTCTAATTCCTCATCCTTCATTATTGATTCAGGGGCTTCCAGGAACATGGTTTCATCTAGAGAGCTCTTCTCCTCTATGCATTCAAATAGTGGCCCAACAGTTCGAATGGGAGATGACTTTGATACCCAGACCAAAGGGATTGGTAGGATCGATTTGGAGCATGGTTATTTCGGTGATGTGCTCTATGTACCTTCGTTGGCAGCAAATTTGTTATCAGTGTATAAAATGACCCATACAGGAGAAGCCAAGAGAATAACATTTACTCCTGATTTGGTAGAGATCTCATAAATTTCTTCAAACCAAGTCTTGGCAGTTGGGTATGCAGACCACCAAGAGAGGATGTACAAGTTCTCGAATTTCCTCCCTGGTTCTAGTGACCAAGCACTTCACTCTCATGCCAATGAGAAATCCAAGCTATGGCATGAAATATTTGGCCACATGAACTACAAGTATCTCCAAACATTGCACAAAGATGAGATGGTGGAAGGGCTTCCTGAAATCAAATCTTCAAATGGAGCTTGCATTGGTTGTGTGATTGGGAAACATCCAGAATGTAGCTATGAGAAGGGAATGGCAAGGATATCCACTCAACCACTTGGATTGGTACATTCATATCTCATTGGTCCTCTACCCACTCCATCCTATGGTGGATCAAGGTATGTACTCACATTCATAGATGACTACTCTCGATTCTGCTGGGTTTACTTCTTGAAATTGAAATCTGAAGTGTTTGAACAATTGAAGATTTGGAAGGCCTTAGTGGAGAATCATAGTGGTCATAAGATAAAAATACTTAGGACTGATAATGGAAAGGAGTATGTGAACAAAAACATTCAGCACCTTTGTGAGGAATGTGGCATCCAAATGCAACATTCAATCCCCTACACACCACAACAAAATGGTGTGGCAGAGAGGAAAAATAGATCTCTCAAAGAGATGGCTACATGCATGATTGAAGCTAGGGATCTAAGCCCTAAGCTATGGGATGAATCCATCAATTTTTCTACACATATTTACAATAGGGAATTTCACAAATCAGTCAAAGTTAAAACACCCTATGAGGCATGGTTTGGCCAAAAACCAATGTCTCAAATTTTAGGATTTTTGGGTCTAGAGCATGGGCTCGAATTCCATCAGAAAAGAGGAAGGCTTTGTAGCCACAGAGCAGAGAATGTATCATGGTTGGTTATGGTTAAGACACAAAGGGTTATAATTTCTTCGAAACATCCACACTCAAAACTTTCATTGAGAGAAGTGTGCAATTTGAAGAAGAACCAATTCCTGATTTTGAGCTTGCACCAGGGGAATGCTCTTCTCCTCCACACCTTATTGAAGTAAGTGATGATTCAAGTTCTTATTTTTCTGATATTGCTGAATATGAAAATCTGAAGATGACATTGTTGTAGATGAGTCACCATCAAGGCCCAAGTGTGCTGAAAAAATCATACAAGTTGCAAGTGAATTGGCAGGAAATCCCTAAGAGCCTAGGAAGACTAGATATCAAACAATCAATGCTTCCTTTGCAAATGAAAGTGCAATTGCTGATCACTATTATATGATGATTAAATATGATCCAACATCATATTAGTAATCTTACCATGATCCAAGGTGGAGATCAGCAATGGAAGAAGAATTCCATTCTCTCCAAGAGAACAAAACATGGGATTTGGTGCCTCTTCCTCCCAAGAGAAAACTTGTGCAATGTAAGTGGATTTTTTGAACCAAACCTGCTGCTGATGGTTCTGATCTGAAATATAAGGCTAGGTTAGTGGATAAGGGCTACTCACAAATCCATGGTGTGGATTATACCAAGACCTTTGCAACAGTTGCAAAGATGGACTCAATTAGACTAGCTCTAGCCATGGCAACTAGTAAGGGTTGGCAAGTTCACCATATGGATGTTAAAAGTGCATTCTTACATGGTGAGATACAGGAAGAGATCTATATGCAACAACCTGAAGTTTTTCAAGATGATCCATCACTTGTTTGAAGGTTGAAGAAATCACTCTATGGACTCAAGCAAGCCCCAAGGGCTTGGTATGCTAAAATGGATGTTGTTTTGCTCTCAATTGGTTTCATTCAATGCAAGTCTGGTACAAATGTATATTTTCAGCAATGTGATGATATTTTTCAGGTCATTGTACTGTATTTTTATGATATTCTAATTACATGGAGCTGAAACAAACAAATTGGCTCAATCAAAGCATCTTTGCACAGTGAATTTGCCATGAGCGACCTAGGATTGCTAAGGCAATTTTTGGGTTTGGAAATTGAGTAATCTGAAAGAGGTATCATGCTAATTCAACCAAAGTATGCTTTAGACCTATTATTGAAGTTTAAAATGGATGAATGTAAGGCATCCAAGTGCCCATTCCTTTCAGGCATAAAACTAGGTGAATTTGATGACTCTCCATTGGTGGATTGCACACTCTACAGGCAGCTAGTTGGTAGTTTGTTGTACCTTACACATACAAGACCTGATTTGTATTATGATGTAAGTGTTGTAGCAAGGTATATGCAGCATCCACATGAGATCCATTGGAAGGCAGCCAAAAATATCCTTCAGTATGTCCAAGGAACAAAGAGTTTTGGGGTACATTATGCAGCTGGTTCTTCACTACAACTAGCTGGATTTTCTGATTCCGATTGGGTTGGAGATCCCATTGACAGAAATTCCACTTCAGGTTTTATTTTCATGTTTTTTGAAGGTCCCATTTTCTGGTCAAGTAAGAAACAACACACTATTTCACGTTCATCAGCAGAGACCAAGTACAGGGTTGCAGTGAATGCAGCCACACAATGTGTTTGGTTGCAAGGCATTCTTTGGGAATTTGGTGTTGCTATTGATTCTCCAACCAACATTTGGGTGGACAATCAAAGTGCCATCAAGATATCTACTAATCCAATACAAAGATAGAGAACAAAGCACATTGAAATCCATATGCACTACATTTGGGGCTTGGTGCATGACAGAGTGATTTCCTTGCAGTATTGCCCATCCACCGAGCAAACTACTAATATTTTCACCACGTGTTTTACTGAGAAGACCTTCACTCACTTGAGAGATTTTCTTGGAGTGAGTAATGGATGGTGATTGCTGCAATTTTATTGCAGGTTCAGCCCCATGTCCATTTTAGAGGGAAGGTTTTATCCCATGAGGTTTTCCTTCTTGTCCTCAATTCACATGGACAAATAAAATTTATGTTTTGTAATGAGGTGACTTGAGCCTTTGTTGCCAAGGCCTCCCACTTTAAATTCATGAGTTGTACTAAGTTATGGTTAAGGGGGGGTGTTAGAAAAATAATCCAATACTTAGTACCATAGTTCATAACCTTAGTCAATTTTATTGCCATGTGTGCATTATTACACTATAGTTTGGACTAGGTAACTTTAATTGGCCAAATAACCACTTTTGAGAGTGTTCACACCTATTTTGAAGCAACCCAACTCACTCAAAATCCAGTTTTGTCCACAAGTACACCCTCATTAAATGCAGGAGTGGTCTCCTTCCTTGAAATGGGGAATGTCTATTGACTTGGAGTGCTTGAGTGGATTTAGCTCATTTTTGGCTAGATTTGGAGCATTTAATGACTCCTTGGACCTCCCACACACCTCTATTTGCTCACCCATGCATGATTTGGCCTCATTTATGACCCAACAAGCTTCATCCATGTTCACACCAAAATTCGTGACTGTTTGGGCTGATTAGGATTGAGTTGGACCCACCTAGGGGGGATTGAGGCCAACTTGGCCAATTAGCATTGTACACTCATTTTGGGATTCTTAAGCCTCTCGAATTTCTCTATGACATAATATAAACCTGTTCTAAACATATTTACATGTTAGACAGTCTGATAATGCCAAGTTTCAATTCACATTGTGTGTAAATTTGTCTCATTTTCAAGATTTTTCACTGGTTATTGAAAATATTTCAATTTTGTGAGGTTCTCTATAGCTCCAAGATCTTACTGTGGATCAAAATAAAACCTAAATCCATCCATTAGGGCTCTCTTTCCCAATATATAACAATAATGCATCAATCAGGGTCCATGCCCAATATGTAACTCTATAAAAGAAATGAATCATGTGCACTAGGGCTTATGCCCAATAATCAAAGCAAATCATGTGTTGGGGCTTTAAGCCCAATATATAACATCAGAAATAGTTAGTCAAAATTTGGGATATTACATAAAACATCTTTTACATTACTCAATGACAAGGTAGTAAAGGGTCCTGAGGTATCACTATAGATCAATTCAAGGGGTGAAGAAGTTCTCTATGCTTTAACTTTCTCATACTTGCACTATAGATGCTTGCCAAGGATACAACCTTGAAAAATGACTTTTGAGAACTTGATGTTTTTCATCTCATCAACCATAGAATACTTATGAAAATATTGCAAATACTTATAGTTAAGGTGGCCAAACAGTATCTTGAGTAATCATCAATAAATGTTAAAACATATTTTGCATTGCTCAAGGACAAGGTAGGAAAGGGTCCTGAGGTATCACTATGGATCAGTTCAAGGGGTGAAGAAGTTCTCTATGCTTTACCTTTCTCATAATTACGCTCTGGATTCTTGCCAAGGATACAACCTTGACAAATTTCTTTTGAGAACTTGATGTTTGGAAACCCATCAACCATAGAATACTTATGCAAATATTGCAAAAACTTATAGTTGACGTGGCCAAACCTCTCATGCAATAGATTGTTGGTCTCATTGGAATGTGTCAAGAGTGCATTTGGGAATGAGTAGGGGAGGAAATGAGAGAACTTGTAGACCTTTGAGTCATGATCTGCATCTCCTAGTGCAATAATTCTACCAGTATAGATTTTAGAAATATCCACATCGACATTGGGATTGAAGGTGACATTATTAGGATTTCCAGTGTGTGTCATTTGATACACAAAAAGAATATTTGCATCCATACCAAGAACATACAAAAAATTCTTGAAACAACCATTGCATAAATCAGTTCTTCCCTCGCCTTTATATGGAGTCTCTGAATCATCTCCCAACAGGATTGAGGGACCACTAGGGGATTCAAAAGTGGAGAAGGACTCCCTTGTGGAATCCATATGCCTGGATGCGCCAAAATAAATGATGAAGGAGGAATATTTTGAAGTGCTTTCCATTAATGCATGGCATATCTCCTTTCCATATGAACTTTAAATTCCATATTTCCTCTTTGCACTCTCAGGAACTGGAATATTGTTTTTCTCCGAAAGGTGAGCCATCATATCAATGTACTTCTACTTGTGCTTCTTGGAATTCTAAGGCTTCTCTAATGGTTTGGATTTATTCCTCTTTTGATATGAAGGCTTCTTATCTTTGGTCTTATTCTTTCCTTTGGCACTCTTGGAATATCCTATTGTAAGCGCGTGGCCTTTTGATGGCTTGATGGCTCCCATATGGATCAGCTTGTCCTGCTCTTGGGTGAGAGACTCCATGAACTCTATGATGGAAGGTATATTCCAATTTTGAACTATCTGTAAAATTAGTCACAGCAGATCTATTGAACAAGAATATCAATCACAATGATGTAAAACAAATTGGAGTAAAAATTGTGCAATTGAGATGCATCAGTGCTCTATAATCCAGAATAGTAGACTTACAATACAATACTATCACAATGACTAAGCAATTCAAATTATCCAAGGAGGTCATTCGAATATACTGCATGGAATATCTTGGCTCCAAATAGGAGTCCTCATCATCAATCAGTGGTGGTCATCAATGCACAAGTGACTGTCAGCCAAGTGTCAAACTGAGTCTAACTGAGTGTAATAAGTGTAACAAATGGTAATGGAACTAATGTAGAGAAGGAGGCTCAGTGGAGGGTGCATGAGGAGTTAATTGGACTCAAAATAGGTAGTCAAGTCTCACTGGAGGTCCATCGGAGTGATAACAGCAATTAGGAGTCGGTCTAGCCTCAAATCAAGGAAAGATAACTAGCTAATTGAAGTGAACTGGAGTGGTAGGTGAGAAAAGGTGCCCCTCTCAGGTGGTAGGTGCATGATGGGCGCCCTAATCACTAGGAGGGCTAAAACTGAGTGGAAGGAAGCTCCCGGGTGCTGGAAGACTAGGGACTAGGTGCTGGAGGCATCAAACTGGTGACTGGGCAACATGCGGATGCATGCATGTATGCAAAGTACATACGGAATGATGAGATATCCTAACACCCCCCCTCAAGCTTCACTATGATGTAAAAAATAAAATGTAGGGCCCTGGTTACTAAGACTAAAGGTCACCCCAATACAATAATCCAAAAATACTGAAAAATAAGCTAAATGAGGAAAGAGGGAAAACCCAGTGGGAAGAAAGCCCCCCCCCCCTCAAGCTAAACACAAAATGGATCTAATCTATCTCCAACATGATGTAACTCACCCCCAACAGTGAATGGAGGTAAGAGAAATTCTTCTCAATGAATCTCTTGGTGAAGATGTCTACAATTTGCTCATAAGTACGGCAATATTGCAGAATGATAGTGCGATCATGCACCAACTCTCGGATGTAGTGCATATGAATCTCAATGTGCTTGGTCCTCTGCCGCTGAAATGGATCTGCGGAGATCTTAATAGCACTTTGATTGTCACAAAATATGACAGTCGAATTAGTGCTACGAAAATCAAACTCGAAAAGAATACCCTGCAACCAAACTGCCTGAATGCAGGCATTGACTGCCCCTCGATACTTTGCCTCTGCTGAAGAAAGTGCAATGGCTTCCTGGTTTTTGCTTGAACAGAAAATAGGGCCATGGAAAATCATGAAAACATATCTGGAAGTGGAATTCCGATCAATGCTATCACCCGCCCAATCTGAATCAGTGAAACCAATGAAATCTAGCTCAGAATCTGCAGCATAGTGTATGCCAAAATGTCTCGTACCTTGCACATACTTTAAGATCCGCTTGGCTTCCCGCCAATGAATCTCATGGGGCTGCTGCATATACCTTGATACATCACTCACGGCATAAGAAATATCATGCCTTGAGTGTTTCAAGTAGAGTAGTGAACCAATCAACTGTCGATACATAGTGCAATCTGCAAGCAGTGTAGAATTTCCCTCCTCAAGACTGATTCCTGAGAGGAATGGAAACGGAGCAGCCTTAAATTCTGCCATATTAAACTTTAATAGCAGGTCTGAAGCATAATTTTTTCTGAGATAATGTGATCCCATCAAATTTTTGAGCTATCCCCAAGCCCAAAAATTGCATCAGCAAGCCCAAATCGCTCATGTCAAAAGCTAGATTTAAGGCAGTTTTTAGCATTCAGTACTTTGTGGATCCAAAACTTTTCTCTTTTCAGAAGGAATTCTAGCCCATGCAGTGGAGCCAAAAACCCTCAAATTGGACACATCCGGTTTGTGACCAGTGAATGCTTCGAAAGGAGTTTTACCTTTCACAGATGAATGTGGAACTCGGTTCTGAATGTATGCAGCAACGTTCATGACTTCAACCCAAATATTTGCAGCCAAACCTTTTGACTCAATCATACAGGTAGCCATCTCTTTCAGTGACTGATTCTTCCTTTTCGCTACACCGTTCTGCTGGGGTGTGTAGGGAACTGTATGTTGGATATGAATTCTGCTTTAAGAACAAAGTTACAACAACTCAGTATTGATATATTATTCACCATTATCGGATCTAAGAGCTTTGATCTTGCTCTCAGTGGCAGTCTCAACAGAAGCCTTAAAATCCTTGAATTTTCCAAGCACTTCTGATTTGTGTTTGAGAAAGAAGACCCAAGTAAAGCGGGAAAAGTCATCGATGAATGTCAAAACATACCTTGAACTATTCATGGACATATTGGGCAGCGGACCACTGATATTGGAATGTATGAGACCCAAAATAGTAGAAGTTGTGCTAGCTTTGTCGCGGTCGAACTTGTGCTCGGGGTGCTTCCCAATGATGCAACCTAGGCAAATTCCCTTCGAGGAACGGAGGTGCGGAAGACCATCAACCATGGATTTGTTTTTTAATAGCAGCAAATACTTGTAATTAAGGTGTCCAAACCTTTCATGCCAAAGCATACTAACCTCATTTTCATGAGTGAGAAGAGCAGTGGGATTTTCAAGCGGCACAAAGTGTGAAAACTCATAGTATTTTGCAGTATGATTTGCCTTTCCGACTATAATAAGTATTCGACTTTCAATATCAGAAATTTCAAATTTGTTAGGGCTGAATGTAACTTGCTTCGATGCACCAGTGTGTGTCATTTGATACACAGAAAGTAGATTCAAAGCCAAGGAAGGCACATAAAGAACATTCTGAAAACTTCCATGCTCTAAATGGATGGTACCTTTACCCTTTGATAAAAATTTTGAGTCATCTCGCAAATGGATGGGGATGGAGCTGTTTGGATCAAATGAAGAAAAGGAGTCAATATTTGAAGCCATATGATTCGAGGCACCGGAATCTATCAGTAGAGTGGTGGGTTTCGAAACAGCTTCCATGAGTGCTTGACCTCTTTCATGATCATCATTTCTATCCTTCTTCCGCGCACCGTCGGGAAGAGTTATGTTATTCTTTTCCAAAAGGAGGGCCATTTGATCTATTTTTTTCTTCATGCATGAACTTTCAGGATGAAAGCCACAGTTGCAATAAGAACATTTATATTTTTCCTTACCCTCTTTACCCTTTTGCTTGTTCCTTGAACTGGATGGTGCATTCGATGGTTTTCTTTTCTCTCTTTGCTTAGAAGGTTCGAATTTGGGCTTCTCTTTCTTTTGCTTCCATTTTCCATTCGAATTCTTGGATCCTCCAACAAATAGGGATAAATCTTTGGAGCTTATGGACCCCATTTGAATTAGCTTATCATGCTCTGTGGTAACGGACTCAATGAAGGTATTCAAGGTAGGCATCTTCCAATTCAGGGTAGTTAGCTGACCAGAATTGAAAGTAGAGACAAATACCGAGAAATATTTACCAAGCTTTGAAAGAATGGAGAGGATCAATTGTTTATCCTCTTTGACAAATCCACTATTATTCAATTACAAATCCAAGTGCTTGAATCTTGTGAAAAACTCATTGAAATTCTCAGTATTCAGAGCAATCAATTCATTTTCCAATTGAAAAGCCCTAAGCTCATCCTACTTGCCAAAAAGTTTGTTAAGTTGCTCCCATACTACTTTTGGAGATTTCAATCCACTGAGATGGAAATGAATATCCTTGGAAATAGAGAGGCAAAGAAGACCATAAGCTTCATCAAGCTTATTGAAGTGTTTTTTTTTCTCAAGCAATGTGTTTGGCTCCAATTCGAGGCCCATGGGGACTCTATAGAACCCTTTTGAGCGCAATATAATCTCCATGTCATATTTCCAATCAAAATAATTGAAAGGAGTTAGCATAGGCTTTGAAGAAGAGTAATCCATCACTGATAGCGAGTGCAATTGATGGAGAAGAACCTGCAAATCACAAGATAGCGAATGCACTTGATGGAGAAGATTAACCTGCAAATCACAATCAAAACAAGAACCGTAAGGTCGAACAATCCACCCTTTTAGAGTTGCATCACACCTGGGATTGGAGATCAAGCAAGCTTGAATATCCAATGTATCAATTCCAAGAATTCTGTGGAAAACTCAAGCTTCTGGAGTGGTATTGGAGAGATATTTCAGCTTTGCATGCACATGAGCGAATGCACATGAGATTTTGCATGCCAAAACTTCAGTATTTTTGAGCAAATTCACTCAAATATTCATGTAGAACACCTGTAGAAGAGAGATCTTGTCCCTACCATGGCTCTGATACCATGTAAAATTAGTCATAGCAGATCTATTGAACAAGAATATCAATCACAATGATGTAAAACAAATTGGAGTAAAAACTGTGCAAGAGAGATGCATCAGTGCTCTATAATCCAGAATAGTAGAATTACAATACAATACTGTCACAATGAGTGAACAATTCGAATTAGCCAAGGAGTTCATTCGAATATACTACATGGAATAGCTTGGCTCCAACTAGGAGTCCTCATCATTAATCAGTGGTGGTCATCAATGCACAAGTAACTGTCAGCCAAGTGTCAAACTGAGTCTAATTGAGTGTAATAAGTGTAACTGATGGTAATGGCACTAATGTAGGGAAGGAGGCTCAGTGGAGGGTGCATGAGGAGTTAACTAGACTCATAATAGGTAGTCAAGTCTCACTTGAGGTCCATCGGAGTGATAACAGTGGTTAGGAGTCAGTCTAGCCTCAAATCAAGGAAAGACAACTAGCTAACTGAAGTGAATTGGAGTGGTAGGTGAGAAAAGGTGCCCCTCTCAGGTGGTGGGTGCATGTTGGGCACACTAAGCACTAAGAGGGATAAAACTGAGTGGAAGGAAGCTCTCGGGTGCTGGCAGACTAGGGACTAGGTGCTGGAGGCATCAAACTAGTGACTGGGAAGCATGCGGATGCATGCATGCAAAGTGCATGCAAAGTACATACTGAATGATGAGATATACTAACACTATCAACTTAGTTGCATGGAAGGTAGAAACAAAAATTGAGTATTCTCAACCCAACTTTGAGAGTAATGACAGAATTAGTTGTACATATTTCTTCTCAATCCTGCATTGCTTGAGTTGGAGGACCAAAGATTAGAACTTTGTGAAGAAATATTGTATGGAATCAAAACTACTAGGACTCAGTGAAATCAATTCATTTTCCAACTGATGACCCCTTATGTCATATGTCTTTCCAAACAATGACTTGGGCTTGATCCAAACTTCATTCAGAGTGGATAATCCATCCAGATGAAAAAGGAGATATCTGGAAGTGTTGAGACATAGTAGGAAATACGCTTCATCTTTTCTATTGTATAATTTTTCCTTCTCTATAGTTGATGTTGGCTTGAGCTCAGTACCCATAGTGACTCTATAAATTCCCTTTCTCCTCAATAGAATCACCATCTCTGCTTTCCAATAAAAATTATTGAAAGGAGTGAGAATAATTAGATGAGACTAATCCATATTCGGCTGTTATGCTCCTGATGAGACATAATTTGAAACCTGCATTTTGAAAACACTCAGAAGGAAAATTGTTAGAAAAATCAAACTCTACTTCGACAATGAGCATATTCGGGAGTGAATCACACCTAGGTATACCCCAATGGACAAGCCAAAGTACTCAAGGAACACTCCCCAGGATTTATGTGGAACTTCCACTGCTTTTGGTGCTCAATGGAAGTATCTCAGTGAGATTGTAAGCCCAACATCACTCTGATACAATGTGAAAAATTGATCATAGTTGGATCTATGCAACACAAAAGTACTCACAATTGTTAATGCAAAGATTGCTTAGAAACAATGAAAAAAGAGACAGAATTGATGCATAAAGCAAACTTCTATTGAACAATTGTATAGCATCCAACATTTAGCAATAATATGTTTGTCCAAATATATACAAATGGAAGAAAATTGAAATCCTATGGAGGCATTCAAATTTCTCACAAGTTGCAAGCTTACAATTAGCAAAAATACCAATTTGGGGAAACATCAATGCTCCAACTCATACAAGGTGGTCATGAATTGGCTAATTCATCCTTGGTAGGCCATGGGTGACCAAAACGTAGCAACATGATGGATTTTTAGGATGGAATCATGGAGGAGGTGGTGGCCAAAAAGAGGCAAACTTGACAAAAGAAACCTATTGCCCCTACCTTACCCTTATCCATGAAAAAAGCATAACAAAGCTGCTTTATGAGAATAAAATCATGATAAAGCATACTAAAAGCAGTCAGTGCACTCTTACTCAGAAAATCAAAGTAAAAGGGGGCATAAAAGTAGTTGTGGGTGATTGGGTGGATAAACATCACAAGACACAAGAGGTGGGTCCAAGTTTGCACTAGGGGACAAATAACCTAGTCTAAACACCTGGAAACATAAAATAATGCATGATTAATTATATAATAAGGTTTAGAAGGGGCCAAATATTCTAACGATAAAGTCATCATCCTTGTGGCCCACAAAATTAAGTTGCTTGTTCACTCCATTTATTAAATCATCAATCAATTCGGCATCATTAATGAATTATTCTTCATCATACCTTACCCAAATTCAAAATTGTTTACTTACTAATTTGCTTGCCTCATATCTCCTTTCACATCCTCCTCATAAACATATATTTTTCTACAAATTCTTCTCCAACTTCATGTTCTCCACCTTCACTTGGAACATCAAGAATGTATAGTATCAAACTAGCCTTCAATCACATATATTTTTTTACAATGTTATGAATAACCACAACTTATTTAACAAATATTTTAATAAGTAGAAAAACTCAACATGTCAAAATGGGATTTGTTCAATATGTCCTAATGAGATATTTGGCTCTCTTGACCCCGTTTCAATGACAACTTGTGATGTGTGATCTTTTTCCACTTGTTAACTCACTCCTTGTATAATTACTTAATAACCACAAATTTTTCAATGGGCTAATTTATTAGTACACAAATTCAACATGTCAAACTTGTATGTGAGCATAGTAAAATTCCAACTGCTATCTCTAATATCCTTCTTACCAGCACTAATCTATTAAATGGCTTCTTGCTATATTAATGATTGGTAATAAATATCTATGTTCCTCAAAACTCCACATTATAATATTTCCATTGATATATTCTTCTTTTAAATCTTCTTTCCCACATGTGATATCATGATCTTATCTCATCATCTCATCTTCTTTATCACAATCCTCATCTTCATCATATGAGGCCTACCAATCCCCATACTCAATAACATATTCATTTCTTTCTTTAGTATAATATTCCTTGAATTAAATTTCTTTATCTACTTTTGGAATTATTTATAATTTCTTACCTTTATCAACTTCGCTAATTATTTCATTACTTCACGATTCCATTCATTACTTCACGATGCCATTCATTTAATTTTTGCAACTTTACTACTGCAAACCACCTCAACAACTTCAAGATAATCACCATCAACTTTCTAAGTATTATCTTCTATTGTAGCATACCCTTCGTCTTTAGTGAAATTGCATTTTCTTATGCTACTTGACAACTTCAACACTGTATCAAAGTGTCTTTTCTTATCATCCTCTATATCTCTAATATTGTTGTCAACACCTATACATTCACATATAGTTAACTAGTTAATTGGATTAAGGTTATCTTTCATGTTCAATTTCACTTCTTTTACATCCTCAACTACCGCACATGCAACTTTAAAATTTGAATTCTTATTGACTATACTCTTTTCCGGAACCATTGAATTATTATCTCTCTCTTCCATTAATTATGATATGGTTTCCATATGTTCTCCATGTCTAGTATCGATATGGGCACCTTTAAATTTATTTTCTTGCTCAATGACATCAGAGCCCCTACTTCTACAAATAGTCGCTCTAGCAGTCTCTCTCAATATCACTTCAATTTTTTTGGATTTTGAGGCCATTTTCATTCCAAGGTATTCATTTTCTTGTGTAGACCTCATCACGCTTGCGGACTCTTTGTGAGTTGCAAATGTAGTTGAAGGAACTACTATACCTAGGGTTCATTAGACCAAGTATTTCACCGTGGGGTGCACCAGTAATGTTTTGCGAATAAGAAGGATGGTTCCTTGTGTCTTTGCATAGATTACAGATATTTGAATAGAGCCACAACGAAGAATAGGTACCCGATACCTCGAATTGATGACCTCTTCGATCAAATGAAAGGGGTGACAGTCTTCTCAAAGATTGACTTGCGATTAGGTTACCAACAACTTCGAATTAAGGAAGGTGATATACCTAAGACTGCTTTTCGAACTCAGTTTGGGTACTATGACTTTGTAGTGGTACCCTTTGGTTTGACTAATTCCCCAACTGTATTCATGATCCTCATGAATAGCGTATTTCAGAAGTACTTAGATCAGTTTGTGCAAGTCTTCTTGGATGATATCCTTATTTGTTCCAAGAATGAGAGGGAGCACGAGGAAAACTTGTGAATGGTTTTGTCATGCTTAAGAGAGCACAAGTTGTATGGTAAGTTGTCTAAATTATCTTTTTATCAAAAGGAGATCCATTATCTAGGGCATATAATTTTCGGAGAGGGAATTTCAGTGGACCCAGAAAAAGTGATGGCCATAATGGATTGGCCCGTGCCAAGAAATGTGCATGAGGTGAGGAGCTTCATGGGTTTAGCAGGGTACTATAGAAGGTTTGTGGAGGGTTTCTCAAAAATATCAAAACCCATAACTACCTTACAGCGTAAAGGAATCGTGTATGAATGGACGGATGGATGTGATGTCGCATTTGCTGAGCTTAAAATACTACTAACAAGTGCACTGATCCTTCAAGTGTCGGATATGGATAAGGACTTCACAGTTTGCACTGATGCCTCAAGGCAGGGTTTGGGTGCAGTATTGATGCAGGAAGGTGGGTAATAGCTTATGCGTCGAGGAAGTTAAAACCACATGAAGAGAATTGTCCCACCCATGACTTAGAATTGCCTATCGTGATGTTAGATTTAAATATTTGGAGACATTATCTCGTTGGACGAAGATTTGAGCTCAAATCGGATCACCAAATCTTGAGATATATATTCACTCAAAGAGACCTAAATGCTAGGAAAAGGAGACGGAGTGAATTTATGAGCGAATATGATTTTGGGATTTCATACATCAAAGGGAAGGAGATGTGGTAGCTGATGCCTTAAGCAGAAAACCAAGTATTTTCTCCCTAATACCCTTAAAAGTTGATTTGAAGGAAAGAGTATTGGGACAGTTAATCAAGGATAGTTGGTACCTAAAGGTCTCATCGGTGCTCTAGAATGGGAAGCATGTGGAACCTATGTTTGAAGGTTATGAGTTGGAAATAGATGGGTTGTTACGATATCATGGAAGGATGTATCTTCTTGAGGAGAGAGATGTTAGAGAAACTATACTTAAGGAATCCCATAGAGCAGTTTATTGTCCACACCCAAGAATAAATAATATCTATGCGGACATGAAGCAACTCTTCTTTTGGGAAGGAATGAAGTGCGGCGTGGTAAAATGCATCACTAAGTGCCTTGAGTGCAAGTAGGTAAAGTTTGATCATCACCACCCGGCATGACTATTGCAACCACATGACATCCCTATGTAAAAATGGGAGGTTATATCCATAGAATTTGTGGTTGGATTGCCTCTTACCTCTCATAAGCATGATGCCATTATGGTCATCGTTGATAAACTGACAAAAAATGCTCACTTTATTCCAGTAAAGGAGAACTATGACGTCACGGATGTAACTCATGTATTCATAAGTGAAGCAGTACGTCTCTATGGATTTCCTAAGAACATTATCTAATATAGGGATTATAGGTTTACGTCCAGGTTTTGGACAAGCTTGCAGTCAACCTTAGGAACTCAGTTGAACCTGAGCACACCTTACTATCTAGAGACAGATGGGAAAACTGAAAGAGTGAATCAGGTGATGGAGGACATGCTGAGGATGTATGTTATGGATTATCATACCCATTGGGAAAAGAATTTACCTTTAGTAGAATTTGATTACGACAAAAGTTACCACAGCTCGATCAGAATGCCACCTTATCAAGAATTATATGGAAGGCCATTCATAAAACCATTGAGTTGGGAAAGGTTAGATGATCAAGTGATTATAGGACCAGAATTAATTTCGGAGATGGAAGAACATGTGATTCAGATTAGGCAGTGGTTAAAGGAAGCTCAAGATAGACAAAATAGCTATGCCAATGCACATAGGGTTCACCGAAACTATAAGGTTGGGGATGCAGTATTCATATGCATTGGGAATAGAAAAAGTACCATCTGGTTTGGGAAAGGGACAAAGTTGTCACCAAGATTCATAGGACCCTTTGAAATTTTGGCGAAGGTTGGATTCGTCGTGTATCATCTTGCATTGCCACCCCATTTGCATAAAACTCATAATGTTTTTCATGTATCCGTTTTACGACATTATATAGCCGATGAGTCTCATAAAAAAAATGGAAGGAACTGCATGTTTCAGACGAGGGGACCATTAGGGTCGAACCATTACATATATTGGACTACAGGGTTAGACAACTCAAACACCATTTGGTGGACTAGGTAATTAAGGTCCAGTGGGACAGTTATAGCCCAGGTTCTGCTACCTAGGAGGAAACAAATACCATGCGTTGGGATTTTCCCACACTATTTTGATCATTACTTCGAGATGAAGCGTCTTGAAGGGTGGGTGTATGTAATGCCCCGTTTTCACCTTACTACTTGAACTATCATTATATGTTGAATTTGCTTATTATCGTGAGACTTCGTTAGTTTGATGACACTTTGAACATATGGTTTTATTATTTTGCAGAGATTATATATATGTGTGTGATGTTAATGTTATGAATTATATTCATGTTTTGATTATGTCTCTAGCATGCAAATTTACTAAATGATGGGTATGTGGATACGGAGTTAAAATTTATATGTTGAATGGATATATATGATACCAGGTGCATGGTACATAAAAATGATTTTCATTATTGTTCCTTAGTAATGTAATGTATTTACATGTCAATGATTGCACGATATTCTCGATTGTGTGTTTGGAGACTAACCTATAGGTTAAAAGGGCTAAGTGGTAGCTACATCCTACGAGGTGGGAGTACCTCAGGGACATGGATTCTGAAATATAAATGGTATGGAAGTGATGCATTATTTTTTTAGCATGATTATTGTATTATTATCATGATGTATGGGTAGGTGTGGGGTTTCAGGAAACTCAACCACCCAAATTGGTTATTCAATGACAAAACCTAAGTACAATAGTCGCAATGTAGTCACTATTGTTTGAATAACAGGTACATCCACAAAGACCGAACACCAAGGTCACCGCTCACACAAAAAATCATAGATCAGTACACTAGTGTTTTGACGTGGTTAAAACCCTCTAGAGGGAAACAGTCCATGGCCCCGGCCAAATAGCTTCTACTAAGAAATTTATTATGGAGAAGAAAAATATTACATGATCTTCTCTCAACAATGGATCATTCGGAAAGTGACCCTCCATGCTCTTTAAATAGAAATCATCGACCAATCGGGTGTTAAGCCACGGATCAAGTGTCGTTAATATCGAGAGAATTTGAACCGTCGGATCACTTTATATCATGACCGTTGGATTACATATATACAAATGCATACCTAACGAGTATATTAAACCAAGTTGAACTTAACTAACTCCTAAGTGTCAAAAATATCCTAACATCCCCCCTTAAGAACAACTTGGGATAGGATTGGAGGATTTACAAAGATGACACAAAATTAGGAGAAGGAAGGAGGCATTAAAGCCTATCCCCCCTTAATGACAACTTCCCGTACTCCTAGCATAGTTTGAAGTTTGGAAAACTTCGCTTCTGTAAGAGACTTGGTGAAAATGTCAGCAACTTGATCATTTGTTTGACAATATCACACTTCAAGAACATGATCCTAGAGGAGATTTATAATGAAGTGCATGTGCAGTTCAATGTGTTTGCTGCGCTGATGTTGGACTGGATCTTTAGCTAACTGAATGGCACTCTGATTGTCATAGCATAGTGTGGTCGGATGCTACTACTGGAACCCAAACTCTGAAAGGATCTGTCGAAGCCACATGGATTCCTGACTAGCACGAATAGCTGCATGGTACTCGGCTTCGGTTGAAGAAAGAGCAAGTGCACTTTGTTTCTTAGAAGCCCAAGAAATAGGTCCTGAAACCAGAGTGAAGACATATCCTGTAGTGGAATTCCGATCATCAGGGTCACCAGCCCAATCAAAATCAGTGTAACCAACTAAAGAAGGAGTCCCCCTCGAATAGTAATGTATCCCGAACTGAATTGTACCTCAAACATACCAAAGGATTATTTTTGTTGCTTTCCAATGACTTTCATGAGGGCATTGCATATATCGGGAAACAAGACCAACAACAAAGGAAAGGTCAAGATGGGTGTGAGTTAAGTACAAGAGGATACCAACAAGGTGACGGTACAAAGTAGCATCTACTTCCGGGTGTTGAACAAGTGGTAGAAAGTTTGACTCCAAACTGGAAAGGAGAGGGAGCTAGTTTACAATCTTCCATGTGAAAGTGACGGAGAATATCACATGCATACTTAGACTAGGAAAGGGAGATACCTTTCTAGGTTTGCAAGACTTGGAGGCCAAGAAAATAGTGCAAGTGTCCAAGGTCTGTCATTTCAAACTGTTGCTTAAGACTTAACTTCACATGATGGATAAGTTTGGAGTCACTACTAGTAAGGATTAGGTCATCAACATTGTCACGAACCCAAAATTTGTAAAATTTTAAAAACTTTTCTAAGTGTCTAAAATACCACTAAAATCTATGCGAAAATACAAAGTGTGGGTTTACTTTCTTTAAATACTGCTTTACAAAATAATTAAACTTTATGACACTTATTACTGTTTACAAATGTCATTATGCTAATCAAGGAAAAGATATACGTTTTAATTTCAACTAAATAAATTCTAAACTTGATATGTCAACCAATTCTTAATCTTGCGAGAAACACAAAAACTTCATTATGTCTTGATATGCATCTTTAGAAAGCATGTATATCTTTTAGTGGACAATTTAGAATTGATCAATTATTTCCCATAGTCCTAATATAAATAGAAACTAACACATTCATCATTGTTTACATACAAAGATTTCTAACTTGATTTTACTCATCACGTGGGTTTCTAATGACTCATATAAGACACATCCAAGGAATGCATTATTACATTTAAATAATCAACATATCAATATATGAATACATAACTCGCAAGGTACACATAAAACATTCGATTTCAACACAAGTACACACATATGCAAAATCAAGTCATACACAGGAGACCAAAAATAACGTGGTTCACCCGTACACGGGCTAGTCCACAAAAGTGTGTGCATCTTTATTTATTTTGAAAACATAGTGTTACAAGATGTAACTTTAGCCATTGCTATAGCCATTCCTCTCGTTAGGGGGATCTTTTACAAGATAATCAAAGACTAGCCATTTACATGGTTACAAAGTTCTAGCCAAAGTGTTGAAATAACCATCAAGGTTCTCTTAATACTAAAGAAGTAATTTCAGTGATCTATTAAAGAATATAATACCATTCCTATGAAAGTCTTCCTCTTTTTTTTTTTTTGCCTCTTTATTAAAATAAGATCCACAAAACACTCATAAAATCAGAACTTCTTTACTAACTTAAAGTACCAGGACTTATCTGAACACTTACATATAAATCATATCTGATCTTAAAATCCTTTCCTCCTATTAAAATAATGTCAACTTCTTTATATAAAATTCACTGAATTGTTTAGTCTACACTAATCAATCTTCTCACCCTTGAGGTATCTTTTCCAACTCTATGAATAAACGCTAAGTATTGCTATACTTAGTGTAAGAAGTTTTCCCTTCATTAAATTGTCATAATATTTTGACAAAGAAAAAATGGCGTGACTGTCTAAAAATTTTCACTCAACGATAAAAAGAATCTCCCTCCGAGATCGGATTTCAGAAGACAAATCAACATAAAGAAAAAACTCAACAGGTTTCGATTCGGTTTTCCCCAACCCTAGATCATCAAAAAGGAAGGAACCGCACTTATGTGTGCAAGGATTACTGTACTCGAAGGCTGCAATTAAACACAGAGATCAACACAGTTAAACTCTGTTTGGAAATATGACAAATTTGAAACGAGGATCACTGATGGCTATGGTCTATAAACTTAATACAAAAAGATAGATCTCTAACAATGGCAATAAAAAGATAACATTCCCATGTTGCAGTAGTATTTGATCAGAGACTCAACGTGAATCGCTGATGGCAGCATCTCGAGGAACCAGAGATCTAATGTATCAGATAATAAAATTTATATGACCGCGGTTATGAGACAATACCCAAATCTGAGTTATCTATAAAGGAAGTAGCTAAGGTTCTGATTTTTCCCAACCCATCGCTATAAATTTACACAACGATTTTTAATTAATGGAGACATTAATAAATAAAAGATTTATAATTGCAGAAAGCTTACTTCAGATGCCTCTCTCACCAAAACACTAATGTATAGCTCTTGAATTTAGGAATAAAATCCCTGTCCAGTCACCTAACATGCAAATTGACCTACACACGACTCCATTACCAAGTATTAAATCCAGGCTCACTACAGAACCCTATTTTAATGAAATCGATGCAGAAATCAAACTATCAAAAAGGCTCTACCCTAAACTATAAGGTATAGGTCTTCATCACAAATTTATAATACATAGATCAACCGTTACATGGATTCATAAATGTTGAACTCGTTGGATCTTAATTCCTAGCTATCATAGCTTATCAGCATATATTATATATATAAGTGCAATACTTATCTCACAGTGTGTGCAGATCATCGCGAATTTGTTAATATAACTCTTTCCACAATTAGCTATATGAATAGAGAAAACAATACCTGTGACACAAGATAGCATCCTCACTCATATATCACCGCGATGGTTTAACGTTACTCCTTTTCGCTGATATCTCCTTTTCATCTGAGCTATCCCTGTCCTTCCATCTTCTCATTTCAGATCTTATAACCTCAAACTCCTCACGTAGGCATATCTCCATTACAGGAGAGGAATAATATATATATAAATAAACAACAACTCTTACTATGCACAAAATTTAGAAAATGTAAGGATTTTAACTAAATCAACCTGCCGATCTCAGAAATTTTAATCAACACAATAAAATCTGAAGTCTAGTGCTTAAGCTTGGTAAATCCTCTAGATGGAAGGATTTTCGTAAATAATTACAAGAATTATTTCAGAGTAAGTCTCGGGGTCGATCCTCTCGAGAGAGATCACCCGTTTTCTTGATAGACCTTAGTACGTTTCGGCTGAGTTTATCAGTAATGCGTTTGAGTTCTCTAGAGACTAGTCAAGGAGAGTGGAACAATACAATCGTAACCAACCCATACGGAGTTTAATATTGTATTTGACATTACATACTTCAAATAGAGCTTTCGTCCAGTATCCACACATTTGACAATATATAAAGATAACAATAATGGAGATAAAGGAGAATGGGATCCATCGAAAAGAAAAAGTGACAGCATAATTCATACTGAAAACTCATCGGGGTTCTACGCAAGGACTGTATAAATAATATCAAGGTTACTACAAGATCGTGATAGTCCAAAGTTTCAACAGTTAAATCATAACCTTATACGGAAGTTTAAGATTCATGATTCCATAACAACAAACAAGAATCAAACCTTATCGGAGTAGCTTAAGTAAGCACATAGGTGTTATACATACCATCACTCCTTCCAGGAAGGTGTCCAAATAAGAATTTAAAAGAAGCATACCGATCCTCCATAACCCGGCAACACTCAAACTATAACGACGATCCTCCATTCAGGCCGGGCGCAATCAACTCCATTGCAGAGATCAAGAAAGATTATCTCAGTGCTTAACTAACTTCTATCCAAGCATATCTGTTCTCTACGTGAATAGCAGAAGTGGAACAGCTCCAAGAGCATAAAAATTGGGCATTCCCCCCAAGAAACCCCAGACCTCCTCTTTATCAAATTCGTGCGTCGACCTTAAGATGAGGATCTTAAGCGACCAACTCCCATCATCTTAGGATGATGCTAACTCCATCGAGCCTCTATGGAAGATTTGTGGGGTAACTCCGTTAGTTTCATAATTAAATTAACTTCTCACTACCTTGCCAAGTGTAAGTCGAAATGCAGAATTGAAACTAAACTCAGTGGTAGTTACCGAAAATTAACTTTTGAGGTGGCCCGATGTTATCTTATGTGGAGAGGCCGACAACATCCCTCAATATGAGGTCGGCATAAAACTTAGTGTGTTTCAAAATGCCAAGTGGTTCTTCAAATTACACCCTAACTAAAAGATGGGAACAGCTGCCCAAAAACATAGTGTGAGTGCAACAACTACTTCTCTCCACTACGAGGTCCCTTCATAACTCCCACGATACTTCATCCTTAGTTTACAAGGTATATAATTACTCTTGGTTACGGCGTTTTTAAATTGTTAAAGTTTTATTTAAACAATCCATGTCATGATAAGTGATAATATAATCACTTCCATTTGTCTTTCTTCATAGTAGTACTCTTGCTTGGGCCTATCTCTGAGGAAAAAAAAATGTAAATATATATAGCATATATAATATATATATATTTACATAAATACTGCTCATGTATCAACTTTTGTTTATATGTATTATCTCCAATTGTATTCAAAAGAATGAATAATTCTCACCATATAAAGTGTATATTAAAACTCTATAATTGATAATGCCATATATTAGTTTATAATGTCGATCAATTTAATGTATTGTATAAGTATACAATTTATTATCATCACTAAGGAGATGGCATATGTATATATATATATCCTTTTCATATATAATCATAATTTATTTTAATAATAACATTTTTAATCTATAAGGATTATCACTTCTTTAAACATTTGTTCCTTATCGCATGTTTGAACAAATGTAAGTAAATGGTTATGCCATGCTCACTTTACTTCGGAGCTAAATACGAGACAATACCTTGACCTAGGTTGTCCTTAAGCTAAAATCCTACTACAAGGGTAAGTCAATGTTCTTTTCCAACAAATGGAGACCATCTCATCCATTGTTTACATGAAGCCCTGCTTAGGTGGACTCTCGGATTTTAGTTCAAAGAGAAACTATTAACCGATTACTTCCTTCAAGTGTCTAAGGCACCTAGATTCTCATGGGTTCCCTCAAGTGGATTTCATTGTCGTTGTTTTATCTACGTCCTCATTTAGTCTCTTAAGTATATAATAACATTTACAACTAGGAAAGTAAAGTAACAATACTCTCAAAGTCCACTGGTGGGGCCTTGGCCTTGAGCTCCTCACCAGAAATGATTACAATAATTGTTTATATTTATACAAATTTATTAGGTCAAAAATGAGGGATGTTACAAACATAAAGGACTAGGATTATGAGATGGTCATTGACTTTCTTAGAATAGACATTTGATTCAGAATGGCATCTAGAAAAACCAGCATCTAGAAGAAATGTGTCCATTTTAGCATACCAGGACCAAGGGGCTTTCTTAAGGCCATAGAGAGATTTCTTGAGGCAGAAAACAAGACTTGAGTCAGACTCAATGTAACAAGGAGGTTGTTCCATGTAGATTTCTTCTTGCAAATTCCCATGCAAGAAGGAAGATTTAACATCCATCTGATGAACTTCCCAATGAAAAGATGAGGAAAGGGAAAGAACAAGGCGGATGGAATTCATTTTGGCTACCGGTGCAAAGGTTTCAGTGTAGTATATGCCTTCAACTTGAGAGAATCCTTTAGCAACTAGTCTTGCCTTATGTTTTTCAATACTTCCATCTGGTCCATACTTGGTTCTTTAAACCCACTTACATATGACAAGTTTTCTGCCTTTGGGAAGAGGAACAAGATCCCAAGTTTATTTTTCATTAAGGAGTTGTATTCTTCATCCATTGCTGCATCCCAATCTAGATGGCCAGAAGCTTCTTTAAATGTCTCTGGATCACAGTTTTCTGGAACTTGAGCTAGAAGTAATGAGGCTTGTGAAACTGAGAGCGAGTATGACGCCGATCTGTAGGATCACCAACAAGATCACCTGCAGCTTCTCTAGTAGAACGGATGCATTTAGGAAGCTATGAAGTTGGTGCTGGAGGAGGATTTTCATCCTCGCTATCATCATCATCTGAAGAAGTAACCAGAGTAGGATAAATATCAAAAGGTGAAGAAGAAGAAGAAGATGATGGCACAAGCATCGAATTAGGCTCACAGGACAATATATGTTCATCAAATTTGATGTCTCTTCTTACAATTATATCATGAGAATGTGGCAGAAGAAGCCTATAGCCTTTGACATCTTCAGAATAACCAACAAATATGCACTTTTCACTTTTAGGTTGTAATGCTTTCCTTTTTTTCATTCGGAATATGAGCGCATGCTTCACTACCAAATACATGGAAATGACTGACATCTGGTTTATTTTTACTCCATGCTTCTTCTGGTGTAATCCCTTGTAAATATTTAGTGGGAGTACAATTAATTATGTAATTTGCACAATTTATAGCTTCATCCCAATATGGAAGACTTAGTGCTTTAGCTTTGAGCATACAATTAGCCATTTCTTTTTAGAGTGCGGTTTTTCCTTTCAACTACACCATTTTGTTGTGGTGTATATGGAACAATATGTTGTTGTTGGATTCCTTGTTCAATGCAAAAATTAGTGAACTTGTTGTTAACAAATTCTCCCCCATTATCAGATATTAACTTAAGAATTTGATGACCAGATTATTTCTCAACAAGGACCTTGTAGGCCAAGAACATGCCAAAAAATTTGCTCTTAAGTTTTAAGAAATAAACCCAAGTGCGTCTAGAGTAATCATCAATGAAAGTCAAGAATTATTTGAAACCAGAGAAGGAAGCAGAAGGTAGAGGACTACACAAGTCATTGTGCACAAGTTGCAAAGAAGACGAGGCATTCCAAGAGGCACGTTTGTCAAAATTGTCCCGATGATGTTTTTCGAGTACACAACCGGAACAAACACCATCCTTGGAAGATACCATAGGAAGACCTGTCACCATATTTTATTTACATAGTTGTTTCAATGAGCGATAATTTAAGTGACCAAATCGCTCATGCCAAAGCTTGCTCAATTCATCACTATGAGCAAAAAAAACTGATGGAAGTGAAGATGACCCAAAGTTGTCAAACTTGTACAACCTGGTAATATCATCAATTGTTCCAGTAGCTAATACATGTCGTGGATTCTTTAAATTTCTAATTACAACCTAGTGAGGTGAAAACTATACGGTTTTACCTTCACCAGAATGAGTGATCTGGTATACTGATAACATATTACATGAAAGAGTAGGAAGACATAATACATCATTAAACTGTCCATTGTCTAGATGAATAGTACCAGACCCTTTAACACTAAGTGATCTATCATCACCAAAAAATATTTGTTTGGTGTTACAATTATTTAAATCAAAAAATATGGTTTTATCCTTAGCCATATGATAAGATGCTCCAGAATCTATAAGCCATTCATTTGAAGAAGAATGAGAAGATGTTGTAAGTGCAAAACCAGAGGTTGAAAGTGCTTGTCCTGAAGATGAATTTGAAGAAGAATAAAACTGAATATGATGCTTCTTCATTGCTGCTTCAAGAGCTTTCATTCTCTTAAAACACTGTGACTCTTCATGCCCATCGCGATTACAAAAGTTGCAATGTCTTTGTGTCTTCTTTCCTTGAAATTTGGCAGTGTTATCTTGTTGAGGATAATTTTGAGGCTAAGAAGATTTAGGACCCTTGTTATTTGGATTGTGTTTCTTTGGATTCTTCCAATTATTGTAATTCTTCAGACCAAGTGGATGCTGAGCTACTAAAGCACTTTTTGAAGAACTAGCAGTATTAATTAGTCCAAGATGTAAGAGTTTTTCCTATTCTCTTATTAAAGAATAAAAAAAAACATCAAAAGTGGGAGCTTTGTATTGAGCTCCTGAAGAAATAAGAGCTTCTCTAGTGGAATGAAAGGTTGAGACAAACACAGAATATGCTGGCCCCAACTTGGAAAGAATGGCATAAATAAGGCCATCATCTGCCTTTATGACTTTACATGCAACCAACAAGACTCTAAGAATCTTAAATTTTGTTATAAAATCTTCCATGCAAGAAAAATTATTAGGATCTAATGTAAGCAACTCATTCTCAAGCTGATGAGATCTAATCTCATTTTTAATACCAAAAATAGTATTTAGCTTTTGCCAAGCATCATCCAGTGCATGAATGCCTTGAAGATGAAACTGTAGATCAAGAGAAAATGATAAACCAATTAAACCACGAGTTGAATCATTTCTATTTTCCCATTTTGCTAGTTTATTAGTATCAAAGGGAGGAGTTTCCATGCCAAGGGTAAGTCTATATAGCCCTTTGCTTCTAAGAATATCTTCCATCCGAGACTTCCATACAAAATAGTTAGTACTAGTAAGAGGCATATCATTTGAATTTTCCATTCTGAAATAAATATGACTTCAAATATAACAACTATCTGGAAAAAATAATAGAGCTCAAAAACATAAGCGGTTTTAAAAAAATGACACTGCAATCAGCTTCCAGATGAAAAAGTTATGCTCTTTTGAAAACAAATTGAAAGAGCAGCCAAGGAACCACGTGGTGTGTGGAGGTAAGTGCTCAGCAATTAAAAAAATCCCCTTTAGTCCTAACTTAACTCCTAAGCTCACATTAAAAAAAAATTATGTGCCTTACTTCTATAAATAACTGAAGGTCACTTTTACATAAAGTTGCTTAAAAAAGAAGAAAAAAACAACTTAAAAATAAAAGGAAACTTTTGTTTTTGTTTATTTTATAAAGTTGCTTTAGAAAAGAAAAAGGAAATAAAGTAACTTATGTGAGCTTTTAAGTAACTTTCCTTTTTTTTAATATATGAAATCAATGCAACAAATACTAATAGGATTTGAACTTAAGACCTCTTTAATAACTTAAGACTTCTTTAATAAGTAACTTTAAACCAAGTGATCTAGAGTAAAAATATAGAAAATATTGTAAAGGAGGAAGATTTTTTTTTTTTTACTCTTCTTGCCTTGTTGTACGTGCTTACCTCACATGCCCTTGTTTAAACCTTCAAAACAACTTCACACACTAGAAACAGAAGAACAAGACAAAAAAAAACTGAAGGGTTTCTCGTTCTCTGTTAGTTTTCTGTTAGTCCTTCCTAGTAAGCGGAATGCCTTTCCTACTGTTTGTGGTCGAACGAGACCGCCAGAATGTGTAGACAGGAGGCTATCACTTCCATAAAGAAAATAAAAAAGGAACAAATCGAAATGAAATAGAGACAGAGAAAAAAAATGCGGAAAACAAAACAGTATACCTCATTTTTGTGAAAAAGGTCGCATTTAGGGAAAACAAAATCCTTTTTGTACAAAACGAAGGGCGATCCTTACTGGAACCAACGCTCTGAACACAATGGAGCGCTTAAAACAGTCCAAAAAATGCCAGAAATAATAGATCTCGGCAGCAGATCCCACATGCACCCGCACCGGCTTCAGATCTAGATCGCAATAAAACGAAGACGACCCTCAACAATGTTCTGATACCGTGTTTGAATAACAGGTACATCCACAGAGACCGAACACCAAGGACACCGCTCACACACAAATATCATAGATTAGTACACTAGTGTTTTGATGTGGTTAAAACCCTCTAGAGGGAAACAGCCCACGGCCCCGGCCAAATAGCTTCTATGGAGCAATTTATTATGCAGAAGAAAAATATTACATGAGCTTCTCTCAACAATGGATCATTCGCAAAGTGACCCTCCATGCTCTTTAAATAGAGATCATGGACCAATCGGGTGTCAAGCCACGGATCAAGTGTCATTAAGATTGAGAGAAGTTGAACCATTGGATCACTTTATATCGTGATCGTTGGATTACATATATACAAATGCATACCTAACGAATATATTAGACCAAGTTGAACTTAACTAGCTCCTAAGTGTCAAAAATATCCTAATAACTATGTTGATATATACATAGTACCTTGTTCCATTTGGGGGGTGGAGGCATTACCCACCATTTATCCCCAAAACTCGAATTCATGGGAGGGTTGTGCTATGGCACGCTCCCCAAGGTGTATGATGATGACTGGTGGGTGCCTGCTGGGGAAGCTTGGTCGATGTAGTCGACACTTCCTCTTATGGGTTCTAACTGGAGTCGGTCATGGTGTGACACTTCAGGGTAGTCCAACAGAGGAAGGATAAGATGAGGGAGTTACTTTTGAATTAGATAGATGATGTCAGTAGATAGCTGTATCATGAAGTTAGGAAGAAAAATTGATTAACTGTGTATGTTGAAAACCCTTATTGAAACACGTGGTGTAACTAAGTAACTTGTAATTGTTTCATGAATTAATAAGATTTAATTAGTACATTAATCAAATGTTGTGATTCAGGTTTAAGTAGGCACCAAAAAACAATAACTTGTGTGATTATAAATTTTGTGTGGTTAAGAACTATTAGTGTACCTACACGATCTATGTAAGAATTAGCTACGCTTGCATAACTCATCTACCTATGTTGTATGAATTATTATTATATTATCAAACTTGGCTTGGATGCATTATGGTTATGAATGATCACGTTATAATTTTTTTTTGTTAACAAGGTGAATCAGTAACGCGCGGGTCTCATACTCGTGTGACACGGGGTCAATTCCCGCGGCTTCCACTATAAACCTCGGGCGCGAACAGCTGGGGCGTAACCTCCGCGACCTTGTTTGAGATAGAATCAAACATGTGACTTGCTTAAAACAGCCTGTATGCCTTAACAAGCGGACAATTTCCAACAGGCCAACATCCCTTCCCCGATCACGTTATAATTATTACCTACTTAGATGTGAAATAAAACTATTACGTCAAGTATACACGAATGGTTAGTTAATTATGACTAGGGTTAATTATTAATTATGGTCAATAAAGGTGAATTAATAGCAATGATGTGAGTTAATGGTCAACATGTTGGTTAATAACTTGGTTGATAAATATTAATGATGATTAACAATGTTAATAAGGTTTTGGTTAACTTAATTGTTAATTGAAGTACTTGGGTATTAAATGATTAAATAAGTATTATTGATCTTAATTAGTTTAAGACCTTGGTTTAAATTGATTATGGTAATTGTAATATCAATTAAATTACTATTAACTTGATCGATTAATATTAATTGAGTGTTAAACTGGGTTGGCAGGTGTGGGAGGAGTCCTACTCAACTCCGAGAGAAATAAGGTGAAAGACTTTGCTTGGGGAATTGGCAAGAGGAGAAATAATGATGCAGAATGGCTCACGTTGATCAAAGGAATGGAAATCGCAAGGAATGAAGATATCAAGGATCTCATGGCCTTTGGAGACTCAATGCTGGTAATAAGGGAAGCTAGAACTTTGGCCAAAAAACATAGAAAGCCCATCTTTAAGCTCCATCATCTCTTCATTTACTTGGCTAAAGACTTCAACTCTATCAAATTTCTTCACGTCTTGAGGAATAATAACTAGAAAGCAGACATCATGGCCAATTCAGGTGCTAGTTTGGATTGTGGATTCTTGATCAGCAATGGTCAAGACCTTGGCATCAAATGGGTTCCATAAGCCCCCTTCCATGTTTGTTGATGAAAATCAAGTTTGCATTAAAGAGGCATTTCTCCTTGGCATGGGATAAACAGTGTATAACTCTATGAACTATAGTTCCACTTCACATTCAAATTTTAGTTATGGAAAGATCTCCTTGGGATCCTACACTCCTCCTCAATCCTTTCCCATGTCCTCTCGACGCCCTTGGAGGCCTCCACATGCTAATTCCACCTGTCTCTCATGCGGGAAGTTATTGATACCGTGTACCAAGGAACCTCCAACATATATTTCGCTCGGGGGTGATATCCCTAGCATTCTGCAGGGTTCCTTTCACGCTAAGATCTAGGTTATTGTTGTGAGATTTAATATGGAGGAAGATAATCTCAATGCCGGTCTGAATCTCCCTGTGTTGCAATGTCTTCAATGCAGGAAAAATCTCTAGTCCTCGGTCCATTCAGGGGGTGTTGGTTTGCAAAGATATGTTTTAGCTCTCGACGTGGTGTAGGAGCAGAACAATGGTGGTTTTGCGTAGCCTGTTATTTGTGGTCACTCCAGAAATAATGAGCCGACTAATGGCAGTAATTGGGTGCGTTTAGAAGGTGATAGCAGTGGTTTCAATAATTTGGGGTCTCCTCATGGGCTGGATAGTCCGACCTCCGAGGTCCATTCACAATTGAAGGAGCTAAAAACACAAGTCCGTTGGCTCATAAGTGAGAACTCAGATCTTAAAAAAGCCATATCCCACCTTTTCACTATTTTTCAGATCATGAATTCGGAAGTCTGTTGCAGCAACAACAAGCTGAAGGAGTATTATGACATTCTTGTTGGGAAGTTTGAGAATGGTTGCCCGTGTTCGGTGGATTTGAGTACCCAAATTAGGTCTCTGCACAACATTCTCAGAATTGTCGAAGCAAAGATTGATGGCATGAGGTTTGATATTAGGAAAAACACCAATGTCTTTCAAGGAATTGCTGATGATAAAGCCGAAGCTGTAGATGGAAACAAGGAGAATAATGCTCACCAGCAACTTGTTAATTTTGGAACTCTCAGTTCGCTCGAACCCTTTTCTCTTCTATGTCTTTTCAGAACTTTTGTGATATGTCTCTTTTTTCTAGGAATGTAGAAGCTGAGGATCAGCTAGTTCAATGTTTTTCTCCACGTTATGTGTTTCTCCTGTAGTTTTCTTCTAGGCAAGTTTGTAAGAGTTTACAGCTATCGCAGAATAACGTATATGTATGATTTTCCAAGACTGGAATGTGAAGAGCTAGAATTCATGACAGCTCTCCAATTTTGGGATCAATCTTCCCATCTTTTTGTAATATCGTTTCTCTTTTTATATAAAAGTTCGTTATCCGTTGTTGTAAAAAAAAATATTAATTGAGTGTTAACAATGTTAATTAGTATTAATAAGGTGATGATTAACTTGATTAATACATATTAATTAAGTCTTAATTATAACTAAGGTATGATTATGGAATGTGGCACTAGGTAACTAAATAACAATTAGTGCTTGGGAGAACATTAGTTTAGTAATAAATAATTATAAACTATGAATTAATTGAAATTAAATGTTCAATGTTAAAACTTATTTAAATGAATATATAAAAATTATCATGTCACCATTATCGATGAAAATGCAATTTAATGTTTTAACTGTCATATTTAACATTGTAACAAGGCGGTGGAACTTCATTATTAAATACGGTTGACTTTTACATATGGTCTTATCACCAAGAAATAACAAATAATTAATAAATAAATAAATGGTATTAATGAGCATTATTAAATGGGATCCTGTCTCAAGGAAGGGGAAGGGAACTAAGCACTGACATAGTAGATGAGAAAGGAGTGGGGGACATTTATGAAGGGATAAGGGTAGTAATGGTAGGAAATCAGTCAACAGAAGAGAAGGGGATAGATAGGAGGAATGAGAGTGAAGGAGGGGATGTTTTTGGAGAACGAGAGAATTGAGCGAAATTGAATGTTTTGGAGGAGAAGGAATTGGGGGGAATTTGGGAGAAGTTACTGGGAATCATAGTAGAGGAGGCCTGTTTTTCTGATTCTTGGAGCTGGGTGGTCGGCGAGACTATCCTAGTTGGCAGGGAGGCAGATCAAGTTTGGGCGGTTGAGTTTCCTACAAGTACTCTATTTTAAATTATGATTTTCTTTGTTGCCAAACTCTGCACCGAAACTTGGGATGCTATTTACTTTAGTGAATTTTATTGTTGTTAAAATTAACATGTATGGAAAATTTGAACGGAATCGATAATTACCACCTATATTCATTTCTTTTCTACCTGCACAATGAAACACAAAAACTTAGAATAAAACTGAGCCAACAAAAATGTCTATAAATGGATTTCTAGCTAATTAGAATGATAGACTTATATTAATTGTAATTATTTAACCAAGGACCCATGGAAGTCCTTACATAAATCAATCCCACTATCAAAAAGTTGTGCTACCGGTAGCACCATTTTTTTTCAAAGCTAAATTAAATTACAACTTTTTTAATGCTCCCAAAATCACCCTTTTTGGAGGATTAAATTATGCATTGTTTCAAACTCTGACCCTAGCAACTCACATCGTTTAATTGACACTCCTAAAAATATAAAAAAACACACAAAAAAAAAAACATAAACCACAATAAAAAACAATTAAATAACAAAAAATATTTAAAACAAAAGCATTACAAAACAATTAAATTTAAATATTTAAATATTTTTAAAAAATTTAAAAAACTTTACACAATACTTTAACACCATAAAAAAAAATCAAAAAAACATTAAAAAACCAAATAATATAACAAATAATAAAAATACATAACAACAAAACAATGAAAAAAATAAATTATAAAAATAAAAACTATATAAAAACATTAAAATTAACAAATAATATAACCTATAATAAGAAATTAAAAAAACAAAACAATAAAAGACAAATTGAAAAAATTAAAAAATATTACAAAACATTAAAAAAACAAAAATAATATATATCAAGAACATAATAAAGTGGCATACCATATAATGAAAAGCCATTCCAAATGAATGTGCTTTTAAATAATTCAAAGCATAACATGACTTCAATATAGTGGGTCCGCATGGATACGGGGGAGAGTTATAGGGGTGGGGGATTCCGAGAATCGCCCCACCCAGTCACCACCACTCTGCCACTTGGAGTGGTGGTGAGTGGGTGGGGCGATTCTCGGAATCGCCCACCCTATAACTCTCCCTCATATCAATGGGGATATAAATAAATTGCAAACTTTTTTATAATATTTAACATATTTAACAAATTTTTATATACATTTAAATTATTCTAATATATTTTTAAATCATTTTGATACATTTTAAAACTATTTTCATATATTTTGATAGTATTATGTAATAATCTTAAATTATATATTTTTATATTTGTTTTAATTGCAAATCTACCACTTGTGGAACTGTTATCGTTCATTCTTTCCCTTAATTAATTAGATTGTTATAGATATATCAGTTTAAGAGGTAAAAATGTAAAAACACATGTGTAATACAAATAAAATGAAATCTTGAAATGCTTTTACCATTTAGATTGTTATAGATATATCAGTTTAAGAGGTAAAAATGTAAAAAATACGTGTAATACAAATAAAATGAAATTTGGAAATGCTTTTACCATTTAAAAGAAAATCCAAAAAGGGATTACGGTTGGGCGCTGTAAGTGAAATACTCATTCAAAGAATCAAAAGATGAGTGAAAATCCAGAAAAAGCTATTACCGTTAAAGGAAAAATCAAGGGCAAATCCAGAAAACTCTGTTACCGTTAGGAGAACCAAGTTAACACATTATAAATGGAGCATTGTCATTGGAGAGAGTACGTGTAAATGTTATAATAATAATGATAATATTTTATGGCAATAATAATGATTATAATAAATAAAATAATATTCTTTAATAACCATAAATATAATATTTTTAATTAATTATTTTTAATATTTTGTAAAGAAGTATTGATACCTATTTTATGATAATTAATAGTAATAAAATGTGAAATGTTAAAATGTGAGAAACCCCTGGACGCCGAAGTAAGCATGGATTAAAACAAAACCACACACAACATTAATATATATTTTTAAATGTATTGGAAAACCAACAAAATGATTGATTTTATTGAAAAAGAAAACACAAAATTAATATATATTTTTAAATCGATTGAAAAATCATCATAACGATTTGGAAAACCATAACGTTCACTGACACAATGATTTCCTAGATGGTGGTGTGGCCAATCAAATACGACATGCATCATGGAATACTATCACTATTTCAAATTACATAACTGGACGTGAGGTAAAAAATGTAAAAACACAAGTGTAATACAAATAAAATGAAATCTGGAAAATGCTTTTACCATTTAAAGGAAAATCCAAAAAAAGGATTACCGTTAGAGCGCTGTAAGTGAAACACTCATTGAAAAGATAAGTGAAAATCAGGAAAAAGCTATTACGGTTAAAGGAAGAATCAAGCGCGAATCCAGAAAAGTCTGTTACCGTTAGGAGAACCAAGTTATCACATTATAAATGGAGCATTGCCATTGGAGAGAGTACGTCTATCTGAGTTCGTATTCATTCTGGCCTCTATTATTATTTCTTTTGTTTTCTTGCGTGTATTTTTGTGTGTAAATGTTTTTGCAGGGAATTGCAGCGTTATTTCTTATGATTTTATGATTTTGCAATGAATGAAAGAAAGGATTCTTGGAGCATTTTATGATGTTCCAACACCTTGCTTTTCAATGGATTACTTTAAAGAAAACCCTAGTCGGCGATGTTCAAATTCTACAAGTAGTTGTGTTCTGGATAGGAAGATAATGCACAGACAAATAGTTGGTTGCCAGAAGGGTCGGAACGCGTGAGCCCTGCTGATTAATTAAACAAGCCATTTTGGTGATATGAGGGTAAGTTCAGTTACCGTGACTTCTTTTTATTTTATTGGGAAAATATATAAAATTCCAGTGGTTTTCATAGATGAGATTTATGTATGTTTTGGTTTTGGTCTTTTTAGTGGTATAATTTTTTTAAGATTCAGAATTAAATTTTAATTATTTTTAGGTTAAATTAATTGAAATTTTGATTAATTTATTTGGAAAATGTTTTTATAGTAGATTTATAATGTAATAATTGTAATATTTAGGTTTTATAGTGGTATTGTTTTTGTTATGTTTTCTTATTTTTCAATTTTTTAATATGTATAGACTTCTGCCTAAACTATGTATCGGTGTTCATCAAAATTTAATTTATATTTTTAGTCAAGATTTATCTTCAGCTTTGTTATTTTCCTTATTACTGTTTTATATTAATCTTGTTTGTTTACTTTTGCATCCTTTTCTTGCTTGGATTATGTTTTAAAATATTTATTAAATATTCTTCTAGTTATGTTCAAATAGAATGCAAGGTTTTCGCCAATCCAAATAGTTGTTGTAAACGGCAATAGTTGTGCAATCAGAACATCGGAACAGTTGTGCCATCAGAATATTTCTTCTAGTTATTTTCAAATGGAATGGAAGGTTTTCGCGAATCCGAATAGTTGTTGGAAAGAGCAATAGTTGTGCAATCAGATCATCTAGGCATTATTGGGCCAAATACATTATTGATAATTTAGCGGTAGTCTTATTGATTGATCAATTAGGTGTTGTTAAAAGGTTGTTGGACGCATAGCACAAATAGTTTGCCTAGGGAGGGTTTTCTTGTAAAAGTAAAGAACATAGCCTCTGAGATTTTCCAGGCTGGCAATAACTGTTATGGCCTTTTGCTTGACTTCATATTTGGGGTGAGAGTAGTAGACATCAGATAAAATGCATAATTGTATAAAGAAAGTGCATGTGCATGGTAATTATAGCTTGAATGAATTATTAGAGATATCCAGTAATCTCAATAGTAGTCTTCGTAAAGAAAAATAAAGTGAAACTTGCCAAACTCTACTAAATTCATGTGATAGTAGAGCGTTGAATGCGGTCTGTGGATCTAGCTGTCTGAGTCATGAGTTAGGTTTTTTTTTTTATTAGATAAATAGGTTTCCACCTGAGAGTTCTGAATGTTTGATTGTTGACGGGTTAGTTTAATTTATTGTAATCAATGTGATTGAGTATTTAGATAATTCAGTATTCAGCTAAGAAGGGTTAATTCAAACACGGATAACTGAGAAACAACATGAAATGAAAATAGAGAACATACTTTATTAAAAGTACAGAGAACATACTTTATTAAATATTAATGGAATGAAATCCGCATATCCCAGAGATGGATTGAGTGTATGAAATTTAGCCTTACATTGCTTTTAAAATTATTCAGGCATTGGCTTCTTTACGGGCCGCAACCAGGAATTAGCACTATTGTGGTCTATCGATGTTTCAGAGTGTTTAGCTGAAATCCACTCACAGAACTCGAGCATTAGTGACAATTTCCGTCATCACAATGCTGCAGATAAACTGCTAATCAAATTTAGTTTTATAGTAATAGATGGTTCTACCTATAAAAGGTGAGCACTGTATACTGAATTGCGCTCTGTATGTTCAAAGTGTACTCTGTATGTTCAATTACTCGCTGGGACTGAGGATAATATAAAGAAGAAATTATGAGAAAGAGAGCTAATTTCGATCATCCTTTGTTGATGTAGTTGAGTAAACATCAAACTATCTTAAAACGTAACTATTTCCATCAATGACGATACATATACATCTCATTTAGAAATATATTATTTTATGTCTACTCTGAATGTTTGTTCAGAGTCTATATATTCTTCCCAGGGCTTGGCTCAAGTTTCGTAGTAGCAAGCACTTCACTCAGATATGGAACCATGGAACCCTGAAAATCAAAACATATGCTAAATATGGGAAAAATCATTAGCGGTCCATAAATAATGAAATTTACCACTGGTTTTAGCAGTGACTTAACACACAAACTTAGAGACAAACTCATCCGAAAAGGTTCTTCGTTGGACATAAACTCATCTAATCACTTAATTTCATCCGGAGAGACATGAAGGTTGGAGGCAAAAAATAAACAAAGACAATACTGAATGAGCTACCGGAATGAGCTACGACTTTTCAATCTTTATTCATAAACGGAGATCAACTGATGTGATATAAGCAATAATCTAATGTGTATTTAAACACTTATGGAAAACCCTAAAA
Organism: Larix kaempferi; assembly: GCA_027924585.1. NCBI lineage: Eukaryota > Viridiplantae > Streptophyta > Pinopsida > Pinales > Pinaceae > Larix > Larix kaempferi. Next base: position 799,619 of record BSBM01001697.1, on the reverse strand, counting down.
GCTCTAACCTAGCTTTTGCATGCATGCAAAGCATGCTGTTGCATTTATTAACTAAACATCTAAATAAAAACTGAATGTAAAAGCTAACTTAACTGAAGTAATTACTATTTTTAACAAGACATGCCTTTAAATGTTCTTGATAACTCAGTGGGTTCCAACTACAAGTCTTTCGATTTTAACCATTCCGAACTCCAAAATTAGTTTTATTAGCGGTAACTTCATGTAAATCTAACATCCAACTTTTGCGCATGATACGGGATCCACATAGCTACAAGCAAAACCGCCAAACCATGAAGGCATGTTACTCATGGTGCGTATTAAGCCTTCAAACTGTCAATTGAATTTTAAGATACGGAATTTTTGTATACAGCTGACAATTTTCAGATACGGAATTGTTTTACTGGTGTTTGGTATAATAATATTTATGGTCACATTTTAAATCCACGTGTTAAATTGTTCTTTCATGAAATTTTTTATGTGTATGAAAATTTTTTATTTGTTCTTTCATAAACAAATTAGTTTGTTGTAAGGAAAAAAAAAAAAAAACTTTTAAAGTTGTAAATGAAAATAAATAAAAACAAATTATGTACAATTTTTAAAATAATGTAAAGTAATTTTTTTTAATTATAAATATTAAAATTATTTATATATAAATTAAAAAATTATTTTATTAATAAATATAGTAGTGATTATTATTAGTTTTTATTTAAAAAATAAAGAAATGTGTTTTTTTTAAAATTTTAAAATTGCATTCCTTAATCATTATAATTTTTATGAGTTAAAAACTTAAACAAATTGATAGCTTAATTTTTATGAGTTAAAAAATTAAACAAATTGATAGCTTAATTTTTATGAGTTATAAACTTAAACAAGTTGATAACTTATATTTTTAAAATTTTTATGAGTTATAAATTTAAACAATCTTAACTTATATTTTTAAGATGAGAACTTTCAAAAATTCATCAATATATAATCACTTATGTTTTATTGATTTGATATGGTTTTTAAAGTTTATTAGGAGCATATTAAGATCTTGGAAGAGAGCTAAGCTGCAAAAAAATGCAAATTTCGATTAATATTTTAGCCCACATAATATTTTTGATTAGTTTCATATTGTTGATGAAAATGTCAAATTTGACAATTTTTTTATCACATATTTTTGTAATGTTTTGACTTTAAGACTTTATTTTGAGAATAAATAATATGGTTTTAATATGTTATTTACAAATATATGGTATACTTTGTGTTAATTTTATGTTAATCATCACTTTTTGGAAAATAGTGTTAAATAGTGACATTTTTATACATAAAATCTCTGAAAATATGTTAAAAATGGTTTGAAATGTCTTTATTTTCTCTATTTTTTAAAAAATTTGCTCATAAAAATGACTTATGCAAGAGAAAAGTTTAAAGAAAAAACTTCAAAAATGTATATATTTTGCATTCTAACTAGCTTTTAAATGTTAAAAAAACATCGAAAATGTGTGTATTTTTTCATTATAACTAGCTACTAAATGTATATTTTTTGTAAAATTTGAAAAAACGTATTTGTAAATAAAAATTATAGTTTTTTTATGACCAAGAAGTTTTAAAATCACAAAAAATGGCGCCGAAAAAAAAAGAAAACATTGCTACTAGTATACACACTTTCTGAAACAGAGATAAAAATAGCTACTAAAATTGAACCTCTAAAAGATGAGAACAATGTCGGGTTCTCGTCAAGTTGTATAACTTGTTGGCTCTTCGGAATGCTGAGACCGAAGTGTTAATTCACCTACGACTAAGCGTATTGGTGTTGGAACTCTGTGTCCTCTATTTGATGTTTCCAGGATCCCATATCAACTCTTAGGCATGTAAATTTAGACTGTTGTGACTGAACAACAAGTTGCACATTCTCAAGGGAATTATTCATTCTCTGGTAAAAGGAAGCCATTGGTAAGAAAGGTGAAAATTCAGGAATCAATGCGACACAGAAGGACATGAATGAAAAAGGTGATGAACTGAGAATTGTTCATAGAAATCATATAGAATTGAATGAATGTTGTTCACGCACTTGAAATTATTTTGAAGAGATGTGCATTCAATACTGCGCGAGTCGAAGAAGGTGATGGAGTCGCCAAAAATAAATGCTAGAGTTAATAGGTTTTGGGAAGGGGTACAAAATCAGAATTTCAATTCATTGTTCTGTGTGACGAAATTATGTTTCCCAAAAGGCTAAAGTATGACCGTGACATGCCATTGTTTCCACACGAACTGAGTGTCCTATATTTTTTAATGCCAAGATTGCAGATAAGTGAAAAATGTGCCAAAATTTGGTTGTCATGGTAAGGAATGTGATGACAGTAAATGTGACAAGGCGTGGTGACACTACAGTAATGCGGCAGATGAAATAGATAGGCACAAAAAGAGAATCAATGGAAAAGAGAATACTAAATTAGTAAAATATTGATTTCATCACTGCAAAGTTGGAACAAAAGGATGAATACCCGCACAAGGAATGTTGATGACAGGAAAAGGAGAACAAGATGCAGAAGTAAGACAACACCTAGACAAGGGAAGTGCAATCAAAGAAAATTATGAGAGCAATATACAGATTACAAGATATCAGTAGAGGAGAATTCATCAAATGAAATAAAGCATGAAGATATGGGGTGTTATCTCTGTGAGCAATAAGTAAAGGCCAACGAAAAGTAGCAGAAAGAAGAACCTAGCATTGCACTAGTAATGGAACCTCTTTTCCATTGATGTCAAAGGGGGAGAAAAACATGAAGATGAATGCAGCTGAAGAAAAAGAACATGAAGCTGTTGGATGAAGTAACAAAGTTGATCATAAAGTTTGCAACAGCAAAGGAAGAACAAGTTGCATGAAATTGATTAGGAAGAAACAACAGGAAGCATAATCAAGGACATGCATACAACAACAAAGATGTGGAAGAGTGTAAAAAAATTTCCATGAAGAAACAACATGAGTCTGAGAAGATAAGAAAATGTAGTGGGGTAGTAAAAATTATCATCATGCATGGTACCTGCATAGAAGTAACAAAAATAAAATGAAGTATTGACAGTAGAATGGACAAATGTCAAAGGCTCAACTGACATAGTACACAGGGGGAGTATTGCGACAAGCACAGATGAAGCATACAAGTCCAAGAAGGTGATTATCCATAGATTCATAAGGTTTTGACATCAATTCCAAAGAGGGAGATTGGTGAACTTTGCTTTTCATTGAGGTCAACTAATTTCAAAGAGGATATCAATTGTTTCAGTTTAAGTCATTGATGTCAACTGATGTCAAAGTGGATGCAGTATTCCTATGGAAGTTTGAAGAAGTATATGGAAGCCACTTTGAAGAAGTACATGAACAAGCAAGATGGAGAAGTATACGAATACAAGTCTGAAAAAGTATACCTATGTTACATGGAATCCAGTCTGAAGAAGTGTGTCCAGAGGTATAGAATGCATATATAGTTTGAATAAGTACATAAGGAATGTATACTACTACATGTGGTACATACGCAAATATCAATTCCACTAGTAACACTCCCTCAAGGTAAAAGAAAAAGAATTTGTTGGAAAAAATTTGGAGAGAGTGAAAGTTACCCAAAAAATGTATGGGACAAAGGGTATAGTGCACAAGCTAGCCCAAGCATTGAATGGCCAAGGACCGAGAGTGTGAAAGAAGCATAGAAGAATCCTATGGTTGAACAGTCCTAACTGCACACAAGTCTAGCCAATCAGAAGAAGCTTTCAATTATGAAAGAACACACAAGTTACAAGAAGGGTGTAGCACTTGAAGTTAGTCTATGCAAAAATTTCACAGACAAGAGTACAACATGTGCACACGACCCCCAAGTGACAGTACCACAAGGGTGAAATTCCCACTATGTCAAAGATCATGTATGCGCATGTTCTTCAAGGAAATTGCACATAAAATGAGCAAGACCCACGAGTGATGGTAACACAAGTGTTAAACACCCACCAAGTCAAATACCATGTATGTGCAAGACCCACAAAGAAATGACACATCAATGGTGCAGAAGATGACATGTGGAAGAAGCACAATTCGTGAAGCAAGGAAGAAGAAATGCCACAACCAACTTGTGTACATGCAATCCATGCAGAACATGTATAAATATGAGAGAAAGTTGGATATTTGAAGTAAGATTGATGGCAAGGATGCAGAGCTTCTAAGTAGAAGATACATATTTATATTCAGGGCATCAAGGGCATGAGGTATATAACGTCATGATCTAGCAGAGAGTCGAGTGCGCACAAGTAGAGGAGTGATATAGTTTATGGTGCACAGAATGATATTGTAGATATGTGACGGTTGTGAAAATACATAAAGGTATAATTATAGAAGTATGCACAGGTGCATGAGGACCGAATGATAGTATCACAGGTAGCATGCAGACAGTCACATGTGTTTTAAGAGAGAAGCATAGAAAGAGAACTAAGGAATATAAGAAGAATCACAAAATTTTGATTGATGCACAAAGATTAAGTTGAAGTGTGCTATGTTCATGAGATGCATAGAAACATAGCAGTATTTGGATAAAGTATGCATGTCATGATGAGGATGATCTGAGAGAAGTGTGTTTAACTGAAAGAAAATATCATATAATGCACATAAGGTCACATATTTTCTGAAAAACTATGGCAGTTAAACCAAATAGACACATCTCAGTAAGTACGTAGTTCCTCTGATACTAGAGTGCAATATCAAAACAACAAGCTATCAATTGAAGCACACTATTAGTTTGTGAGTGCAAATACACAGTAGTAGAATGACATAATGAACCTTGGTGTGGACTACAAGATCTGTTGAAGTAGCACACAGTACATGAAGTGATTCATCAGCTGAATTGAAGTGTTGAGGGGAATGAGACGCCAAGTGATGTATGCATAGAAGTGACAATAATACGACTATATTGAAAAGCTGCACACAACAGAACTAATATCAGAAGATCATAAGTGTGCATGTATAAGAAGTACAACAAGGCAATATATTATTTTATATATCTAGGTGGCAGGATAGGGTAAGGAGAAAGGGGTCGTAGCCTCCTTCCATTTGGTGCTAGAGAACATAGGGATTTGGTGCTTCCTTCAGTTCAGTGCCTGTAAAACTTGGGTGTCGGTGCCTCTTTCTAGTTGGTGCTGGTAAACAAAGGAAGTTGGTGCTTCCTCAAATGTAATATTTTTCATTATAAAAGAGCATTATGTGGTTTTCTCTCGTTTGTGTTTCCATATAAAATGTCGTGTGTTATGTGTTCTTTGATTTGCACATATGTGGATGAATGCTTTACTTGTGATGGATGCATAATTGATGTTCAAGATTAAGTTGAGAATAATCTGTTAAAGAAGTTAAAATTGTTCATAACTACGCTAATACTGATTCACCCCCCCCCTCCTAGTATTAAATCGATTCCAGCAAGAATATCTATCTTTGAAAGATCAAGTGTCTTATTATTTCAGAGGGAATTTTCTATTCTATATCATTATAATTATATATTGAAATTTTTATCATGATTTAACATCTAATGTTATATACATAAATTTCAAAACATAAAACATTACATGAGAATTTTTAATCATGATCTAAATATTTAGTGCACCAAATTTCCATTGATTTGATATTTGTCTAAGGTTATAACTATATTGTACCTATAAATACTGACTAGATTTATTATCCTTTGTGGTCTAAAAATATCAATCTACATAGACATTTCAAGATGATTATAATACAATCACTTCTTATTTGATGGAATATATTTCCTTCCTGCATAGACCATATCAATGGATTCACAAGAGTAGTGAAACCCCTTGGGTTAGATATGATTGAGAGATGATCTCATAATACTTTTGATTTAGATGAGTGGAATTGAATAATACATATTTCAAGGCATCTCTCCATGTAAAGGGTGTCGCCTCATTGCACATGTAACCAAATTTGATCAATATAATGTGTAAACAATATATTCCTGTAACTTCAAATATTGCTAAATTAACACCCTCGAATGAAATTAGAGTGCCATAATAATCTATTCCCATAAATTCAAATCCTTCTAAATTAACACCCTCAAATAAAATCAGACCAAGTTTATATTATTATACGAGATCTATAGGTTCAGGAGTCATTAATTATTATATAATTGAAGCTATAATAAAATAAAATGACTTATAAATCCAAAATTAAAATAACCTATATTGAGGTGCATAATAACAAATAATGAAAACATGTTACTATTAAATTTTCAGAATTTACTTCAATCTGATATAGGATCTTAACTGAGAGAACAACATGTACAGCAAATCTACAGCATATCAATCATGGACACAATAATGCAAGCACACAAGAGACACATAATTTACTTGGGAAAAACCATAAAGGTGAAAAACCCCAATAACTTCCTCAAAGATAGATAGAGCAATGATACAACCAGAATATAAGAGATGGTCTTCTCCTAGCAACAGAGCCTCCTCCTCACAAGTGCGCCACTTTCCGAATGAGAGAAGTGTGTGAATGAAATGATCAAATAGAGAAGAGATCTCTATTTATACTTGTTCTGTCCTGCCCAATAAACTAATGGGGCCTACATGTCTAGCTTAACCCATGGTTAACTTAATCCGGGCTGACCCCAGACTTGGTGGTCTAATAACCCTTTGATCCACATGGACGACCCCCAATAGGGTGGTCTAGTAACCCTTCGACCGACATGACTTATACAAGGTCGACCCCAACAAGGTGGTCTAATAACCCATCAAGTATAAGTTACGACACTTACAATATAAGTGATGGAACTTCTGTATAGAGGAATAATAACATCTCTATAGGAATACAAACACTTCTGTATAGAGGAATAATGCCATCTCTATAGGAGTACAAAATACATATATGAAATACATGGGTGAAATAGATTCCGAAGTTACATATACATCAACACTCCTTCTTAACTTGGAAGGTATTTCTCGACATGGGTCTGCTAGCACAAGTCTTCTTCTCTGGATCATCATCATCGAATCATCATCCTCGAATCATCGTCATCATCACTGCTGCTGCTATCTCAATCAATCTCTGAATCTACTCTTCATAGGAAGTTCTACAGAGCCAGTCCTTTTTCATACTGTATGTAGGCCCACCACCTGCAGGTCTTCATCATCTGTGTGAACGGTCTAATAGAGGTGGTCTCTCAGGACTAATTTTATGTGTGGATGCAATACCTAACAAGAGCATCCCAGGAACATTTATGTGCCTAAGCATGACCGACAAGATCTCCTAGTACTGATTACATCCATCTCCTTCACAATACCTTTAAAGAGCATCCCAAGAACATTTATGTTTCGCAGTACGACCGACAATATCTCTAAAGAGCATCCCAGGACTTATTACGAGCACACAACTCAACCTCTCGGATCTCCAGGAATGATTACATGTGAATAGACAATACCTTTAAAGAGCATCCCAGGAAAATTTATGTGCTGCAGCACAATCGGCAAGATTTCTAAAGAACATCCCAGGACTTATTACGAGCACACAGCTCAACCTATTGGATCTCCAGGAATGATTACATGTCTCCGTAGTAATACCTCATCCCAGGACTGATTACGAGCACACAACTCAACCTATAGGATCTCTGAGGACTAATTACATACTACATAGCAATACCTCATCCCAGGATTGATTACGAGCACACAGCTCAACCTATCGGATATTTGAGGACTGATTACATGTTATTTGCACAACCTGCCACATGTCATGTTTGAACTCCAAGTATCAACCTGATACTCATGATCCAACAGATCATCATCGCACGAAACATCATCCTGATGCTCATGATCATACTGATCATCATCACTGTACCGTCCTGGTACATATCATCTGGAGAAACATCCTGAAGCTCGTCATCATGATCATCCTGATCATACAATGCATCCACCTGATGCATACCAAGTATCTACCTGATACATATCATCATACATGATCCACCTGATCATACAATGTATCCACCTCATACATACATAGATACATGATCCACACAATGCATCTAACTAATATATATCAACATACATGATCTACCAGATCATACACAGTATCCACCTGATACATATACAGATACATGGTCCAAGAATCCAACATGATGCATATACAAAATACATACAAATGATCCAACTGATCATATCCAGCATCCAACATGATGCGTACATACATATACATATAAATGATCCTACTGATCATATCCAGCATCCAACGTGATGCGTACATACATATACATATAAATGATCCAACCAATCATATCCAGCATCAACCTGATGCATATACAGAGTAGTAACTGGAGCATCATCCTGATGCTCATCATCCAGTGCTTACATCCAAAGCCATGTGAAGGATCCTCCTTCCATCATGCTTGGAATGGCTTCAGCAAATGTGTCCATCACTTCTTCCTCGAAGTGTCGTCGATCTGGAGAACACCAAGCCTCTCCCTGAAGTACTCAGACTTCACTCTGGCTAGTTTGCTTCGTCAGTACATCTGCAATCTGCTCGTCCATCGCAGCATACAAGAGCTTCACTTCTCCTCTCTGCACCATATCCTTGATATAGTGATATTTGATCTCTATGTGTTTCGACCTGTCATGGAACACCGGGTTATCAAATAGCTTCACACAACTCTGGTTGTCACAAAAGATACCAGTAGCCTCCAGTGGGAGATCAAATAACTCAGACAGTAGCTTCTGGAGCCATACTACCTCACAACTAGCTGAACAGGCTGCAACATACTCCGCCTCAGCTGTACTCAGTGCTACGCAGGACTGCTTCCTGCTAAACCATGAGATCACACCTAATCCCATATTGAAGTAGCACCCAGAAGTGCTCTTCCTATCTGCAGCACTGCCTGCCCAATTTGAATCAACATAACCCTGCAGGTTAAACTTTTGATTCGCATCATACTTGAGCCCATAGTCAACTGTACCCTCCAAGTACCTCAGAATATGCTTTATAGGAACCAGGTGAACACCTCTGTGATCTTTCAGAAACTGGCTCAATGTGTTCACCACAAAGCAGATATTCGGTCTCATGTTCGTCATGTACATCAAGGACCCAATCATCTGACGATACACAGTGACATCAACCGGATCAGATGAAGCATCACACAGAAGCTTCAGGTTTGATGCCATAGGTGTGGCCATGACCTTGCAATCCATCATCCCGAACCTCTTTAGGAGATCTACTGTATACTTCCCTTGTCCAAGGAATATCCCATATGCACTCTACCACACCTCCATACCTAGGAAATAGTGCATCATTCCCAAGTCTTTCATATCGAACTCGACAGCAAGCTTCCTCTTTGTATCAGCAATCAATCTATCCTCTCATGTTACAAACAGGTCATCCACATACAAAAGTAGTATCACTGGATTTCCTTCCTCAACCTTGTAGTAAAGGTTGGAACCCGCTTTACTCTTGGTAAAGCCCAAACTGGATAGAAATCTGTCTATCCTACCATACCAAGTTCTTCATATATATGATTCCCTGTCATGTGTCTCAGAACCAGGTGGCTTCTCCAAATACACTTCTTCTTCAACTAGACCATTCAAGAAAGCTATCTTGAGATCCATCTGGTATATCTTTCATTTCATCACTTTATATTTCTCTATGCTGCCATCTGCAGCATGCTTGATCTTATGGAATTCATAACAAACTTTCCTTCAAGTCTTGGGACTACATCCCAAACATCATTCTTCATGATCGACGGATCATGGCATTCTTCCATTACTTCATCCCAAATCCTGGGAACTTCAATATCTTCAATATTTTTAATAGATAACTTTGTTGCTGAACAAATGTTGCAGTCCTTCTTTTGTAGGTGATGGTATACGATCTTTCCTACACAACAAGTTAAATTGCATGATTAGAAAACATCTTATAGTTTTTAGAACAAACTCTTACACATAAAGAAATATGTCATACAGTCATGCAATTATTTTAGCCAATGCTTCAATACAACATTTATCCATATCCTGTAACTTTCTAGATGCCTTCCAATCTCTACCAGAACATTGTTAAGAGTTTGCACTACTCCCAACATGTCAGCAAAGAGGTTTCATTCTAGATAAGTAGCAATGGAATGTTGCATAGTGCCATAGGGCACTTACCCATCACATGCATATTAGTAGTATATTGTTCATTAATGCAATTATTCTAATATGCATAATACACAACCTAAGTCTAGAAACATAAGCATATACATCATTGGATAACATTATTTAAACAAACAAATATGTAAGAAATGATAATTCAAATACTTATCTTTGTTTGGTTGTTGGGTTGACTCCCTCTCAGTCTTTGCTTCTTTTCTGCAACTCCATTTTGATGTGGATTGTGAGAAGTGGTCAACTCCCTCTAAATATCTGCATCCTTGCAGAAACTACTGAAGTGTGCTCCTTCTTGATCTCTGCTTCCTTGCAGGAACAACTGGAGTGTCCTCCCTCTTGATCTTTGCTTCCTGGATTACCTGTCCTTGAACTTATATCCATCCTTAATCACTGTGCATGCTTATTAGTATCATCATTGTGTTATCGTTGAGGTCTCATGCATAATCATACATTCATTAGTATATTCTTAATACTATCAAAACACAATAATCTTAATCATGTATAGTCATGATCATTTCAAACAGAAATAATAAGCATTAGTATTCAAGGTTTATATAGGACTCTTATGGTTAGTCATATCATAAATTAAAGTAAGAAACATAATATTCCTAAACCTGTGATTACTCAAACCTATACCTTCATGATTCTTCTAGTTAGTCATAACATCAATTATGGTAAAAAACATAATATGCATACAACCATGACTATTCAAACCTATGAGTTCATGAATAATCATTATCAACAACACAACAATATAAGATCCTAACACAAGGTAGGATTCTAGCTTGATATAGGAAAAACATACCTAGATTAGCATGCTAGCTAGTTATGTCTAACATACTCGCATAATGCCTTCTGGTTCTCTTCAATGACTTGTGCTAGTAACCTACATGTCTCATAAGTTCTCCATTCTAGAACCAAGTTATACATACCTCGTAAGTAGATCTTGTAAGAGATCCATGACAATGGATGAATATTTGTCTTCATGTCATCATGATCATATGTTCTTGAACTAGAACATGATTTTTCTTTCTTGGTGTACCTTTCATGTTAGCAGACAACATAAACCTCATACAACACCACAATGCATTAGTACAATCATAAGTGTCAACACCCTAACCAATGAATATCTTCTATCATGCATTCATAATTTTATTAAGGTGATACGACAAGTCTAAATTTAAACAATATTGTACTAACCGTAATAATATGAAGACAAACATACCATAGACTTAATCATGAGCAAATATTGAAACATACCTGGATAAGACATACTTGTAGAGATTGCTTGTAATCTTCTTATGCAAGGCCTTAGCCTCATCTCCCTTTGAAACAGAAACTTCTTCACTTATGCAGGTGACCAATCCATTCTCTTCTAGGATTAACCCAATCCACTTGATTTGCGGGAATTGGATCTAGAGCTCGATTAGGGTTTGTCAAAGAAACCCTAAAAATTAAAACTTTGAATTTCAAACTTCTGAAAGGATAGAAATATGTGCCTTGATGATTTGATCAAGCTGGTATACTCAGAATTTGAAAACTGCAAAGTTTCACCCCTCAAATTTGCCTTTGAAACTTCTGGATTCACTAGACATGACCCAGAACTAGGGTTTGATGAAGCCCACCCTTCTGCCCAATCAAAATTTTTGATCCAAAGCTCTAAGTTTCTATTTTTCTGAGGAGCTTCTAGTCGTGGTCACATATTTCAAAAATTCCTATTTTTGCAGAAGCCCTAAATTTCCACTTTTCCGATCAAAGTCCCGAACTAGGGTCTGATCAAGCCCAACCTTCTTCCCAACCAAAAATTATGATCTTGGTCTCTAAATTTCTATTTTTATGAGTAGCATTCATCCATATTCTCCGATTAAAAAAATTCCAACTTTCTTTGAAACCCTAAATTTCGGAAGCCATGAATGAAGGTGTTCAAAAATAATTCTGTTTTGACAGAAATATGTACCTGATTTTTTCTAGTGTAACTCTGTACTTTTCGATCCACAGGTTCTAAATTTTTTTTTTGTGGTATCCTGACCTATCATCTTTCCATCCTGACAGGTCTGACCTCAATTGGATTCTCTGATAGAGACTTATGCCAAGTGTCGCAACGTGACCTGTTTATGGGATAAAATAGGAGAGTGAACTTGTACGGTGTTCCATGTGTCACTGGTTCAACTTCAGCATCTGAAAACATTTCATGAGACAGTACAGTCTGTGTACTACCTGTCACTTTTTACGAAATTTCATTTGGAGCTTCCTAGCCCAAGTTATGACCTTTTTTCCAAGGTCACCTGTTTATGACTGAGATATGGAAGAGGCAGAAACCCTATATTGTACAGATCATAAATCACAAAGTACAACGAATTAGAGGTCTTCCTTTGGAAACAAGGTACATGGGGATCTTAGATTCTACTTGTAACAATTTTAGATCCGAAAACTTTGCCAAAATGGATTTATAGCAAAAGTTCTATGATGACTAGTTTTTTCTATATCAAGCCCTCGCATCGTAAGTGCAACAAGTGTCATACATGCCATATCATGCCTTCTTTCAGTCTAGCTCTGATACCATGTTAAATTTTCATAATTTACTTCAATCTGATCTAGGATCTTAACTAAGAGAACAACATGTACAGCAAATCTACAGCATATCAATCATGGACACAATAATGCAAGCACACAAGAGACACAGAGTTTACTTGGGGAAAACCATAAAGGTGAAAAACCCCAATAACTTCCTTAGAGATAGATAGAGCAATGATACAACCAAAATACAAGAGATAGTCTTCTCCTAGCAGCAGAGCTTCCTCCTCACAAGTGCGCCACTTTCCGAATGAGAGAAGTGTGTGAATGAAATTATCAAATAGAGATCTCCCGATCTCTATTTATACTTGTTTTGTCCTGCCCAATAAACTAATGGGGCCTACATGTCTAGATTAACCCATGGTTAACTTAATCCGGGCTGACCCCACACTTGGTGGTCTAATAACCCTTTGACCCACATGGGAGACCCCCAATAGGGTGGTCTAATAACCCTTCGATCCACATGACTTATACAGGGCCGACCCCAACATGGTGGTCTAATAACCCATCAAGTATAAGTTACAACACTTACAATATAAGTGACAACACTTCCATATAGAGGAATAATAACATCTCTATAGGAATACAAACACTTCCGTATAGAGGAATAATCCCATCTCTATAGGAGTACAAAACACATATATGAAATACATGGGTAAAATACATTCTGAAGTTACATATACATCAACAGTTACAACATCTTTAAAAAATATAGAATTTTTCTTACCACAAAAGGAAATATTATAACATAACAAATAATAACTTCACCATACTATATTTCATTAGATATTTAATAGCATCTAAAACAATGTCATAATATTTGAGGGAAACAATTTTGAATCAAGGAAGCTTAGGTTTCAGTCCATCAAGGGTTAATACGATTTTTGTGTTAAATTCAACAGTGACCTCATTCACTTCCTCTATGCACTCTCCACCTACCATTTTTTTCATATTTATAATAGGTGGACAACGTGAAGGAGGTAGGTTTTTTATTACAATCCTATGCACATCGAAACTGTACAAGTCCTGCAACAATAATTTCAAGAAAAATATATTAACTATTTGTTCGCAATTATTTTGATTACAGAGATTTGAATGAGATATTCAAACCTAAATATATGCATACAACATGTGCAATAGAAAATCTATGTATTGGGAAACTATGAAGTGCGATGAATAAATTGATTCCAAACAAAATTTGCAACGAAATCATTGGTTCCAATGCTGATAAAATTCACTAGCATCATCATTGTTATCAAACAACATTGACACCAACATCATCATTGATATTATTGGATGGATCCTATGTGATAGATCTGTCTACCTCCCTACCTCCCTGAGGGTACAAATTGTCTACTTTCTAACTCATGGGATGATATGCATCATTTTTCTTACTTTCTACCTCAACGAATATTCATATCACTCACTATTAAAGAGGAAATAAAGAAATTATTCTAATTTGAGTTTATGTATCCCATCGCTTACAAATTATGGGTATCCGATATCATCCCTATTAAAAAAATTCATTCACACGTGCACTGAAATTAAGGACATGGATTAGTCTTGTCCCAAATAAAACTTCCCTACCTAATTGATTGACCAAAATGTCGATGCATGTGTTGGAAAAAAATTCCTATCATTCATGGATGGTATTTCTGGGTACATTCAAATTCAAATATACTAGTAGAATCAGTACAAATACACCTTCACCATTCCATGGGTATCTTTTTCCTATCCATCATGATTTTTAGAATGAAAATGATGGATGGTATTTCTAGGTACATTCAAATTCAAATATACTATTAGAATCAGTACAAACACACCTTCACCATTCCATGGGTATCTTTTTCCTATCCATCATGATTTTTAGAATGAAAATGATGGAGCCACCTTTTCAGTGTGCTATGTCTTATATGTTCCAATATTGGGCATGCATCGTCATGGATTATCTTGATAATATCACAACCGAGATGAAGAAATGATTAGACCTCATAACCAACCTTGGCACCATCTTCTTGTGATGTTGGCAAGACAACATACACTTTTGTTAGTGTAATTAATATTAATTAATATTATGGTCATTATTAATTTATAGGTGTTTCTTTTATTAAATAAAAAGTTCATTAAAAGTATTTTCATTTAATAGAAGAGGTAAATAGAAAATACATTATATAACCTCTTCCATTTATTCATTTGTATAAATGCAAGAAGACCTATTCTATCTAATGCAAAAAATAGTTGACAATTCTCTCTCTTATTGTGTAGGGTTCTCTTTCTCTCTCTTCTTTAACAAAATTTTTCATGATATGGAATGATAACTAAGGTGTGAATAATTCCAGGACCAAAGTGAGGAATTTAATATCAAAGAGGTAGGCCACAAATCTATGTGGGACATGAAGGTATGATGGTCGTGAACCTAGTAAGGCCATAGAGAATAAATTTAACTTACTTCCATTTAGTTCAAATTATTTTTGTTGTCCTTGACTTGTTTCAGCTCTTCTTGAATTAGTCTGACCTAGTTTCAACTCAATTTGACTTAGTTTGATTTATCTCAACTTATTATGAATTACTTCAGCTCATTTTGACTTTTCCATCTTGGTTTGTCTTTTTTCTTCTCAGTCCGGACTTGAGTTAAATTGTTCCATCTCAATGTGTATTGTTTCGTCTCAATTTGACTTACTTCATCTTGATTTATTGATTTAGGATAGATTTGACTTTCTTTGTCTCAGTTTGACTTTATCTGTTTCGAATTACTCCATCTAAGTTTGATTTTTCTCCATATTGATTTGAATTACTCCAGCTCAGTTTGACCAATTCTTGCTTTGTTTGAATTTGTCTATCTATGTTTGGCTTTTTTGGTCTTAGTTGAACTTTTTTAGGCTTGGTTTGAGTGATTATGCCTTTATTTGACTTTTACCATCCAGGTTTGAATTTTTTCATCCGAGTTTTCCTTCCTTCATCTTCATTTACCTAAATTTGGATCAATTTGAATTTTTTCATCTCAATTTGACTTTTTTTATTGATTTGACTTACTCTGACTTGGTTTGAGTCATTCTATCTCAATTTGAATTTTTTCATCTTGGATTGAATTTTTTCATCTCTATTTAACTTCCTTTGTCTCAATTTGAATTTTTTCATTTAAGTTTGTGTGATTTCAACTCATGTTGACTTTTTTCATCTTATTTCATCTTTTTAATCTATGTTTGACTTAATCTGGCTCAACTTGGATTATTTCACTCAATTTGATGTTTTCCATCTCGGCTAGACTTTTTTTCAATTTAGGTTATTCCAGCTAGATGTGAATTTTTTCTCATATCTATTTAACTCACTCTAGCTCTATTTGACTGATTCCATCTTGGTTTGAATTTTTTCATCTCGGTTTGGATTTTTTATTTGAGCTTCACTTCCTTTGGCTCAATTTGATTGATTTGTTATTGGTTTGACTTTTTTCACCTCAATTTGACTTACTCTTGCTTGGTTAGAATGAATCTGGGTCATTTTTACCTTTTTCTCTCTCAATTTGGATTTTTTCATTTAGGTTAGACTAATATTGGCTTAGTTTGACTTTTTGTCTCAGTTTGACATTTTTTTCTTGATTTGACTTACTCCATCTCAGTTTGATTATTTTGGCTCGGTTTGACTTTTCTCATCTCAATTTTACTGGTTCCAACTCAATTTGACATTTTTCTCTTTGTTTCACTTTTCCATATTTATTTGACTTACCCTATCTCGGTTTGACATTTTCTACCTTGATTTACTTTGGATTAATTCATATTTTTTCCTATCTTGATTTGACTTACTTTGGCTCGGTTTGATCAATTCCAACTCGGATATGATTTCTTGGTCTTGGTTTGGATTTTTTTCATATGTGTATGGATTCATTCAACTCGAATTTGAATTATTTTAGCTTGGATTGACTAATTTCAACTTTGCTTAATAGATTTCCTCTCAATTTGAATTTTTTCATATCATTTAACTTTTCTTACCTCGATTTGACTTAATCCATCTGAGTTCGACCTATTACAGCATGAATTGACTCGTTCCACGTTGGTTGACTCATCTCTTCTTGACCTTTTCCATCTTGATTTAGCTTTTTTAATATGAGTTTGACTTCCTTCAGATCAGTTTGAATGATTTTCATTGGGTTTGAATTTTTAATCTCAATTTGAATTACTCCAGCCTAGCTAGATTAAATCTAGATCACTTTGACATTTTCTATCTTGATTTTTCTTTTTTTGTCTTAGTACAGCTTATTTAGGTCTTGTTTGACTTTTTTGTCTCACTTTGACATTTTCATCTCCATTTGACTTGTTACATGTTGATTTGACTAATTTCATCTTGGTTTGACTTTTTTAGTCTTAGCTTAATTGATTTCAACTCGATTTAACTTTTCTATTCTAAATATGATTTTTTCGTCTTTGTTTGACTTACCCTAGCTCAAATTGTCTTTTTCTATCTCAGTTTGACTCTATATTGGTTTGAATTTTTATTACTTAGGTTTAACTTACTCTAGATTGGTTTAACTGATTCCTGCTCAGTTAGAATTTTTCCATCTCGTTTTGAATTTTTTAGTCCGAGTGTGACTTACTTTGGCTCAGTTTGAGTGATTTCATCTCATCTTGACTTATTTAAGTTTGGTTTCACCTTACTCCATTGTAATTCAATTGATTCTACGTAAATTGTTTAACTCTTTCGACCTCAATTTGGATTTCTCATCCCAGCTTGGATGATTTTATCTTTGTTCAGATTTTTTTGTCTTAGTTTTGAATTTTTCTATCTTTTTGACTTACTCCTACGGATTTTCACCAATTTTGGCTCAATTTGACTTTTCCCTCTCGATTTAACTGATTTAAACTTGTTTTGACTTTTTTCCTCTCAATTTGACTTTTCCGTCTTGATTTGACATTTTTTAGTCTGTTTGACTTACTCTAGCACACTTTTCATCACATTAGGCACACATTCATTGGACACACTTATTAGACGAAGCTAGGTAAAGGGTCGTCGAGTGAATAGTGAGCCACAAAGTTAGGCATAGGGCCATAGAGTGGATGGTGGGTATTGAATCTAGGTAGATCATGGAGAATTTGGTGGGCTATGAAGCAAGGATTAACACGGAGTAGCCATTTGGCCAAGAATCTTGGTGATTCGTGGAGGTGCTTATGGGAAATGAATCTAGGTGGGGGCGCATAGATAGATCAATAGGATATGATGATGTGCATGCCATGGATATAGGATGATCATGAAGCTAGGTAGGCCACGAAGAAGAAATTTAATTTACTTCCACTTGAATTAACTTATTTATATCATCGTTGACTTGGTTCAACTCTTCTTAACTAATTTTGACCTTGACTCAACTTTGTTTGATAGAGTTTGGCTTATCTCGACTCAGTTTGACTTAACTTGGTTTGGTATGACTCTTCCCATCTTGATTTGTATTTTTCATCTTGGTTTGTCTTCCATCATGTTGATTTGAGTGGTTCCAACATAGTTTTACTTTTTCTATCTTAGTTTGTATTTTTTCATCTTAACTTGACTTCCTTCATATCATTTTACTGATTTTGAATTTTTTTACTTCCTTAAAGTTGGTTTGACTTTTTATGGTTCAACTTAATTTGTCTCAGTTTGATCTTTTGTCTTGATTTGACTTACTATGCTTTGGTTTGACTAATTCAGGCTTGGTTTGACTTTTTTTTCTCAATTTGTATTTTTTGGTCTCAATCTATCTTCCTCAAGCTTGGTTGAATTTTTCTAGATCAATTTAATTGATTTCAGCTTTGTTTGACTTTTACTAACTTGTTTTGGATTTTTTTTGTCTCGGTTTGACTTCATTTAGGTTTGAACAAGTTTAGCTCGATTTGTATTTTTTCATTTTGGTTTGAATTTTTTTGAATAAATTTTACTTACTCTATCTCAGTTTGAGCGATTCCATCTTAGTTTAACTTTTTTATCTCTATTTGACTTCTTTTGTCTTGGTATGCCAGTTTTTATCTTGATTTGACTAATTTCAACTGGGTTTGACTTTTTATATCTTAGTTTCTCTTTTTAATATCTATTTGACTTACTCTTCCTCGATGTGTGTTATTTCACTCAATTTGATTTTTTCCGAATCGACTTGACTTTTATTGGTTTGACTTACTCTAACTCAATTTGACTCACTCCAACTCTATTTGACTGATTCTAGCTTAGTATGAATTTTTCCATCTCAATTTGGATTTTTTCATCTGAGTTTGACTTCCTTTAGCTTGGATTGATTGATTTGGATTTAGTTTGAATTTCTCATCTCGATTTAACTTAATCCAACTTTCTTAGATCCAATCCATATCAGTTTGACCTTCTCTTTCTCAATTTGGATTTTTTCATCTTAATTGGACTTTTTTTTGCTTGGTTTGACTTGTTCATATTGGTCAAACCAAGCTAGAGTAAGTCATCGAGATATAAAAAATCAAACTGAGACAACAAAGTAAGTTAAAAGGTAAAAAGTCAATTGAGTCAGACAAAGTCAAATCAACCCAAAATCAATAAACAAAGATAAAGGAAGTCAAACCAAGACAAAAAAAGACTTATTTTGACTCTTTTTGCCTTACTTTGTTTTTTCATCTCGGTTTGACTAATTTCGTCTATGTTTAACTTTTTTCTTCTTGGTTTTCAATATTTCGTCTCGATTTGACTTACTTCGGTCAGGTTTGACCAATTCTAGCTAGATTTGATTGATTTTGGCTCGATATGACTCTTTCTGTCTCAATTTGACTTCGTTCATCTTAGTTTGACTGATTTGGACTTGATTTGACATTTTCATCTATATTTGACTTACTCTAGCTCTGTTTTCAACACATTGGGAACACATTCAATTGACACAATCATTGGAGGAAGCTAGGTGGGGGTTCATAGAGTAACTTATGAGATAGGAATATTAGGGGGGAATGGAGTGGACAATGGTCCACGAAGCTAGGCGGGACATGGAGTGGCCAGTGGGCCATGAAGCTAAAACACATTCCTTAATTCCAAGAATGCATTCAATTTATAAAAAATTTAATAATCCCAAATGAAATATATGCAAGAATTCATTATTTCCAAGAACACATTCAATTTATACATAATGCATTATTTCCAAGAATGGATTGAATATGCCAAAGATTATTCTGAAGAAAGACCCCAGTCACAATTATGAAAAGGAAAATGTTACAGCAATAGTTGCAATATTAAAAAAAATTGAATTATTTATAATTTCCTCTGTTACATCCCAATGGTAGGAGTGTGTTCATTAATTTGGCCACTTATAATGTCCTCTACCTCATGCCTATATTGTTTTGGAATCCTAACCACTGATATTTATTCCCAATTATATATTTGAGAATAATAAGACTACCATTGACCTCACCCATAAAAAGTATTAAAACAACAATAACATGATCATGATGGTTATTGATCTAATAAATTAGAATTAATATGAATATCTATTGGGATTCATTCTTATGATTAAAGGTTTCACCCAAAGGAACAACATGCCTCCATCGCGTGGATGAGGAAGGGGTCTATCTATGCCGCAGTAGGTTGAAAAAATCACCATACCCATGGTTAAATATAGCTTCTTATCACTAAAGAACCAAGGAAATGACTATCACATCCTCTGCATCTAAATACATTATGAGTATAATGAAATTTTCTTAAGTTTAAATGGCACCAGTTCATCTTAGGTGACTTCTAAAAATATTGATGATTTAACCTAAGTATAGTGGACCACACACTTTCTTATTTAGAATCAATAAATAAACTTAGATACACACAAACTTGACAATGTTTTTAATTGTTGACCCTAATCGTGTTGATATAAATGAAATGCAATGTATAATTTAAACTATGAATGATGAAATTGCTCCATAGTACTTTTAACTACAAACAACATAGTAATATATTTATTTCTATATTTTTGTAACATAGATTTAATACTTTATACAAAATAAAACTATACATAGCATAGTTATATTATTAATTTAATATAATATAATATATTAAATAGATTTTATTTAAAATATATGTAAATTATCTATCAACTATTATATATATAAATTATAATATATGATAGTTATATAACATTAAAAGTTATATGCAATACATAATTATATATTAGTTTTAATATATAATGTTAATTGTAATATAATATACAAAACTTAAAAAATAACTATATAAAATACAAAAAATAAGAAATTGTTTTGAATCACCCACGGATTATTAATTAATATATATAATTAAATTAGATCTTATTTAAAATATATGTAAATTTATATCAACTATTATATATATAAATTATAATATATGATAGTTATATAACAATAAAAGTTATATTCAATACATAATTATATATTAGTTTTATATTTTATATGTAATATCTAATTATATATTATTTTTAATATATAATACTAATTGTGATATTTAATATATAAAAGTTAAAAAAAAACATATAATATAAAAAATAAGAAATTAAAACATAGATTATAATACAACTATTCATTTTCTTTTATTTGTTCATGAAACTCTTTGGTGGGAAAAGGCATGTCCATCACTTTGGTTGTAAATGTGAATAAACCAAGGTTTTTTAGTTTTTCTTATATTTTTCAATGGGGAAAGGGGTTTTTTTAGTGGTGTAGTACTAGTCACTGGTTGGAGAAGAAAATCCATCAAAAGCATCATCATATTTAAATTATTATCAAGGAGGAGGACTGCTCAGTCTAATTTGCATATTAGAAAGGTGGTATGGAGGTCCATGGTCTAGGACAAATACAACAATGCTTCATGTGTATGCAGAAGCAATTATTGTTCAGGTGGGAATTCCTCCCTAGGAAGTGTCCTACATGGTGGAGGGGCTTGGAAATTGCCATCTCTATGCCTCACACCGTGTCGATTTTGAGGAATCCCCAACCCAACACCTTGAAATGGAACATAATGGAAATATTTCACATGCTTTCCCATCATGAAATGGACATACACCTTCCTATGGAAGTACAAAGGGAATTTTGTATTGTTGTGGTGAGGGAAAATCAAACACCATGTACCACCTATCCATCTAGTTATCAATGAATGGTTGATAGGTAAACTCTTCAATGTAAATGTGGAATGGTTTTTGTTCAAGACTTTACATATTATAGGGTCTCTAAATAGGGAAAAATATGTCTTCTTTGCTTATATTTAGTCTTTTTATGACATAATAATCCTAAGCCATTTTCATACTACCTTCGTTTCCTCTCTTTGTAAGAGGAAATGCTATAGAGTGATCGATTTTTCCTACCTAATTGTGTCAAAGATGGAATCAATGGTATTAGGAAAAGAGCATTGAATTTGGTCTCCACCCCTAAATATACTGCTAATGCCTCTAAGAAATGTAGTATCTCTCAATATCTTAACATTACGATCCATATATGCAATAAAAAACACAAAGAATATATCATTAGAAACATGTTATGTAGTAAAATAAATACCTTCATTCTTCTCTGAATACATTATCCCTTCCTTCCTCCATTCCTCCCCATATTCCTTCATAACATCCCCTTCTCCTTTTTCTCACCAACCTAAACATCCCACACATGCAACAATGTCTCTTTTATTCCTTACACCCCACACATTCTCCCCAATACTCCGCATTTCAATCCTCCTTAACCCCACTCCACCATTATTCTAACACCTTTTATCTCCCCCTTTGAACCGCCTATCCAACCTTTTTTTGCTTCAATTTGTTGTATGTTCCTGCTAGGAACCTGTCCTTCCTTAAGTGTGCATAGACTAAGTCTGCTTTGGCGAACGATTGTAGCCTCTGCTTCTTATTGGCTCTTAGCTTATATGTCACATTACTCTTTTCAATATGCTTGCGTACCTTTTCATGTACTTCCTTCATGTGTTTTGAAAATTTTCTCTGCATCTGCACTCTTCCTAGTCTCTGTCGGTACTTCGACCAAATCCACCACACCATGTGGGATTCGACCTTGAACAATCTGGAATGGCACTCATACATGTTGACCCGATTCACAGAATTGTTGCATGCGAATTCTGCTTGTGCCAACACATTCTCCATTGCTTGGGTCTGTCAGCTTTCAAACATATCAGAAGGTTTCCCAAACTTCTGTTTACTACCTCAGTCTATCCATCAGTATGCGGATGGTATGCCGATCTAAACTACAACTTCGTGTCAGCTTCTTCCACAAGGTTCTCCAGAAATGACCCATAAACTTGGTATCTCTATCCGATGTTATACTCTTCGACAACCCATGTAGTCTAACTATCTCCTTGAAAAAATACAACAATGCTTGTGCCATCACTTGTCTTCGCAACACAAAATAAAGTGTGCCATATTAAAAAAATATGTCAACTACCACAAAGATGGATTCATTACCTTGCTTTGTCTTCGACAATACTAGCACAAAATCCATGCTCATGTTCTCCCATGGGACATTTGGCACTAGAAATCATACCATACATCCCTGTGTTTTGACTTAGACCCTTTGCTAATTGGTAGATTCAGCATTGTCATACCCACTTACCCTCGACCAATGCCTTGGTCTTGTTGATGCCAAAATGGCCTGCTAATCTGCCACTATCCAGTTCTCGGATTAGGTTTTCTCTTACAGATCCTCTGGGGAATACATAATTGTTGTTCCTTGAACATGTATCCCTCTTGGATAAAATAATCCAAGTATGGATTTTTTTCGACACTCCATGGTTCGTGACTAGCCTTCCATGCTTTCGCAAAATCCTCATCGGTCTCGTACTCTATCTTCATTGACTCTATTCATGTCGCTTGAACTATTTTTGCGTTCAACAATGCAACTCTTCGACTCAGCACGTCGACAACCTTATTCGACTTGCCCGACTTATGTCGCAACATGAATATATATCCCTACAAGAATTCTACCCATTTCATGTGTCGCTGATTCAACTTTGACTGAGTGTTCAAGTACCTTAGTGCCTGATGGTCTGTGTATAACACAAATTTTTTAGGAAGAAAATAATGCCTCCATTTCTTCAATGCTTGCATGATAGCATAGAACTCCTGATCGTAGACAAAATATTTTTGCTTGGTTTCATCCAACTTTTTACTAAAGAATGCAATTGGCCATACCTCTTGGCTCAACACTATGCCAATTTCCATTCTATTCATGTCACATTCGACTTGGAAAACTTTGTCGAAATATGGGAGAGCTAGCACTGGGCTCTCTGTCACCTTCTGATTCAACTTTTCGAAGGATTTCTGGGAAGCTCCTCTCCACTTGAACTCCCCTTTCTTCATGCACTCTATCATCGGTTCACATATCCGACTAAATCCTCTTATGAACTTCCTATAGAAACTAGAAAGTCCATGAAAAATCCGCACTTCCATCGTGCTTGTCTGTTCTGTCCAGTCCAATATAGCCTTCACCTTTTCTAGATTCATCACCAACCCTTTACCCGATATTACGAATCCCAAGTACACGAGTTCTTCCTTCATGAAGAAACATTTCTGTAGGTTCAACATCAACTTCTCTTCCTCATTAGAGATATTTTGAGGTCAAAAAAGGCCTCCTTAGAGATATACTAAAAAAGTATGAGATATATTAAAATAATATGAGTTAGGGGTTTTATGGGGTAGGTATATATGACAAGTCACCTCCTACACTATTTTCTATGCACAATATAAATAACCATGGTTGAGTTACGTTTCAAAATTCACTAGAAATAAAATAACTCTACATTGATGTGACTAAGATTCATTGTAAATTCCGAAAAATTTATTGTCCTTTAGCATTTATTTGTCTTGAACTTCCAAATGAAATTAAATAATAAAAAACATTTTTTAAGAGCTATTTTTTTAATTTATGTTGACTTTTTATATTTAGTACTTTTCTCATCAATTTAATATAATGTGATTTAATTGAAAATTTATTTACATGTAAAATGTTAATAATATTATTATAATCCACATTGCATTATTATTATTATTCTTTATTCATTAAAACTATATTAATATACTTTTTTCATATTAATAGCATTCATGAATTTAATTTATTTTAAAAGTAAAAGAATTTATTTTATTTTAAAAGTACAAGGATATATATATATATATATATATAATTTTAGCATTATAATATTAAATAAAATGGAGTGAATACATAATTTAAAATTTAAAATATGAAAATGATAAAAATATTATTTTATGAAAAAAGGTGAAAGGAATATATATATATATATATATTAGTTTGGCATTATGATATTAAATAGAATGGAGTGAATATATAATTTAAAATTAAAAACATGAAAATATCAATATATTATTTTATAAAAAAATGTGAAAGGACCTTCTTTATGAATTATGAGTACTTTACTTTATGACTTAAAAGTACTTATACCACTACCTTGGTTAACTATGGGTTTTCATCCACCAAAGAAAATTTGACAAATAAGCACTCTTAACTCATCCAATGCCACCTCAACCATGGGGGATGATGTCATCTACTAGAATGTGATTGGTTGATTTTTAAAGTACATTTTCTTTGTTTTGAGGCCCAATTTTGACCTCAAAATCTCTCTAATGTCGTGCTTGTCTTTTCTGTCCAGTCCAATATAGCCTTCACCTTTTCTAGATCCATCACCAACTCTTTACCCGATATTACAAATCCCAAGTACACAAGTTCTTCCTTCATGAAGAAACATTTATGCAGGTTCACCATCAACTTCTCTTCCTACAGCTTCTGCAACACTTGTTGAATGTGTTCCAAATTTGTTTTCTTGGCTCGACTGAATATCAGGATGTCAGCAAGGTACACTACTATGAAAATTCCCCAAAACAGCTTCAGTACCTCGTTCATCAGCCTCATGAACGTACTAGGTGCATTAGTCAATCCAAAGGGCATGACTAACCATGCATACAGTCCTTCCTTCATCTTGAAGGTTGTCTTCCATTCATTGCCTTCTCTAACCCTGATCTAGTGGTATCCACTCTTCAGGTCGATATTGGTGAAGTATCTAGATCCACTCAAACAGTCAATCAAGTCGTCCATCCTCGGAAATGGAAATATATACTTGATCGTGATCTTTTTGATAGATCTAGAGTCTATAGACACCCTCCATTCTCCCCCTTTCTTCAGTGCTAGTACAACTGGAACTGCGCACAGGGTCAAACTTTATCTGATCAACCCTTTGTCCGAAAACTCCTGGACTTGTTGATTGAGTTCCTCGCTCTATGTCGGAGTCATTCTATGTGGTTCCTTGTTTGGAAAAATCGACCCTGAAATCAAGTTGATCTGATGGGATATGATTCTCGTCGGTTGCAATCCCATCGGTATCTCTTTGACCATGATTCTCTCAAACTCGTCTAACATATTTTTGACTTCGACCGTAATTCTCCCCGTATTTGACCGTTCGACACTTGGTCCCTTCAGAATGATGGCAAAACATTCTAACTGTTTTTCCTCCCCCGCTAGGAATTCGTTCACTGAGCACATCAGCACCCTCGTCTCCCAATAGTTGCTCTCTCCCTCCTTGTAGTCGGTGTTGTCCTCCTACTTTGTCTTCAGCATTTTCTGCGTGGCATTTTTCCACACTGTGACTGTGTTGGCTCGACCATCATAGATCATCTTTTGATCATATTTCCATGGTCTTCCTAACAACAGGTGATAAGCCTCCATTGGGATTACGTCGCACAGTACACTGTCTTCAAGTTTTCCAAACTTGAAGTTGATCATGCACTATCTGGTTACCTTTACATGATGTCCTTTCTATAACCAGGATATCTTGTATCTATTTGGGTGTTGTTGACATCTCAAACCCAACTTCTCGATTACCTCCATCGACACTAGGTTCTCTGTACTACCACCATCGATAATGGTCTTGCAGTATCTGTCGATGATCAGTGCTTTGGTTTGAAAAATAGCCTTTCATTGCGTCATATCCTTCTCTTCTCGTTGGTCATTCTGGATCAACATCCTCCTAGTCGTCAAGTTTTGACTCTTTTCTCTGTGATATTCACCACTATTGTATGTCGAACCGGACTTCTCATCTCCCTTTCCATCTCGTCGATGTCTAGGTTTCGACTCTTCTGCCACATGTAAATTCTACGGGAACTCATAAGCTTTGTGTCCCACTCCTCGACACTTATAACATATTCTAGTCAGTCTATCAGCACTTTTTCTCTCCGTTGGACCACTTCGACCAAGATCACCCCGGCCGTGGGTCTCTCTACCATCCCATCGGTTTTCTTGCACCTTTTCTCTAGTCATTGTCCCTTTTGTGCTTCAGTTATCTTCGACAACTTATCTCCTAGTCCCACTACTTTGTCCTTTTGTGGGATCATTCTTCGCACCTCGACCAATCATCTTTCCTCTGGTCGATGTTATTCTTCTCAATAGCTTTTCCTCCACCTTAAAAACTAGCTGGTAGGCTTCACCAACTGTTCTGAACTTCAACAGGCTCAACTCATACTGTATGACATACTTCAAACCGTTTACATATCTTTCGACCACTTCTTCACCTTCATTGATTCAATCGGATTTAATCAAAATTCAGTAGAACTCTTCCATGTATTCCTTCGCAGTCATCTCTTTCTGTCGAAAGTTCTACAACTTCCTAAACAAGGAAATCACATAGTCATTTGGCTGCAAGAACTTCCCCTTCATATTGGAAACCATTCTGTCCCAAGACACTATCTTCTCCTTTCCCTTCTTAACTCCATTGGCCTGTACACTGTCCCACCACAATGAGGCATGACCCTTCAACTTGAGCAGTCAGTTTTAACCCTCTTGGAATCCTCTAGATTCTCTATGTTGAAGTATTTCTCCATATCTCTGATCTAGTCTATCAAGTATTCTGGATCTAGTCTTCGTAAGTAGGTAGGCACATCCATTTTTTCCTTACCCCTCATTTCTATCAATAGCTTGATGAATCTATCTTCTGGTTCTTCTTCTACTGCTTCCTGAGCTTCCACTTCCTCGACTTCCTCGTCACTATGGTCAAGTGCATCGAGAACACATCCACATCTCTGGGATTCTTTGATTGTTGTGACCTCATTGTTCAAACTTCTCATTGTTTGCATGCACTCGTCAAACATCTCATGATCTATTGTGACTCCTGCGCCTCCTCGCACTCTTCGTCCTACACCACAGACATTTACACCTTTTTGTGCCATTATTTTCAACCGTAGATTAAAATCTCCACTCATCCAATCGCAACCGGACTTTCACCACATGCGCACAACTCTACCCAACCACAGCTGGAGTTGTTCACACATGCGCAGGCTCAACCTGTTCTGGTACCAACTGACGGAAGTCTGGTTGGTATCAGGATTTCTCCTGCTCACAAGATTCTTCCACTCTCATAAAAATATTTTAATTATAAAACTATTTTAAAGATTAAAATAAAAAAATAAACACTAAAATAAAAAAACACAAAAAAATAAAAAAACAAAAGTTTAAAAAACAAAATAAAAATTATAACACAATTCAAAAACAAAATTTATAAAAATTTAAGAATTTATAAAAAAAAAAATTAAAATCAAATTTAAAACAAAATTACAAATATAAAAAAAATATAAAAAAATCAAAACAAATTATAACAAATTAAAATTTAAAATTAAAATGAAAGAAAAAAAACTTTAAAAACAAAACAAAAAAACAAAATGAAAAAATATATATAGATATGAATTAAAAATTAAAAAAAATAAACCAATTTTAAAATAAATAAAAAATTGAATTAAAACAAAAAAAAAACATCGGTCCCTCCCTCCTCCGCCTCCCCTCCCCTCCCTCCTCCACCTCCCCCGTGGCCCCCTCCCTCCCACACCCTCCCCTATCCCCCCTCTCCTCCCTCACCTCCCCTTCCCGCGCCCTCCCCCCTAACCCCCATCTCCTCCCTCCACCCTCCCCCTCCCCGCCCCCTACCCCCCTTCCCCTCCCTGTAACCCCACCCCTCCCCCACTGGCTTCCCACACCCCCACCATCTGGGCGACCGCGATTCCAGAATCATGCTGCCGCGGAAGGGGCGGCGCTTGGGAGGAGTAAGGAGCGTATCTGCTGATCCTCTCCTTGCTCCGCCCAGGTGCCACCCCTTCTGCGGTGATGCGATTTTGACAATCGCTGCCGCCCAGAGGGTGGGGGTGTGGGTAGTCGGAGGGAGGCGAGGAGGGGGAGGGGGAGGAGGGTAGGGGGTGAGGGAGGTGAGGAAGGAGAGGGGGAGGGTGTGCGAGGGGGGGGGGGGGGAGAGGAGAGGGGCGATAGGGGTAGGGAGGGGGAGGAAAGGGAGGAGATGGGGGATAGGGGGAGGACGTGGGAGGGGGTATAGGGGGAGGGCGCGAGAGGGGGGATAGGGGGAGGACGCGGGAGAGGGGATAGGGGGAGGATGTGAGAGGGGGGGCCATGGGGGAGGTGAAGGAGGGAGAGGCAGGGAGGCAGAGGAGGGGAGGAAGTGGTCTTAGTTAGGTTTTTTTTTTTAATTTAATTTAATTTTTTTTTAATTTTTTTGTTTTGTTTTTAATTCAATTTTTAATATATATATATTTTAATTTTGTGTTAAATTTTATTTGGATTTTGTTAATTGTTTCTTTAAATTCCCAAATTTTATATGCTATTTTTTTTTTTTTTAAATGTTTTTTAATTGAAACATTTATATATTTTTAATAAAAAAAAATCAATTGTTTTTTTTAAACAGAAATTTTTTTATATATTTTTTATTTTTATTTTTTTAATTTTAATTTGATTTTTAAATTTTAAATTTTGCATTTTTAGTCTTTTTTCTATTTTTTTATTAAATTTTCTTAATAACAACTTTTAAACAATTTGGTTTATTTTAAAATATTTTTCAAAAAATATATTTTTCTTAAAAATTGATTTTTTTTATATTGTTTTTTAAATTTGTTCAAAGTGTTTTACTTTTTTTTAAATGCTTTTTTTTTAATTTTCTTTTTTTGGAAATTTAAAATTTATGTTTCATTTTAATTTTAATTTTTTTTGGATTTATTTTTTTATAATTTTTTTTGAGGTTGTAAATAATTTTTGAAATTAATTTTAGTTTGTTTTTAAAAAAAAATTAATAATTTTGGCATTTTTGAATTTTCATCTTTTTGAATTTTTTATTTAATGTTAGGAGGTCTTTCAGGTTGTTTTTTAGTAATTTTTATGCAAATATATGAATTTGTATGGCTAGAGTTCTCATTCTTTGTATTTTTTTTTATAGTATATTGTGTTCCCTCCCTTGTGCACCCAAATATCCTAATTTCTACGTTTTATGGTTTAATATATGGTTTTTAATATTAATAATATCATAAATTCGTTTATTTTATATAGAAAGAGAGGTGAAATAATTTCTTGAATAATTTGTATTTAACTAGGTGCTAGATTTATATAGTGTTATCAAGAGATTAAATAAGTACAATTTTAAATTATGATAAAATGATATAATAATTGTCATATTTTGAAAAAGTGTGCTACTGGTAGCACTAGTTTTCAATTTAGAGCTTGATTTTAAGGTTTTTGCAAACAACAATAACAATTGTTTTTGTCAATTTCTATATTTTTTACCTGAAATAAAAAATTGGTGCTACCAGTAGCACCACATTTCGATTCGGGGTTGTTTTATGGTGTTTTTTATGCAAAAATATGAGTTTTTATGGCTACAATTCTCGTTTTGAGTAAAAATTTCTCATCGAGTTGTATAACATGTTCAGTATTCTACTCTGCTTTTTCATTATTTCCGAGGTACACCCTATCAGTCTCCTCGAGGTGTCCTTACTCTGTCTGTCAAACTATTACTGATCCTACAGACCTGCATTTGTCAGCGCCCCCTGTCTGTGCCTTCACAATATTCTCCTGTGGTGACATCTAGCTTGATCCCAAACACCTTCTTAACTACCATTAACCCCCTCAACTACCCACAATGGTTGTAGGTATGTTTCCTCGACTTCTACACTTCTCGACCTCTATGCCTCTCGAACGTGCTACAGTTGTCGGTCTAATCACTTGTTGACCTAAATTGGTCTGCAGTTCGACACGTGGACCATTCTCTACTTCGTCAGTCGTCAACTTAACTTGTCAACTTCACTTGGGATCCATGGCTTCTCTCTGCCCCATCCTCAATGCTTGGCCTTTTCCGCTTTCATCGATGTCTCTAATCGACCTTCTGTTGACCATACTTCGACAGCTTCCTACTCGACTGCATGGCCTCTACTTCCAGTCTTCCTGCACTAGTGGTTGTCGGCAATCCCCCTGTTTGGCCTTCTTCTGTCGATTAACTTCGATTATTTTTCCTAGGCCCGGATGCCCCTATATCACCCTAACCCTCCTCCTCCTCCCCCCTCCTCCTCCTCCTCCTCCCCCTTCCTCTTAAATTCCTCCTCCCCCTTCCCCTCAAACTCCTCCTCCCCCTTCCCCCCCTCTTCCTCTACCTCTCTCTCCCCCCTATACCTCCTCCCAGTTTGACTCATTTCGACCTAGTTTGACTTTTGTCATATCGGTTTGAATTTTTTCTCTTCATTTGAAGTACTCTAACTTGGCTTTATTGATTTCATCACGGTTTGATTGATTTAAGGTTGTTTTTACCTTTTTCTCTCAATCTAAATTTTCCATCTCTATTTTACTTACCTTTGCTCGGTTTGAATTCAAATCGGTTATACTTTTTTCGCGTCTTGACTTACTCCAATTCAGTTTAACCGATTCCAGCACCAATAAATTTGTTTTTCTCAGTTTGGCTTTTTTTTGTCTAAGTTTGACTTCCTTTGGCTCAGTTTGGATCATTTCAGCTCAATTTGACTTTCTCCATCTTCGTTTGACTCTTTTATTCCTATATTTGACTTACTCCAACTTGATTTGAATGATTCTTGCTTGATTTGTCTCTTTCTACCTCGAAATGGATTTTTCTCTCTTGGTTTAATTGATTTCATCTTAGTTTGACTTTTTTGGTCTCAGTTTTAACTTATTTTTTTGTCCTCATTTGAATTACTCAATATGGGTTCGACCGATTCCTACTCGATTTAACTTTTTATATATCGGTTTGGATTCCATTGACTTGTTTTATTTTTTTCATCTCGCTTCGATTGATTTCAACTCAATTTGACATTTTTGTCTCTATTTGACTTACTCTGGTATAGTTTTCAACACATTGGGTGTACATTCATTGGAAAAATATAATAGGTGGGCCGTAGAGTGATTGGTGGGACAAGATTCTAGGTTGGACATGGAGAGGTTAGTCGGCCACAAATATAGGCCAACAGTGGAGTGCCCATGGGCCAAAAACTTAGGCTGACTAAGGAGCAACTGATGGGAAATGAATCTAGGTGAGGGGCCATGGCGTTCTTGGTAGGGCATGAAGCTACGCAGGTCATGGATTTATGTTGACTATGAAGCTAGGTGTACCGCGGAGAAAAAATTTAACATACTTTAGCTTGCTTTGACTTATTTCGGTCATCCTTGACTTGGTTTGCCTCTACTAAACTACATTAGACCTAGTTTCAACTTAGTTTGATTGATTTTGACTTATCTCAACTTAGCTTGTCTTACTTCAGCTTGGTGTGACTCTTTCTATCTTGATTTGTCTTTTTTCATATTGAATTGACTTCCTTCATCTCGATTTGACCGACTCCAACTTAGTTTTATTTTTTCGTCTTGGTTTGTCTTTTTTTTATCTCAATCTAACTTCCTTCATCTTGGTTTACTAATTTTGGCTCTATTTTACTTTTTCCAATTTAATTTATTTCGTCCCAGTTGATTTTTCTCCATCTCGATTTGACTTACTATAACTCTTTTTGAATGATTCTTACTCGGTTTGAATTTTTCTAGACGATTTTTATTATTCCTTCTCCATTTGAATTTTCCCTGTAGGTTTGGAATTTTTGTCCACATCTAACTTCCTTCCTCTCAATTTGGATGATTTTGGCTCGATATAACTCTTTTTTGTATTCCTTTGAAATTTTAAATATTGATTTGACTTACTTTGGCTTGGTTTGACCCATTCTAGCTTGGTTTAAACTCTTTTTGGCTCTATTTTTTTTCCTTCATATCTGTTTGGATTCCTTCGTATAATTTAAAAATTTTATAGTTTGACTTACTATGGCTGGATTTTACTCACTCTGGCTCTCTTTGACTCATTCTGGCTCAATTTGACACACTTATCTTTATGGCTCACTGGACACTCCATGACCCACTATCTAGCTTCTTCCAATGACTTAATCCATTGAATGTGTGCCCAATGTGCTAAAAGCCAAGCTAGAGAAAGTCAAACTAAGAGGAAAAACTAAAACTGAGATGAAAAAATTCAAAATTAATTGAAATTAATTAAATTGAGATCAAAAAAGTCAAATGAGACTAAAAATCAAATTGATTTGGAATTGTTCAAACATAGTCATAGTAAATCAAACAAAAACAAAAAAGGACAAACATAGATTAAATCAGTAAAATTGAGATGAGAAAAGCCAAATTGAGGTAAAAAGAGTCATACCAAGTCAAAATCAGTCGAACAGAGCTAAAATAAGTCAAATCAAGGAGAGAAAAAGTCAAACAAAGATGAAAAATGTCAAACCAAGATGAAGGAAGTCAAACTTATGTGAAAAAATCCAAACTAAGATGGAAAAGGTCTAACCGTCTCAGCATCAGT
Organism: Larix kaempferi; assembly: GCA_027924585.1. Lineage (NCBI taxonomy): Eukaryota > Viridiplantae > Streptophyta > Pinopsida > Pinales > Pinaceae > Larix > Larix kaempferi. The sequence continues at coordinate 766,295 of BSBM01001697.1, read as the reverse complement.
GAAACCATGCTAGAGTAAATAAAATTGAGAATGGAAAAAATTCAGATTGATACAGAGTCAAACTCAGCTGTAAAAAGTGAAACTAAGCTAAGGTAAGTCAAACAAAGATGAAAAATTAAAACATAGAGGAAAAAGACCAACTAATATGTTAAAAGTCAAACCAAGCCAAAATCAGTCAAACTGGTAGGAAAAAATCCAAACCCAGACGAAAAAGGTTAAATCGATCCAAAGGAAGTCAAAAATAGATGAAAAACACAAAACTGAGATGGAAACAATCAAATCGAGCAAGAACTAGTTAATTCATGCAAGAGTCAATCAAACGAAGCCAAAGTGATTCAAACCAAGTCATACTAAGTTAAATACAAAAAAATCGAGTCAAGTTGGAAAAAGTCAAACTTAGTGAAATAAGCCAAGCTAAGTTAGAGTAAGTCAAACAGAGATGAAAAAGACAAATCAAGATGAAAAAATTCAAAGAGAGATAAAATAATTCAAATAGATATGAAAAATTCAAATTGAGAATAAGGAAGTAAAATAAAGACAAAAAGACAAACAAATATGAAGGAAGTTAATCTAAGATGGAAAACATCAACCCTAGTTAAAATCGGGAAAATCGAGCTAGAGTAAGTCAAATCGAGATGAAAAAGTCAAACTAAGATGAAAAAACTCAAACCGAGACAAAAATACCCAAGTTGAGATGTGAAAATTCATATTGAACCATATTCAATCTAACCGAGTCCAATTAAATATAATTAATATGAAAAAAATAAACTGGGTGTAAAGCATTCAAACCGAGCCAAAGGAAGTCAAACTTAAACAAGAAATCCAAATTGAGACAAAAAATTCAAACTGATATGGAATCGATCAAACCAAACCAAAATTAGTCGAATACAGATGGAGTGAGTCAAATTGACTTAGAGTAAGTCGAACCGAAAAATGTTAATATGAGTCGAAAAAAGTCAAACCAAGTGAAATAAGCCAAACCGAGCTAGAGTAAGTCAAGTATAGATGAAAAAAGACAAACCAAGATGTAAAAATTCAAACTAAATGAAATGAAACAAAATGAGACAAAAAATTCAAATTGAGATGAAGGAAGTCAAACATATATGAAAAAATAGAAACCGAGATGGAATCGACCAAACCGAGTTGGAGTAAGTCAAATTAATATAAAAAATTCAAACCGAGATGAAGGAAGTATGAATGGGATGAAAAAATAAAAACTAAGATGATAACATTCAACCCAAGTCAAAATTAGTCAGACCAGGACAAAAAGAGTCAAACCAAGCTCGAGGAAGTCTCTGTCTCTCTCTCTAACCCCGGGACCCCACTCCTCACCTATAACTTGCCTTTCTCTTAATTTCCCTACTCCTCCAAACACTTAACCCCCCTCAATATCTCAACCTCTCTCTCTCTCTCTATGCCCCCCTACTCCTATCTTTCTCTATCTGCCCCCTTCCCCCTAACCCTTACTAATCCTTGTTGTCATTCTATACACCTAACCATCCAAATCTCTTTCATCTTACCATCTCCAAGACAACTTTAACGCACCAAGTCGTATTCTCTTTCTTCATAAAGATGTTCATTATATAGACCTAAGCATCCAATTTTTTTAAATTTTCTCATTTGTTATCATCATCAAACCAAGTATAACACACCAATTCATGTTCATTCTATATACATATCTATCCAAATCTTTTTAATGTTATCATTTCCAATCTAGTTCTAACGTGCCAAATCTTTTTAATGGTGACATCACCAAGCCAAGTCTAATGCACCAAGTTGCCAAGTGCAACAAAACCAAAACATGTTCATTCTATATACCTGTACATCTCAATCCATGTGAAAATATGTTCCTTTTATTTACCTAGACATCCAATTCCTTTTATTGTTATCATCAACAAACCATATAATGTAATTGTAGTGTTACTCGTTTTAGCATTATAAATCGTGTGTGTGTTTTGACAATACATATTGCGTACAAGTTTTTTTTCACAATGAAATATTTTATTGTGGGCTCACCAATTTGAATTTAAAAGAAATGTGTAGGTGTTTATTAGCACTATGATTGGCCCTCCACATGTGTTGGCATGTCATCCTTGCGCATATGTGTCTTCTTCGGATTTTGCTTTGGATTAACCAAACCCGTTCCATGGAATGTGGTAAACCACAACTAACTGAGCATTTCATCGATTTTCTTAGTATCCTTGTGTTTTTCCACTAGCTACAATATACTACACACCATAATATTTTATAAAAATTTAGACCCTCATAGCATTTTTCCTGCAGATTCCAAATATGTATTTAAAAAAAATCTCTTTTTTTCCTATTTTTCTTGTGTCATGACTCCTTAACTCAAAAAAACACACTATTAATGTTTTGTCCATAACATTTTGATTTCTCAATCTTAAAAAAAAATTGTATGTTGCACTACTAGACACCAACCTATGCATGCTATAAAAAAGTGCTTCATGATCATTGCATTAAGAATTTAAGACCTTCAAAGGTTGCACCCACACTTGGCGCACTATTTTCGAGGTTCGATCACTTAGATAATTAATTTTTTTTTATAAATTATTAAGTTTATTTTCAAAAAATAGCACCACTCTAGTACTAGTTGTAATTCTCTATATGTCTACCAATTCTCATAAGTTAATTCCATCATTCAAAGGCTTCACCCAAAAAAATATATCTTGTAATTTGTCCCCAAAAAAATGTCTATTAGAAAATATCAATCTTTATATAGTTATGAACATTATCAATAGATAAAATTTATATACATTTCATATTTTTTACTCAGAGTAAGATTCATTGTGTATGTATTTCAAAATATGCATGTAAGTTGGTGGATGCCTATTTGTTTAGCTTTTTATTGCAACTAACGTGTCAAAAGAGACTCTCATTTGCTTACATACACCCAGACATCAAAAGCAGAAGGTAAGGATTAGATTAGATAATGTATCATCATATTATCCATTATAAGAGAATATGATATAGAGAGAAACCTATGTCCATGACATTTATCCAAGGTTAGTCTCTATTCATATAAGTCAATATATTTTGTTAAATAGAAGGAAACAACTGAAGATATCTTTGAAAAGTATTTCCTCACATATAGGTTGTTTCTACTACTATTTAGGATGGAAATGCAAGGCTAGTGTACTAAATTTTTGTATATGCCTTGAACATGAAAATAATAACTTGAGATGTGTATTTTATTTGGAAATTTTATATTCAAAATCAGAAATTTAGGTTTGCGTAGTTGAGCATATTGACCTTCAAATGCTTGGTCATTAGAATTAATTGAAGAATTATGTGTGGAATTTGCTCATTCTAGAAAACTATTTATTTATTTTCCTTTGAGCATATTACATTTATAGGCGTGTTCACATACCTTTTGTTATGTGTAGGGATGGACACACCTCACACCTTTCGAGTCACCTTCCAAACCTCAAGATCCCCTTATGTTTGTAAAGTTGTCGAGGAGAAAACCCTTTGAGGGGGAGGGAGAACTAGAAACCCTCGAGGAAGGAACAATAGAACCATGTCTTTGTCTAGATAGAGGTAATGTAGTTTACTAGTAGTGAACAATGATAAAAAAAATTCTCTTCTTATTGTCCTGCAAGGGACTCACGTGCCTAGCAACCAAGCAGAGAAGTAGGGGAGAACTAGTGATGTTGATAGGTAACAAAGAAAAAACGTTGATAAAACAGAGGTCGAGCAAAGAAATGGGTTCAATGGGTGTCGCAAGAAGTTTGAATGCAGTGCATGTTGAATGAAAGATCCAGTGGGTGGCACTGGGACGTGATGACCACACCATGCATTCAATAATGGAGGTTGGCCAAATATCGAGATGCGTGGTGTTGAACAGAGCCCTCCTTTCCGGTGAAGGAGAATAGGGAAAAGGAAGCAAATTTCGATGTCGGTCGGAAAGACGATTTGGCCTGATACTGACAACGACAACTAACTTCTAGGGAAAATTGTTGAATCCTTAAAGTAAGACATCAATAGACCAAAATATTAATAACTATCATCTTTATGATCTTCTCTATATATTTTTAATGAATTCAAATTTATAATTTATTAATTCATAAAAATTAAATTGAATTTAAATTTTTCATTATTTAATAAATTCAAATGACAAAAATATATTGCATTATTAAGTATAATTTATTTTAATAAATTATATTTATGAAAATTTTTAAATTTAAATAACATAAATTAATTATTATTTTATATTTTTAAAATAATAATGTGTATTAAAATAAATTTGCTTCCTTTCGAATCTTTTTAATAATAAAATGATAATTATATTAATAATCCCTTCATATAATAATTTAATTTACACTTTAGATATTAATTGAATTTACATATTTCTTTAACATTTTTATCTTTAAAGAAACAAAATAGAATCAACAATTAGATATGTATATAAATAAAAACCTTCTAAGCTTGCATTTTATATATGGTTCCACATTAATTTTATTACATTTAATATATATTAAATAATTTAACATAAAATTTAAATATATATTAAATAATTTACAATAAAATGTCAATATATGTAAAATAATTTAAAATAAATTGTAAATACTTGTAATTTTTTTAAAGTTATATATGTGAGAAAGGGAAAGAGAGATTTTAGAGTAAGGTTTAAAATTGTTAGTAAATTATAAGTTAAGTGTTTAAGATAAAAGATATTAGGAGTGGAAGTCTACACTTACCCACCTTATTATTTTAGGTGATGTATTTTTTCTTCAATAAACATTTACAATATAAATCAATAATGATTGTGTTCCTCCCTAATTAGACAAATAAATTATGATAAATTTTTCCATCTTAACAAAAAATACATATACATATGAAATTTTAATTTTCAATATTACAAAATGAAAAACACAAAAAACAATGTTATATTATATTACAAGGTGTCACTTAAATCACCCAAAAATAGAGAAGATGTTGAATTTTTTTTTTATCATTACTCCCCACCAAAACCTAATTTGAACATGGTATGAAAAGGTTTAAATTCAAATAAAATTATACGTTCGTAAGCTACCTCCTTTGGCATGTCATGGACCACCAACTTAGAATTACAAAAAGGAAAAAGTTGGAACATCGAATCCCTAATTTTGTTCACGCAATAACAACTAATAAATCCCATCAAATCGTTGCTTCTCAGACAACGAATAAATCCCATCCAATCGCTTCGGTTAAGGAAACCATAGCTACATGACTAAGGAACATCTCAAACATGGAACAATATGGAGTAATTTCATATCAAATTTTATCGTTATCCAATATTGGGACTCTAAATATAAATATGAATTTCTTGTCCAGTCGGCCATCTTCAAACTCCGCTCCATGTAACCTTGGATTTAAAGAAAACTCCGATATAATAAAAGTTATCTACAATTCCTTCAGAATATATTTGAACCTGTAAATTTGGAGGATGTATCCTTTCCGGATTTATGCAATGCATATTTTATTTTCAAAATAGATCTTTTAATCTACAATTTAAGAGAGTTACAAAATTCTATGTTTTTAGCTGCCATTTGCTTCAAAGTTATCCTCATGCTAGCGTCACATAAAACTCATATTCAACTTTCTTTTTTTCTATCGATTAACACATTTGGTGTAATTTTTGTGGCATTAGGATCTCTAATGATACTAGGGTAATCTATATCACTATTATACACCCATGGTCTCTTTTTATGTAGTAATAGATTAAGCTATTCAATTTTCTTCAAGGATCTCGAGCTATGGCGTATGTTGTTTCAAAGTGACATATCTGGTTTTAGTTTTGAAGAATTTTAATTTAAAAAGGTGTGTGCAAATGGGTCACCATTTTTTTTATCGTAATATAAACATCAATATGCATATATCACATCCAATGTTCAATTCTTCAAACGGTTTGAATCCACTGCCCAAATTTTTATTGTGATTTCTTCTTAAGTGTCAAACGCCACAACATCAAGACTATCATGTTCACTAAGATGCAAAAGAAATCCAAGATGTGTGTAATCTCTAAGAAATCACTATGTTTTATTTTTTCCATGCAAGTTGAAACATTGTACGTTTGAAAGCTTATTGCAATATATGAGTAGTATTCCAAGACTATTGATATTTATGTATAGAAAATGGAGGATAATATTGCTAATTAATTTTTTGGGATATAGATACCAGAATAATGGAGATAATAAATACACCTTTACTAAGGAAAACTTATTACAAACTATGGATAATATTATAGGACCATTAATGTTTATCTATAGAAAATCGAGGCTAATATATGACAATTTACTTTTTGGGAATAGAGATACTCGAAAAATGTAGATATCTAATGTGTTGTATTCTTTATCCTATAATCTCAAGCTTATGTTGCAGAAGGAGCATCGAAAAAGTGATGTGGATTGGTTGGAAGAATTGTATTTCAAAGGTGAGTTTGTATTATACACATGTTTTATTTATGATATTGTGAAACAATTTCTATTGAAAGCATACTCAATGAAGGTTTGAAAGCTTAAAAGAATTCTTGTATTGAGTTAAGATGATTTTCCTTATCTTATGGATTATATTGTTCTTGTTGTAAATATCATAATTAATGAGTTGATAGCATATCTGATATACGCTGGCTCTGTCAGAAGTCAGTCAGCCGTTTTGTCAGTCTGCAATGCCAGACAGTCAGTTGGTTTGCAGCCAATCCAGCTCATGGCAAGTTAGTATTTAAGTAGCTGCATTTGTATTCCACAAGATCAGATCTTCTTAGGTAGAAATTTATTTCAGTCTTTAATGTAACCCTGTAACTTCCAGGTGAAGCTAAACCTAAGTTTGTGTATAAATGAAAACCTCTCACAGAATATTAGATAGAGATGTAGAGATAGAGACAAGATATGTGTGAAGAGAAGAAGTGAAGATCCGTGAAGTGTTTCAAGAGCCCAAGCTTTGTGTAAGAAGTGAAAGTTTGAAGTAAATCTCATCTCTCTGTATTGCGGCAAAGTTACTCTGTTTTACAGTGTCAATATATAAGTATTTAGTTTTGTGAATTTACTCTCAAGAATGTTTGTTTTTATGCATGTCACGCATCAATTACATATTGACCTGTTTAAATGTTGTTTGCATTTACGGTCTGTAAAATCAAATCAAGATTTCTAAGTATTTCACTGTGGTGAAAGTTCTATTTTAACGAGTGACTGTGCAATAAGTTTCACTTAGATGTTTAGGTTCTCATTTTTTAAGAATAAATGTTTTAAGATTAAGTTTGGGTTACGCGCAGTTCGATAGGTATACAAAGTTAACTGCCCAGTTAATCCTTGTAAAAGTTAAAAGAAGTTTGATAATTGATTTGTATGAAGTGTGCAGTCCATACAAAGTCAAGTTCCACAAAGTTAGAGAAGTGCGCATTTATGCGAACATTCAACTGCATAGTAGAAAGCGGAATCACGCAATTAATCTATGCACAGTAGAAATGCACAGTTAATCTGCACGTAGTAAATAGGTGAAGGTGAATCGCGTAGTTAATTTCTGTGCTATTAATTTGAGAAGTAAAGTGGAAGAAAAATTAAAGCAAAGTATTTTCTAGGAACAATGCAGTCCCATAGCATTCAAGGAAAAAGAAAATCTTCATCATATGCGCAGTTAAATCTTATTTAATGCGCGGTGTGCTTTTCCCTTGATTTGGTATCAGAGCACAGGTTTACAGAAAGTAAGAATTGTATTTACAAAAGGGAAAAGTGATTAAAAATGGCTTCCACTTTTGGTAATTTGCAAACTCCAATATTTTCTGGTAAAAATTATGAATATTGGTCTCTAACTATGAAATCTTTGTTTAGAGGTCAAGATGTATGGGACATAGTCCAAAATGGCTATGCAGAACCAGCAAATCTAGCAGCATACAACAATCTCACACAAGCTAAGAAGTATGTTCTGAAGGAACAGAGGAAGAAAGATGGAAAGGTGTTGTTCCACATACATCAAGCAACACATGAATCCATAGTCCTACGAGTAGCAACAGCGTAGTCAACAAAGGAAGTGTGGGACACACTGGAAATTTCATATCAAGGTTTGAACAAGGTAAAGACTGCCAAACTTCAAATTCTTAGAAGAGATTTTGAATCTCTGTCAATGAAAAATACAGAGTCAGTAGACTCATTCTATACTCATGTTATTGGTCTGGTTAATCAAATAAAGTCTCATGGAGAAACTCTAGGTGACCAAAGAGTTGTTGAAAAAGTTCTTAGATTTCTTCTAAAGAAATTTGAATATTTAGTTGTGACCCTGGAGGAAAACAAAGATCTGTCAACAATTACTATTGATGAGTTGCAAGCCTCATTACTCAATTATGAACATAGAATCAGTGGTTCGGATACATCGCTGGAAGGTGCATTCGCAACACAGTCATCCATAAGTCATGGAAGAGGCAGAGGAAGATCAAACTCTAGAGGAAGAGAACGAATTTCTTTCAGAGGAGGTCATAGAAGCAGCCCTGCACATGTCATTGGTAGAGGTCATAATCAAACTCCCACTCAGTCAAGTGGACAAAGGTACGACAAATCAAAAATTCAATGTCACTACTATAAGAAGTATGGACACTTCGCATATGAATGCAGGAAGAAGCAATATGACCAAGGAAAGCAAGGTGAAGCTCAGTCAAGCAATAGCAGCACTCCGAACAACTCATTGTTCTTAGCATGTGCATCTCCACTTGAATGCAATGCTGTCCAAGAAAGTACAAATGACATATGGTATTTAGACTCAGACTATAGCAATCATATGACTGGTAATTTAAATATATTTTCTAGTCTAGATAAATCAGTTCAAACTGATGTCACACTTGGAAATAATTTTCAAGTCACTATTTTGGGTAAGGGTACTATTGATATTCTAACCAAACAGGGGGAGTAGAAATATATGTCTGATGTTTATTATGTTCAAGGTTTGAAGCATAATTTGATGAGCACTGGACAACTGATGGAAAAAGGTTACAGATTCCATATGATAGGAAAGCGTTGTCTGATCAAAGACAAATATCCAAGCAATCAGTTGATAGCCGAAGTGCATATGACAAGCAATTGCTTGTTTCCTTTGAGGATTACACCAATCATAAAAGGAAAAACAACTCAAGTTGTTAATGCAAGTCCGAATGAAAATACTGGAACTGTGCTCTGTGCAGAAAGCAAAGCAGCAGACACTCACTGCGCAGTTGAAGAAAAAGACAGCGTAATGCAAGCTGCGTTTCAAACAGAAATTTAGGATGAATCCTGGTTATGGCACTTCAAATTTGGACATCTGAATTTTGGTGGGATGAAGCTACTGCACATGAAGGATATGATAAAAGTATTTCCACTAATTGAAAACGCCAGAGAGAATTTGTGAAGGCTATATTTTTGGCAAACAACACAGAGAGACTTTTCCAGTCGGAAAGTCATACAGAGCGCGCACACCACTTGAAATTGCGCACTATGATATTTGTAGACCTATGAAAACACCGTCCATGGAAGGATGCACTTATATTCTCACATTTATAGATGATTTCTCAAGAAAAACATGGTTTTAGTTTTTAAAACATAAATCTGATGCATTTAGTTGCTTTCAGCCGTTCAAGGCACTTGTGGAGAAGTAGAGTGCTTAAAGCATCAAGATCGTAAGAACAGACAAAGGTGGTGAGTATGTCTCAAATGATTTCTTAAACTTATACAAAAATCATGGTATACAGAAGCAATTCACTGCACGGTATACACCACAACAGAATGGTATCGTAGAGAGAAAAAACAGAACCATTATGGAAATGGCACACAGTATGTTGGCAGCAATGCATCTGTCAAATGAATACTAGGTTGAAGCAGTGGCAACTGCTGTGTACATCATAAATCAATGTCTGACAAAGAGCGTGAAAAATAAAGTTTTGCAGGAAGCATGGATAGGTATGAAACATAGTGTTTCACATTTAAAAGTTTTTGGTAGTGTAGCATACGCACATGTTCCAGATGAGCTAAGAAGGAAATTAGACAATAAAGGATAGAAATGCATTTTTATTGGTTATTCTGAAGACACAAAAGCATACAAGTTATATAACCCTATCACAAGAAAAGTCATTATCAGTCGAGATGTTCATTTTGTGGAAAATGAAGCATGGGATGGAACTATAGAAAAGAATGTCAAAATCGTGTCACATGTTGAACATGATGATAGCATAGAAGATGTGGTTGAGACAACGCAGGTAAATCAAAACTGTGAAGCTCCATCTACTCCAAGGATTGTGTAGCATGTCTCAGCACAAGGAACTCCGACACAAAGCACAGCTCAAGCTACTCCGACAAGCACACCAAGTGCGCAACAAACTCCATCAAGCATTTCGCGCAGCTCGCGCAGTTCAACACCAACAACTCCATCAAAGACAAGAAGTCTGCATGAGATATATGAGGCTGGTCCACCCAATTCATTCTCATGTTTTGCATTATTTTCTCAAGTTAATGATCCACTAACATTTGAAGAAGTTATTGAAGATAAATTTTGGGCACAAGCCATGGATGAAGAAATAGAATGCATTGAGAAGAATCAAACCTTGGAATTAGTTGATGTTCCTAAAGACAAGGATGTTATAAGCATGAAATGGATTTATAAGACCAAGCAAGATGCTGATGGAAATGTGCAGAAGCACAAGGAAAGATTTGTAGAAAGAGGGTTCACTTAGCAGCCTAGAATAGACTTCAGTGAAACTTTTGTACCTGTAGCACGAATGGACACTATCAGGACAGTTTTGGCCATTGCAACTCATAAGACATGGCCTGTTTACCAAATAGATGTAAAGTCTGCATTCTTAAATGGTTATTTGGAGGAAGAAGTATATGTTGAGAATCCACAAGGCTATGAAGTTCCAGAAAAAGGACACGGAGTATACGGATTGAAGAAGACACTCTATGGTTTGAAGCAAGCTCCCAGAGCTTGGTACAATCACATTGACTCTTATCTCATTCAGAATGGATTTCACAGAAGTGAATGTCAACCAACACTATACTCAAAAATTAACGAGCAAGGTAATAAGCTAATTGTTTTCCTGTGTGTAGATGATTTAATATTTACTGGTGATTTTGGCATAGAAGAATTCAAAATAGTCATGGAAGGTGAATTCGAAATGACTAATTTGGGGTTTATGAAGTATTTTCTAGGCATTGAAGTCCAACATACTGAAAAGGGTATTTTTATATCTCAGTCGAAGTATGCAAGTGATGTCTTGAACAGATTTAAGATGTTAAATTGCAAGACAGCTCCAACACCAATGATAACAAGTTTGAAATTGAGCAAGGATGATGATGGATCCAATGTACATTTGATCTGCAATCTAGAGCAAGAACTAAAATATGCTAAGACAAATCTAAAATGAAATACAAATCTAAATACCAAGACCAAAGATGAATACAACAATGGAAGGTGAGGCTAGGAGATCCTCACCTCCTAAACTAAAATACAATATGAACTCAGAACTCTAACCAACTACTAACAGAATAGAATAAAATGACAGACACTAGATTGACACAAACAAGAGTGATTGTATTATGAGGCAGGGTGCCTTTTTATAGATTACAAGGAGAGAGCATATTAAATGCTATTCATTATTATAATAATATCTAATCTAATATTGTCACTAATACATTAAACCTATCATATTGAAACTAATACCCAAAATGGGGAGTGTAGGCCTCCCATACAGATCAAGATCCTACACTGTTTAAAAGGTTCATTGGTAGCCTTATGTATCTTATAGCAACAAGGCCAAATATCATGTATGGAGTCAGTTTAATCTCAAGATTCATGGAGTCACCAAAAGAATCGCATTAGCAAGCAGGTAAAAGTATTCTAAGGTATGTAAGTGGAACAAAATACTTTGGTATTTTGTATTCAACCTCAGAAAGTTTCAAACTCATTGGATACACTGACAGTGACAATGGAGGCAGCATAGATGACAGAAAAAACACATCTGGGAATACATTTCATGTAGGAACATGTGTTGTATCATGGGTTTCAAAGAAACAACCCATAGTAACTCTTTCTTCAGCAGAAGCAGATTATGTTGCAGCTACAAGCACTGCATGTCAAGCAGTTTGGATGCACAGAATGTTAAGTGACCTATCGTAGGTCCAGCAAGAACCCACGGTCATTTACTATGACAACAATTTAGCTATCGCATTGTCAAAGAATCATGTGTTCCACAAGAGAACCAAGCACATCGACACAAGGTATCATTTTATCAGAGAATTAATAAACAACAAGGAAATCTGTTTAGAATTTTGCAGGTCTGAAGATCAAGTAGCAGACATATTTACAAAACCATTGGCAAAGGACCCATTCCAATATCTCTGAAGTTGTTTGGGAGTGACTAGCTCTGCGCAATGAACTATGTCATGAATAGAGCATGTTTCAACTCTGAAATATTTTGTAATATTTTATTTTTTGTTTAAAGATTCCCATCTGCTCATAATTAAGGGGGAGTGTTGGAAATATCATAATTAATGAGTTGATAGTGTATCTGATATATGCCAGCTCTGTCAGAAGTCAGTCGATCATTTTGTCAGTCTGCAATGTGAGACAGTCAGTTGGTTTGCATCCAATCCGGTTCATGGCAAGTTAGTATTTAAGTAGCCGCATTTGTATTTAGAAAGATCCTATCTTCTTAGGTAGAAATTTATTTCAGTCTTTAATGTAACCCTGTAACTTTCAGGTGAAGCTAAACCTAAGTTTGTGTATAAATGAAAACCTGTCACATAAGATTAGATAGAGATGTAGAGATAGAGACAAGATATGTGTGAAGAAAAGAAGTGAAGATCCGTGAAGTGTTTCAAGAGCCCAGGCTTTGTGTAAGAAGTGAAAGTTTGAAGTAAATCTCATCTCTCTATATTGCAGCAAAGTTACTCTGTTTTACAATGGTAATATATAAGTATTTAGTTTTGTGAATTCATTCTCAAGAATGTTTGTTTATGCATGTTGCGCATCAATTACATATTGACCTATGTAAATGTTGTTTACATTTACGGTCTGTAAAATCAAATCAAGATTTCTAAGTATTTCACTATGGTGAAAGTTCTATTTTAACAAGGCATGAGTGCGCAGTAAGTTTCACTTAGATGTTTAGGTTCTCATGTTTTAAGAAGAAGTGTTTTAATATTAAGTTTGAGTTATGCATAGTTCAATAGGTATACAAAGTTAACCACGTAGTTATTCTTTGTAAAAGTTAAAAGAAGTTTGAGAAGTGATTTGTATGAAGTGCGCAGTCCATACAAAGTCAAGTTCTACAAAGTTAGAGAAGTGAGCATTTATGCGAACATTCAACTATGCAGTAGAAAGTGGAATTGCGCCTGTGCAGTAGAAACGCGCAGTTAATCTTCACGTAGTAAATAGGTGAAGGTGAATCGCGCAGTTAATTTCCACGCTGTTAATTTGAGAAGTAAAGTGGAAGAAAAATTAAAGCAAAGTATTTGCTAGGAACAACGCAGTCCCATAGCATTCAAAGAAAAAGAAAATATTCACTATCTGCGTAGTTAAATCTTATTTACTGCGCGGTGTGCTTTTCCCTTGAATTCTATATTTGCTAGATTACTAATAATAGCCTTAAGTTCTTAACATAGATAGATATGTAATAGAATATAAAAAAATTATGTACTATCCATAAACAAGTTATGTTAAATTTTGTTCCATTTTGTGTTATAAATTAGTTACTGTTGCCATTGTATTAGAAATTGTTCTTATGTGCGATTCCTAGGCATTTCAACGTGTGTGCCTCCCTCAAGGTCTTCAAATTTTCATAGAATAATTCGTTCCTTCGAAGGGTTTTTCAAGTGTATAAATCCTATTTTTTTTGGTGTGCATGGAATCGGAACACAAATTAGCTATGCTTAGCCGAATGAGTAATGATCAAATGGATAATGACAAGACACAAGCTATAGAAATGATATGTGATAGTTTTGGTACTGGAATAGTGTTTTTCTATAAATTTTGGATTTGACCATTGGAAGATAACAATATTCTTAATCTACACCAACGGATGTGTTTAAATTAACTGTAGGCAAATTCAAATATTCAACTATCTCTTTTGAGTTTGAACTCGTTAGACATTCTAACGGCTAGTGAAAGTTAACTATGCTTATGGAGGTGGATTTTATCCTTTGCTTTGTCTCATTGTTTGATCTATTGGGGAGTGTTGTGGATCATTGTGTGTTTGTTCTGGGGAGCTCTTCGTTTTGTGTTTGTGCATTTGTCCAGACTCGCATTCTTATGTCTGTCAAAAAAAACCAGCTCAGGGGTCCTATTCCGAACATCTATAGGTAGTTCAAAAGCGTGTAGCTATTGAGCTCAATGGTATACCATATGAGATGAAGGGTTCTAAGTTGAATCATAGAGATGACGAAGCGAGAAACCTTCATGTTTTGGAACAAATTTCCATGGGAACCCTACTACAAAAGCTAATATATCCATGGGAACCCTCCTGCGAAAGCTTTGAAATTGTCAAAATATCATGGCGTTGGATGTCCAGGGCAATGGTTTCAGTGGCTAGAATCCTCGTCATCTTTGCGTGGGACATATTCTTTCTAGAAACGAATTCATAAGTGAAATACACTCATAACCTATCACACGATGAAACTAACATCAATGTTTTATCTCAAAATTTGTGGGGATTCAATTTGAGGTAGTTTCTATTATTTTCATAAGTGAAATACACTCATAACCTATCATAGGATGAAACTAACATCAATGTTTGATCTCAAAATTTGTGGGGATTCAATTTGAGGTAGTTTCTATTATTATTTTGTCTCAACAAGTCTCTTAGGAGCAATCTCATTCATTTATGTTAATCTCTTGGAGGTTGTAATGAGGGTTGGGTTTTGTTCTTCGATGTTGCAATGAGGGTTGGGTTTTATTCTTGAGTGTTGCTATGAGGGTTTGTTTTGTTTTGTCCAACATATTACAAACTATAATCTTCCATGCCAAATCGTCCAATCCTTAAACTATATGGTCAGATAGAGCAAGAAATTAAAAACTATCATCTTTATCATCTTTTCTATATATTTATAATAAATTGAAATTTATAATTTATTAATTCATAAAAATTAAATTAAATTTAAAATTTTCATTTTTTAATAAATTAAGATGACATAAATATATCACATTATTAAAATTAATTTATTTTTATAAATTATATTTATTCAATTTTTTACATTTAAATAACATAAATCAAATATTATTTTATATTTTTAAATAATAAAATTAATTATTATTTTATATTTTTAAAATAATAATGTGTATTTAAATCAATTTTCTTCATTTCTAAGGAATTTTAATAATATAATGTTCATTATATTAATAATCTCTTGAATTAATAATTTAACTTGCACCCCTCTATATACTAATTTAATTTACATATTTCTTTAACATTGTTAACTTTAAAGGAAACAAAATAGAATCAACAATTTTTAGATACTTATATAAATCAAAACATTCTAAACTTGCATTTCATATATGGTTTCGCATTAATTTTATTACATTTAATATATACACCAAATCTATTAAACACCAAGAGGGATCCAATTTCTTTAGATGTAGGATCCCTATGGTTGCTTGATAGATTTGAGTTTAAGAAGGATCTATGTTGGTTTTAATTTTTTAGTATGAGTCTTTTAATTAACTTTTATTTTTTATAAGTTATGATATGACATGGAAACATTATGTAAGGTGACTAACATAAAAAAATGTGACAACATTTCCCCCATACTAGGTTGTAAGCACCTCGCTACTCTCTATGCAACTAAATAATTTTAATTAAAATTTTAAATATACAGTAAATAATTTAAAATAAAATGTAAATATGTGTATTTTTTTTGAAGTTATATGTGAGAGAGAGAGATTTAAAATTATTTGTAAATTATAGGTTAAGGGCGGAAGAAACAAATATATTAGGAGTGGAAGTCTACATTTACCCTTCTTATTATTTTAGGTGATGTTGCTTGAATAAACATTCACCATATGAATCAATAATGATTGTGTTCCTCCCCAATTAGATAAGTAAATTATGATAAGATTTTTCATCTGAAAATACATATGTATATAAAGTTTTATTTTTCAATATTACAAAATGAAAAAATAGAAAACATTATATTACAAGATGCACCTGTTACATCAACCAAAAACATAGAAGATGTTTAATTTATTGCGTTACCATTACCTCCCACCAAAACCTAATTTGAACTTGATATGAAAACTTGTTCAAATTCAAATAAAAGAATACATCCATATGGTGCCTCCTTTGGTTTGGCACGTCATGGACTACCAACTTAGAATTACAAAAAGGAAAAAGCTCGACCAATATTGAATCCTTGCTTTCGATTAGGCAATAACAATTCCATGACCAAGTTCAAGGTAATGGGCTTAAACAGCTAATAAATTCCATGAGAGTATTTTTAAGGGTTCAAAAAATATGCTTAAGTATGGTATTCTAGGCGATTATTTTGGATTAAAAAACCATATATATAGATAGGTAGGCAACTATTAATAAGAAACATATAATTTACTATTAAAATTTGTAAAATTTGACAAATATTATATATGAAAAACATATTTTATGTAATAATAGGTGATTGGGTAGACTAAAAATAACCAACTAGTGAATTTACTTTTTGGGAAAATGTCCAAAAAATAGCCAATTGGAAAAATTTCATCGCTAAAAGTTACCCTGAAGCCCATCAAATCGTTGCTTCTAGGACAACGAATAAAACCCACTTCGTTTGTTCAATAAATCACAGCTCTATGACCAAGGAAACATGCCTAAACATTTCGAACACAAAACACTACTAAGTAGTTTTTAGACCATATTTTATCGTTATTCAATCTCGGGACCCTTAATCTAAATACTAATTTATTTTTTGGTTGGCCATCTCCAATATCAACTCTTTGCAACCTTGGATTATGCTATGCATATTTTATTTGCAAAATAGATCTGTTAATCTATAGTTTAAGAGAGTTACACAATTCTATGGTTTACGTTCCATTTGCTTCAAAGTTTTCATCATGCTAGCATCACCTAAAACACATCTTCAACTTTCTCATTGAAGTTTTCTCCATCGGTTAACACATCTCATGTAATTTTTGTGGCATTAGGATCTTTGATCATACTAGGGTAATATATATCATTATTATACACCCATGGTTTCATTTTATGTCATAATTGGTTAAGTTATTCAATTTTCTTCAAGGATGTTGAGCTATGGCGCATAGTTGTTTCTAGGTCTGGTCAGTTTTAATTTAAAAGGGTATGTACACAAATGGATAACCATTTAGTTTATCTTAATATAAACTTTAATATGCATATTCATCCATTTGAAATACCATCACATCCAATGAGCTCAATTCTTCAAACAATTTGAATCCACCACCCAAATTTGCATTGGGATTTCTTCTTAGGTGTGAGAGGCCACAATGTCGAGGCTCACATGGATGCAAAAGAAATCAATGACATGTGTAATCTCTATGTTTTCTTTTGTCCATGGAAGTTGAAACCCTATACTTCTCAAATCTTATTACAATCTATGTGTAGTCTCGCAAGACCATTGATATTTATATATAGAAAATGGAGGATAATATTTTTAATTAAATTTTTGGGATATATATACCAGAATAATAGAGATATTGAATAGACCTTTATTTAGAAAACATTCTTACAAACTATGAGTACTGTGCTAGGAACATTAAGTGTTTATGTATAGAAAATGGAGGTTAATATCCGACAATTTAATTTTTGGGAATAGACATATTAGAAAAACAAAGATATTGGATGTGTTGTATTTTTTATCCTATAATCTCAATCTTATGCTACGGAAGGAGCATCAAAAAAGTGATGTGAGTCAGCTAGAAGAGTTGTGATTTCAAAGGTGAGTTTGTAGTATACACACGTTCATTGATGATAGTATGAAACGATTTATATTGAAAGCTTACTCAGTAAAGGTTTACAAGTTTAAAAAAATTATTGTACTGAGTTAAGAGGATTTTTTCTTAGTTTATGAATTATATTGTTTTATATTTGATAAATTGTTGATAATAACCTTAAGTTCTTAAGATAGATAGATATGTGATAGAATATAAAAAAATTATGTACTAACCCTAAACAAATTATGATAAATTCTATTCCATTTTGTGTTATAACTTAGTTACTATTGTCATTGTGTTAGAAAGTGTTTTGAGGTGCGACCCCTAGGCATTTCAACGATTCTTCCTCCTTCAAGGTATTCGAAGGGTTTTTCAAGTGCATAAATTGTAGTACTTTTGGTGTGCATGAAATCTAATTGGAAGTCCAATTAGCTATCCTTAACCGAACGAGTAATGATCAAAGGGATAATGACTAGACACAAGCTGTAGAATTGATATGTGATAGTGGTGGTGATGGAAAACACTCTAACCATCATAGTGTTTTTCTTGGCCGTTGGAAGATAACAATATTCTTAATCTACACCGTCAGACGAGTTTCAATTAACGGTAGTGAAATTCAAATATTTGACAATCTCTTTTGAGTTTGAATTCCTGTGACACTCTAACGGCTAGTGAAATTTAACAATATTTATAGCGGTGGTATTTCTGGTCTTTGCTTGTGTCTCGATGTTTACTCTGTGAGGGAGTGTTGTGGAGCGATGTGTGTTTTTTCTGGGGAGATCTTCGTTTTGTGCATGTGCATTTGTGCAAACCCACGTTTTCAATCTGTCAAATACCAGCTCATGAGTTCTATTCACACCAACTTTAGGCAGTTCAAAAACCTGGTATCTAGTTAGAGTTCAAAAACGTATAGTTGGAGTTTAAAAATGTATAGCTCCAGTTCAATCTCACTTAACCAAAGTCAACCATAGTCAAGCATGTTTCACTAAAAGTAAAAAATAGGTACCAAAGTCAAACATGGTTAAACAAAGTCAACCATGGTTCATTAAATTCAACAATAATTCATTATAGTCAACCATAACTGGTTGAATTCAACCATTGTTTAATTATGGAACACCTATACTCAACCACGGTTAACAATAAGGAAACCGGGTTCGCTAAAGTCAACCAAAGGAAAAAAATAGTCAACCATAACTCAACCTTAAATAACCAATGTCAACCATAGTCAAGTATGGTTCATTGAATTCAACCATGGTTAGTCATAGACGACTATGGTTCATTAAAGTAAACCATATTTAACCAAATTCAACTATGGTTACCTAAAGTTAACCATGTTCAAATAATATCCAACCATGGTTACTTATGGTTTAACATAATCAACCATGGTTACATATGGTTCAACCTTCATCAACCATGGTCAAACATAGAAAACAATAAACAACCAATATTATCAAAGAGTATTAGAAATTTGGCATTACCTTTCTCCACCATATATATGTGTATTATTTATTAAAATAATGTGAATACCCATTATACTGTGAATACTTTAATATATATTAATAAATGGTATTTAATAATATATTGTTTTGATCCTATTCCTATGCTCAAACGAGTAACTAGAAACAACCACATTAATAACAATGTGTGTGGTATACATCATTAGGTGTATATTTGATGCATTCTACATTAGAAAATATTATTAATGCATTAATTATACATATATCGATATGTGACACATTATTATTAATGTAATTCTTGCTAGTTAATTTTACAACCAAGCAAAACTATGAGATCTCCGTGTTCGTGTGTAATAAAGAACGTCCCTTGACAAATTTAATCAAAATGTATTAATGAAATACAACACATTAAATGTCAAATTTTGCTACAAATGTAATCAAGATATTTAATAAAAAGTATTAGATATAAGATTAATAATCATTATGATGTAGTATGTAGTAATCCCTATTGTAAAATTTCAATACATTGACTTGAAACTTATTAAATTCCAAGCTAATATTCATTACACTACAATATGTAGTAATTTTCTCACAAACTTGATCAGATATATTATTGTAGAAGTACACATTTACTTAATTTTTATAGAATTCAATGCAATTGGTGGTGTACAACCTTCCAAATAAAAGGCATGCAAGTATACTACTTTCTTCATCGTTATTTATCCACTTATACTTATTTATATGATCCATATATGTATATGAATCTATTCAAAATTACATGGACCCTAAAACTATGCCTTGCATTAGACTGACCCGCTATTTCTCTCGGAGCTAATTCCAACTAAAGGTTTGTTGTTCTAAAAAAAATTGAAACTTTAGTGTAAGGTAATATATCAGGGAAGTGTAATGGTGTGTGCATATCATATGAAATGGAATCATCCTCATAATTGATTTAAATATTTCCTGTAAATGGAAAGGAGGATCTTAAACAAGAAGAATTTAGGATCGAAGAACATAACCATCTTAGATTCTTCCACTTTTCTTGAAAAGTATGTTTATGTTCAAGTTCTTTATGCCTATGGGTATGTCTCTCCCTCCAATTGTATTTACTAGATAGAACATGCACCTTATTGTTCAATTTTCACAAAACATGGACTTGATCATTACATACTTGAAGGAGGAGGATAGCTTCATCGGACCAACTTTCCATTATGTTATTGAAACTATTTGTTAAATAAATTGAACTATAATAAATGGATCTCGAAACAATAAGAAATGAAACTATTTCTTAGAGATATTGAAAATCATTTTTGAATAATCGTTTCTTGTATCTACATTATTTTTTCCCCAAAATGTGAACCATCATAACACGAGAAATGGTTATTGATTCTAGACTAGAAAATGTTACTCTTCATTTAGTCTCTCTATCTACACTATTTTGGTCCCAAAATAGTGTAGATATATAGTAATATAGGTGTGGATGGTGGGGATGATTTCAGAGTTTTTCACACATAATAACCCCGAAATTGATGATGTGCATTGGATTGAAGAGATATTGTTTAGACAATGCAATGATAATGGTACCTTGATCATTGACTTGCAAGGAGATTCTAATGCCCATAAGAGATCTAGTTGGCGGAATTAATTATTCTTTGATTAATGAAAGTGACCGTGGGAGTACAACTAGATTTCAATGTATGCAGTTTGTAAATATATTTTGGTCATGAAAATCTTATTTTTTCTTTTCTAACATCCACAATATGTTTGTGGTTTCATACATTCTCCAATGTTTTTATTGGAGGTTGTTGTTTTTAGTTGCAATTTTTTATATTAAGTTTGATTCATTAAGATATAATTCCATACTTGGAATCATATATATTAGCTATGAAAATCTTATAATTTGGATGTCATAGGGGTATTTGAGGGTGCTGAATCTATTTATGAATTCAAAAATACAATTTAAACAGGTAACTTTAAAATTGAACATATAAAGATTATGTTTATACATCTATTTTACACACAATTTAATATTAAATTAAAACAATTTTAATTATATTAAAAAGCTTAAAGTACACAAAGAAACATTCACGATGGAAAGAAATGGTCTTTTAAGAGAGATGAAATTCAAAATGGAAAGGCAATTTTTATATTGTTAGGGCTTCTTTCACATCTAAAAAGGTTGATTCAAAGAGTTTTATATTGCCCAATTAGCTTCAATACTATGGCCAACTCAGTTTTTTTATTAATATGAAGCTTTAACTAAAAACGACTATAAATCATTCGGGAGCATGCATTAAAAAAGCAAATCTTGAGTATATGAAAATGACTTGAAGGACAAATTAATAAAAATATGAATGTAAGATGCAACCACGGACAGAATGAGAGCTCGCGTCCTCGCGAATCTCTGCGGCTAGGGCTTAAACCCTAGCCGCCTCTGGATTTCGTTTGCAGGGTCGAACAGGGACGCGGATCGGCCGTCACCCACGCTTGCAGGGCCAGAACCTGCGTTTTTGCTCGCCGTCTCATTGCAGGTGGTCGCCGCCTCCAGGATGGCCCCAGACAGGTTTGCAGAGATGGATAATGAAACTTTGGAAGCTTTCACAGCTTTAATCCGTTCGGCAGGACCTAAAGCCAAGCCTTCTCTCTCGTCTAAGTTTGTTAAGAAGATGGAGGAGATCCCCTCTCTGGAACTTTCTCCAGAAGAGCCATGCAATCTTGCCCTCCTACTAGCAGAAAAAGCCCTCATCGGAAAGTTCACGGGGTTATGGCCTAGCCCCAAATCGGTGGAGGCTTGGATGGAAGAACGTTGGGAATCGCTGATACATGGAAACGTTTCTCTATGTGCAGTAGGCAGGGGCTTTTTTGTTTTCAGCTTCTCTAGCAAAGTGGATCGAGATCTAGTCTTCAGATCTGGTCCCTATTTCATGGGACCGAGGGGGCTGTTCTTAGCCCCCTGGACTCTTGATTTTAATCCCGGAGCTGAGATCACTGCAGCCCCTGTTTGGGTTAGGCTGCCTCATCTCCCCCTGCATCTATGGGGGAAAAGTTCTCTGAAGGACATTGGAAATAAGCTTGGGCGTTTCCTGGACAGTGTGGAGCCGAAAGGGGATCAATTTACTTGTGCTCGAGTTTGTGTTGAGGTTAACCTCGAGAAAGGACTCCCGGAAGCCATTCAGCTCTCCCTGGGGGAATGGAGCCATATCCAAGAACTGGACTACGAGCAGATCCCTTTTAAGTGCCTTCGGTGCCATACTTATGGTCACTTCGCAAAATGCTGCCCCAAAGCCTCAGAAGTGGCAGAACCAGCTAAAGGAGATGATTTTCAGCCAGTAACTAACCGGCGAAGGCAGCCAAGGAGAAAGGAATCACTAGCCCAGGGTCCGAAGGTCACTCCTTCAGCGGAGGCAACTCTTGAAAATAAAAACAGCTTTGAAGCACTGCAAGAAGAAGAAGCCCTAGACCCTGAAGCAACAACAGTTATGGAAGACCCTCCGGTAGACGAAAGACTTCCGGACCCTGCCCTACCTGGCTCAGTGGATGCGAAGGAAGCCAAGGCTTCAGATCCTGAACCACCTGCCCCTGCAGATCCGGCTGTTTCAGTCCCCTCCAGCGGCTCTGTGGGAATTACTGAACCTGAAGACAACTCAGTCCCGTCTCCACCCCTTACCAGAGGACGAAGGACCAACAAGGCACGCAGAGAAAAGGAGACGGCTTCCAACATCTCTTTTGGATCTCAGAAAAAGCTGGATCCCTACTTTAAGGGGCAAATCTCACCCCCCTGAGTCTAAATGCTTTGCTTTTGTCTTCTACTTTGCTCACAGTTTGTGAGAATTTACCCTTGTAAGCTCCTTTTGTCAGTATCTCGAATTAGCTCAAGAATCAGATGGGATTTGTCTCCCAAGACTTTTACAAGAAGGTTGGCAGCACTGTTAGAGGTCACCAACCTTCTTCCGATTTGTAACTTTTTGGTTCTGGCTTCCCAGAATGCAGATTAATACAACATAACCGTTCTTGTCAAAAAAAAGAAAATGACTTGAAGGACGCAACGGCTATATACACCGTAGTGGGGAATTGTGGAATAAAAAAGCACAGCCAAGTCGTTGAGGGAATGTGATGGAGGGAGGAGGGAAATAGGGAAAGAAGAGCAGAAGAAGATTGGCATTGGATGGTGAAAATTTTATGTCAAGAAGATATGGTCGACATCTTCTTGCTTCGTTGCTGTTGTTAAAAATAGCTATTAAAGAATGCAACGGCTATACACACCGTAGTGGGAAGGGTGCATTAAAAAGCACAGCTAAGCCGTTGAGGATATGATTCGTTGTATGATTGAATGTGATGGACGACTAGAGGGACAAGATGGGCATTCTCTGAAGTGCTGGAGACACAGGAAGATCTGGAGTTCGAAAACGTACAGCTGGAGTTCAAAAACGTACAGCTATCGAGTTCGATGGTCTACCGTATTAGCCGAAGGGTTCTAAGTTGAACCGTAGAGATGCCGAAGCGAGAAACCTTCATATTCTGGGACAAATCTCCATGGGCACCGTGCTACGAAGGTTAATCTCCACCAGAACACTGCTACGAAAGCTAATTTCCTTGGGAACCCTGCTACGAAAGCTCTTCACTAGTCAAAATCTCATTCTATTCCAGGTATGTTCTATTAATATTCCCTCTGAGCATGACTCTTAGAATCAATCTCAATCATTTCTGTTAATATCTTGGCCGTTGTAATGTGGGTTGGGTTGAATCTGTTCTTGAGCGTTGTGATGAGGTTTGGTTTTTGTTTTGTCCAAGATATTTTTCGTGTGTATGTGATTCATGGTTCCGGCGTCGAAATGCTATTTTACTGTTACAAAATTATAAAATCTTCTCATCCCAATTGAACCAATGAACACCTGGTCTTCCTGAGTCATGAACACCGGTATATTTCGTTCCTCACTTCGCCTAGTATAGTTGTTTTTCCGTGTGTGTGCCGCATTATAAGCTGTAACGCATATGATTCGAGGTTGGGGATTCGGTGGCTCTCGGTTCTTGTCGGCTCGATCTCTTTATACTTTCCTTTCCAAGTTCAAGTCTCGGCTCACATATTAGTTGGATATTTTTAAATTCATACACTCTTCAAGTTGTTCACATTCAAGCATTATACTGTCAGACTTCTTGTTTGTATAGATCATATAAGCGTTAGAAAGGCTTCAGGAAAACGCAACAGAGTTTGGAACCCTAAGGTGTTTTTATTGGGTTATCTCTAAGCATTTAAATTGCAGACTTTCTTCAATTTTCTTCAATCATCGGATTCCCTGCAGTCTCGCTATCCCAAGACCGATGTTTCCCTTAGCATTCTTGTAATCTTATATAGAAATTGTTCTGTGTTGGGTTCTTCATTTTGTTCTGCTAGCTGAGTCTGGAGAACCCGACAGCTATTCTTGGCAAGAATTCCCCGAGATGAGCTCCTCTTCTGTTACTTCGGTATCTGCAGATACGATCAGAGACAACTTGCCTCTCGTTGCATTTGGTAAATTTGCAGAGATATTCTGTGAGTCGATGGGGAATGAACAGTTTGCCGATAATAATTATTAAAAAAAATCCTCGACAAATTAATAAACTGAGAAAATGAAAATAAAGTGAATTTTGGTAAATTATCAAATCGTTGAAAAATCTTTTTAGTTGGAATGTGATGGGAAGCGTTGAAAATTTATTTTAGTTGGAATCTAATCATACCAAGAAAGATTAGATTCCCAAAATATCTGCTGGAGTTTACCATGAACTATTCACCTTTTAACAAACGTCAAGTTCAATTCAAATTTAATATCAATGTGACATCGTCTTTTAAGATACAAATAACAGGGTATCATTTTCATGGTTTAACCGAAAGCATTGAATGGAAGAATCCCATATGTATTACTCAAATTATGCGATCAAATGTTTAACTAAAGGACAACAGTCTGGATGTTTACTTTTCAACAATATATATGTATGTATATTCAAATGTTTTAGATTCGTTTCATCGCACGACGCTGGGCATCAGGAAGAAGTTTCACTGTCCTCGCACACCTATGGAAAGGTATAATAGTCAATGATATCCAATAACTACTCGCATTAATTACAGTTATTATTGTGGAAAGGAATAATCCACGAGTTGTCAGATTGGACCAAAGATATAATAATACAATTGATGGTATTCCTTTTACGCTACTTCAGTACCGTTGAACTACTCCACTGTACCCTCTTTCCGGGTGCAGCACACCATGACTAAGCCCGTATCTCAATGCCTAACTTCACCAACTTTAGGCTTCCCTACAAACTCTTAACAACTTTGACGAATACCAAACTGAGTTCAATTGCTAATTTACATATATATTAATGTTTGTTAACGGTTCTTTTGAAATCCATTTCTACGTTGTTCTTATTACTTTTGCAGTGATCATATTGGGCTCTTTCCAATACCCTATAAAATCTCGGGCAAATCCCTAGAAATTCTCACGCATCAATACCCTATAAAATCTCGGGCAAAGCCCTAGAAAGCCCTAGAGTAGTATCTTATAATTATGAGATCATTATTTAATATTTATTAATTAAAGACCTTTATGAAATTCAACCTATTCATTTTTTATATTTTTAGTTTTCAGTTGCTTATTTTTTAAATTATTTAGGATTTTTATTTCAATAAGAGATTTCTCAAAGCAATGGTTTCACTCGCCCGATTCTTGGTGGTATGGACATATAATTCTTTTTAGCAATGAAATTATAGGAGAAATATCACATGACTTTTAGAATTTTAGATCTTTTTACAATTTAATAAACAGAATCCTTAGAAAAGGACTTAACATTATAATTTGTAATTTGATTGTTAATTTCATTAAACAAGTTCTCAAATCTTAAAGCATGGTATAATTTTAGCTTCTAATTCTTTTGTGACAAAGGAGGGGGAGGGGGAGGGGGAGGGGGAGGGGAGGGGATCAATAGCGGGAGGGAAAGGGGGAGGAGGTGGGGGGAAAGGAGGAGGAGGGTGGGGAGAAGAGGTGGGGGGCAAGGAATAGGAGGGAGCAGGAGGGGGGAAGGTGGGAGAGAGGGAGGGAGAGAGGGATATAAGGGGATGGGAAGGGGGAGGAGGAGGAGGAGGAGGAGGAGGGTGGGAGTAGGTGGAGAGGGGAGAGGGGGGAAGGTGGGAAGAGAGGGAGGAGGAGGAGGAGGGAGATATAAGGGGATGGGAAGGGGGAGGGGAAGGAGGAGGAGGAGGAGGGTGGGAGTAGGTGGAGAGGGGAGGGGGGAAGGTGGGAGAGAGG
Organism: Larix kaempferi; assembly: GCA_027924585.1. Taxonomy (NCBI): domain Eukaryota; kingdom Viridiplantae; phylum Streptophyta; class Pinopsida; order Pinales; family Pinaceae; genus Larix; species Larix kaempferi. Next base: position 739,654 of record BSBM01001697.1, on the reverse strand, counting down.
GAGGAGGAGGAGGAGGAGGGGGATATAAAGGGATGGGAGGGGGAGGGGGAGGAGGAGGGGGAGGGTGGGAGAAGGGAGGTTGGATGGATAGGGGAAGGCAGGAGGAGGGAGAGGGGGAGGAGGAGGAGGAGGAGGAGGGTGGGGGGATATGGAGAGGGGAGGGTGAGGAGGAAGACAAGGGAGGGGGAGTGGCAAGGAGAGGGGAAGGGGGGAGGAGGGAGAGGGAAAGGAGGATGAGGGGGAGGAGGTAGATGTAGAGGAGGAGGAGGAGCATGGAGAGAGGTAGGGGAAGGGGGGAGGAGGGAGAGGGAGAGTAGGAGGGGGGGAGGGAGATTACAATTAGGAGGGGGAGGAGGGAGAGGGAGAAGTTGGGGGCGGCGGGGGAGGAGGAGGGTTGGTGGAGGTGGAGATGGGAGGGTGAGGAGTCGGAGGGTGGGTGTAGGTGGAGAAGGGGAGGCATAGAGAGGGAGGGAGTGAGGAGAGTAGTGGAGGGGAGGGTAGCAGAGGAGGGGGAGGGGACATAAGGGGATAAATAGCGAGAGGGAAATGGGGAGGAAGCGAGGGGGAAGGGGAGGGGGGAGGAGGAGGGAGAGGGGGAGGGGAGCAGGGATAAGGAGGAGAGGCAGAAGGGGATGGGGATGGGGAAGGGGAATTGGGAGCAGGGATAAGGAGGAGAGGGGATGGGGATGGGGAAGGGGAATTGGGAGCAGGGATAAGGAGGAGAGGGGATGGAGATGGGTAGGGGAAGGGTCGTGGAAGGTGGAGAGGGTAGGGGGAGGAGGAAGAGGGGGAGGAGGTAGATGTAGAGGAGGAGGAGGAGGAGCATGGAGAGAGGTAGGGGAAGGGGGGAGGAGGGAGAGGGAGATTACAATTAGGAGGGGGAGGAGGGAGAGGGAGAAGGGGGGGGGGGAGCAGTATGAGGAGGAGGGTTGGTGGAGGTGGAGATGGGAGGGTGAGGAGTCGGAGGGTGGGTGTAGGTGGAGAAGGGGATGGGGACGGGGAAGGGGAATTGGGAGCAGGGATAAGGAGGAGAGGGGATGGGGATGGGCAGGGGGAGGGTCATGGAAGGTGGAGAGGGGAGGGGGATGAGGAAGAGGAGGGAGGTGGGGTGGGATGAGGAAGAGGAGGGAATTGGTGAGGATGAGGAGGAGGGATAGGGAGAGGAGGACAAGGAAAAGGATGAGGACGAGGAGGAGGTAGAGGGAGAGGAGGAGGAGGAGGAGGAGGAGGAGGCGGGGGGGGGGTGGGAGAGGAGGAGGAGGAGCATGGAGAGAGGTAGGGGAAGGGGGAAGGATGGAGAGGGAGAGTAGGAGGAGGAGGAGGAGGGGGGGAGGGAGATTATAATTAGGAGGGGGAGGAGGGAGAGGGAGAAGTGGAGGGGGACAGGGGGAGGGAGAGAGGACGAGAGGGTAGGGAATGGGAGTGTAGAAGAGGAGGGGGGAGGGGATGGAAGGGGATTAGTTGTAGTAGGGAATGGGGGAGGAGTCAAGGGGGAAGTGGGATGATGGGGAAGGAGGAGGAGGGAGAGGGGAGGAGTAGGAGTAGGGTGGGGGGAGGTGGAGAGGAGAGGGTAAGGAAGAATAGGAGGGAGGAGGGGGGGTTAGAGGGAGAGGGATAGTAGGAAGAGGAGGGAGAGGGGAGGTAAGAGGGGAGTATGAGGAGGAGGGTGGGTGGAGGTGGAGAGGGGAGGGTGAGGAGGTGGAGGGTGGGTGGAGGTGGAGAAGGGGAGGCGTAGAGAGGGAGGGAGAGAGGAGGGTAGTGGAGGGAAGGGTAGTGGAGGAGGGGGAGGAGGACATAAACAAAAGACACTTGTATTTTTACTTCTATTTATTTACTTATTTTTCTTTTCACAAATTTTATAATTACAATATACCAAATGTGTTTTTTTTACGTTGTAAATTTTTATTGAACATGACTTGTAGGATCCTTTGATTTTATAATATGTGTGTGTTTCTGTGTGTGTGTGTGTGTGTGTGTGTGTGCGGTGAAGGGGGAGAGGGAGAGGAGGATGGGAGGAGGGGGGAGGGAGAGGGGAAGGAGGTCGATAAGGTAGGGGAAGGAAATACGTGGGAGGGGAGGGGAGGGGAGGGGAGGGGAGGGGGGAGTGGGAGGAGGACATAAACAAAAGACATTTGTGTTTTTACTTATATTTATTTACTTATTTTTCTTTTCACAAATTTCATAATTACAATATACCAAATGTGTTTTTTTTATGTTGTAAATTTTTATTGAACATGACTTGTAGGATTCTTTGATTTTATAATATGTGTGTGTGTGTGTGTGTGTGTGTGGTAATTATAGGATAAGTAGGAGTGGAAAATATAAAAACATAGGACAACTACAAAATGGTTAAATGTGTAATGGATCACTAAAAATATCTAACGTAGTCTCCAAATATTTTTGGCCCTCAGAATTATATCTCCTTTTGATTGGCCTTCTCTAATATAAATCAAGTCTATATAGTAATAAAAATTGTGATTCTTGTATTAATTTCCTTTCTTCCTTTCTAATTGTTCAGATTCCTAATCTTTTTGTGGATGAGCTCAAGAATACACTTGAATGGTTTTTAATTGTAGCATGGCTACCTTTATGATTCGATGGCTAATATTTATTACAACTCAATCTTCAATATACGAGTGTTAAATATTATTAAATGCCTACTTTCATCATACTATCCTCTTTGAAACCTGCATGAACTAATTAAATCTATTACATCTCATCATGGTTTGCAAAGGTGGATTAAGTGGATTTCCATTTCGTAGAGGAGAATAGGTAAGTTAGACACCTAGACTTTCAACCTATGCAATTAACAAGAGATGTTAACCTACCTTCCATTATAACCATTAGATCAAATCGGTAATCTTTCAACAAGCCTTATGTTTAAGGATTTGTACTTTCTTTTACCAATTACTTCAAATACTTGCCTTCATAGCATATGCTAGACTATACATTAAGGGAATTTCATCCAAGTCATGTGAGCTTCAATTCATATTTAACTCTAATTTCATCAAACGCCCTGAAATTTTTAAAACCTTCGATCCTTTTGCCATCGAAATGAAAAACATTACTACACACTGCATAATAATATATTGCAGAAATTTGTAAGATTTATTGTGATGAAATATTCCAATGGAATACCCACAAAATTTTATAGATCAAAATTGTCTTATGTAACAAGGATTGGGATTTACTTGCTACTTTTCTGGGAATTGATTCTACCTAAGAGAATAGCATATATTCTAGTGCCATGGAATGTGAATAATCATTCCCAAAACGTCATAGGTAAATTTCCAGACTTGGTTTATGAAGGTATGTTATAAATCTACATGTTTAATTATTTCCTTTGCAACCTACCACAAGGGACATGTGAATATTTATAGTCGTTAAGATAATACTATATCCCATCAACTAGAAAAATGAATAATCTTTGGTAAGTAGTCTCCATTACAAATATGCTCGCAAATTATCAACAATTGGGGAATATCTTGCAAGGAAAGTTTGACGAAATATCCTTTCACCACTACGTAGCTCCTACATAGTGGTCCTCAACCACATGAATAAATTTTTATAATTAAATATGCATTTCTCCTTTTAATTTTGAGAAAAGTAATTGGATATGAGGTTCCATTGGATCTAGGGGATGTAGATGTTTTCATCTCATGCACCTGCCAATTCCCAAGTGGTTCAAGAAAAAAGATCATAAAGGGTTCAAATTTGATCAATTATCATCTAGTCCTTTTACCCTACTAAAGAAGAATCCTATGCCAATGGGGGTCTTCCCAATATTTCATTGCTCCAAATGTTGAATTGTTTGCAATTTCTAGGTACCCAAACAGGTGCTCTTTAATGAATGAGATAGAGGGATCATGGACAAATAACAATTTATGAGATTAAAGTGGTTTATTACATTTAAAATGTTCTACCTACTTGCTATGGGACTACTTGTTAAATGAGAGACCAAGCTCACTAGTGAATTAGAACTAGAGAGTAATTAAATTTTAAAAAGAGAAAAGATAAATAAGATGAGAGAAATTATCATTTTTATTTTCAAGAATTGTGAGGAAAATAAAATAAACCCTAACTAGTCTTTCTTGAAATCAAGAAATCATAAAAGGGAAAAGAATTAAAGGGGGAGGGTACTCTTTGTTCTCTTTTTTTCTTGAATATTTTTTGAGCTGCTAACATTTTTCTTGAAGCCAAAATGGAGAGAAAATCCGTTCTTGAAAATGAATTAAGAAGAGGAAAACTGAACTGTAGAAGAGGAAAGCAAAAGCCTTGGAGTGTGCACTCCTTAAAAAAAATGAGGAAATCATTTTCAGGAACCAAAGAACTTATTAAAGAGATCCTATTGGAAACTCTTTTCAGGGGTGATTATCTGCTCAAGTTGAGATTTTATGAATAGCAACAGTAATTGTAATGTCCCTAAAACTGTAAAAATTAAAAAAAAATCTATGGGGGATATTATCGTCATTTGGAACCTAATGTTTATGCAAAATTAACTTCAGCAATGAAAAGAACTTAATGCGAAAGATACTTGAAAACTTAACATGGTTTCCCGTCGTTGTCTAACACATGGTATGATATTTATGTCTTTCGTTTATGTATTGTTCTTGTACTCTGCACTGGTGTTTATTTTTCTCGTATTGTTGAATTATTTCATATTGTATGGTGATTATTATAGCCTTGAGGTATGTTTATGCTTGAATTTGTGTTTAAGTATTGATACTTCTACTTGTTCATAGTTTAATGATCTCTGCTTGTATTTCGTATTTAATGAGATGAGGTTGACAGAGCCTTGGGTCTTACTTAGCTCTATATGACCTAAGTCAAAAAATTAACCTACTTGTATGCAGGTTCCCTAAGGATAAACATTGGTTTAAAGGAAGGTTATCATAAGTTTTAAACTTTATAAGTATTTTCCCAAATCGCTTGAAACACATTCAATCTCCCAACTATAGGCATTGGTAAAAGAATTTGAATGATGGTGGAGGTCGCCGGGGATTTTAATGAAGCCCATGTGAACATCACAAGTTTGGAGTCCACGCTGGCTTGCAGAAGCACGTTGGTCCTTGCAAAAGCACGTTGATGGAGAGGTAAGTCGTGAGGTCCAAACCATTGCATTGTAACTTAATATTTCGATTTCTTACTGTTGCTTGGTTTTAATCCATGTCTTGTATTTTCTTGACAGGAGGGTCTCACTAGAGGTCTGAAGGTGGGGTTTAGCTTATGCTGAGTGTACCTTGTCATGGATGTTGGGAGCGATGGGTCCTGGTAATACGTGGGCACTCTGAACTTGCACTTTCTATCGTGTAAACGTGGTTGAATAGTGGGAAGGGTTTAATGGCTTGTTTGGGAGTCACAAGGTGTTTTATGAGCCACTTCTTATGTTGTAAATACTCTTTTATTTCTCTAGCATTGTCTGTTGAGATGTAAGCATGTGGGAAAGGTTTTGTTTGAAAGTTTCAAGGTTTTAGGGTTAATGGCGAAAACAATGTTCCACGCTATGTGGTTGAATAAAATTTAGCCTCTGTGTTTATTGATTTTGATAAGCAAATCATGTAATTGTTTATTTTATTAATGTCTCTATTCTACAATGTTTGAATACCTCTGTGTCTTTTTATTTGATGGTTTCTTATTTTAGTATACGGAATGGAATCATAATGTTTCTCTTTTGTTGGTTTAAATTGGACCTAGATTCTAGCTCTGTCATAACATTGATACTTTTGGTTTTTAATAGTTAATAAATTAATTCGGCTGTACGTTGTGAAATCGATTTGAGTTTAGAATGTTATGAGGTTTGAATGCTGGATGGTATCATCGCAACTCATTCCTGAGTCTGTTGGTTTGGTTAAGGTATTCGATCCCAACCAATGAAATTCCAGGATGTATAAACTTTGTTTTATTTAAAATATTTGTTTTGAAATTGTTTGGCTTGCCGATCCCAATGAATATACATAATGTATCAAACTACCTATGCGTGATTTATGATGAATGTTTATTCTAGTTGATAGATTCAATGATAGCGATAATAGTTTGGTAAAACTTGATTGCTGCTTCTTTGTATAATAGTTGGTTTGCTAATTAGGACGCCTCGGTCAGACACAATCAACGTGGCTCTAGCTTGTAGATGCTTCTCGGTCTCTTTTTAAATGGTAAAAGTTTCTTAAGCTAATTAGGTAGGCTATAAAGCCAAGTTACGGCTCTTCCTGTGCATTTTTCTTGTTTTAAATAATTAGTTGACAGAAGCGTGGCTTTCCATCCAACACTGGGTTCGATATGTAAAACCCAGAATGTTGATGGTGTGGATTGATCTCCACATGGTTTAATCTTAGGTTTCTTTATGTTACCAATTCGATTACTATTTGGCATAAAACGTTTGCGTTGAATGAATAGCGTAGAAGGAAAGATCTAGGGTTTAAGAAGAAAAGATAAATTTGATTTCTTTAAATTGTATGTATGATTGTTATTATTGTTTTAAGGTTGATTAAATTTGGTTTAGCGTGACTTATTTCCAGATCGGGTTAATGGTTTAAATATTATAACTCTGAGTTTTCTTGATTTTAATTAAAGTTTTAAATGATATTTGTAGAGCTTATACGATTTCTTGTGTTAAGAAATATTATACAAAAAGTTGATAATAGATGTATGGTTTAAGAGTAGGGTTTAGTTTTTTTTTTCATTGAGTAGTTTTGAAGAATTAATTTCAAGGTTTAAAATAAAAAGAAAGAGCGGAAACAGGTTATGTCCTAAAACTATTTTAAACAATAATTAAATAAAATTTTTAGAGCTAAGTTTGTTTATAAAAGGAAATTTCTAAACATAACCCCAGTGCCATGACTAAAAAATTTTGTCGATGGCTAGCAGATATAAAATTCTTGAATAAGGTTTATGCAAGAAAAAGTTACAGTTCTGTAATGGAAAGATTTATTTAATTACATCATTTAACCTGTAACCTAATTGAGGATAGAAAGCATCATTTGATTAAAAATAGAGGGTAAACCTCTTACCTGAACTATACTGATTAGTTCTCCTTTAGCACCTACACACTTCAAACATTGATTAATGGAAAGTAATTATTCTCAGCTGACCTGTAGAATGATAACCAAATAACTTTGGAACTGCCACGTTTCTCCCAACATTGATCCAGAACCGTTCCTGGTTCTAAATTGGATCTTCCTGAGCTAGCTCAAACATGCAAGAGAACCTAAGGCAAACAGCTCATTGCAATTCAATCCTGGTATAATCCTCTTCCAGGTTTTGGGGACAATTTCTCTCTTGCTACCATAAAGAATGATAATAAGATAGATAGATCTTCGCATATTGGAAATTGTATTTGTATTTATAGGAAATATTTAGAATGGGAAGTTGAGTTAATATTATTATTTTTAATATTAACTTCCATTTAACTACTAGTTTGAATTATATAATATAATTAAAAGGTTTTACTTTAATTATAAACTTCAGTTTATCTAGGACTTTTAATTTGTTCCTTTTTGAATTGATTATTGGAACTTTACATTTCATTTATTTAATTTATAATAATAAATGTATGCATAATCCATTTAAGTGGATTAATAGACTTTACTTTATACAATTTAGGTGTCCTTTATTATTCTCATATATTTATATATATATATGTATGTATGTATGTATATATACTATCTTTATATACATAAATATATTTTTATACATACTACCTTTGTACATAAGTGAGGCTCTTTATACTTAATCACTTTGATTTATCTAAGTATTTACATAGCTTATATATATGATTCTTTATTAAATAAGGTAAACTCTTTTGACAAGGCCTTTGGTGGATTTGGACGTTCGACTAGGTTAGGTGGCCCTAGATCCCTTTGCATGTTGGATTACCTCGTCTTTCGTGGCAGTTTACTCAGTCCTTGATGAGAGATGAGTAGTGATTCAATCTGTCAAATTAAACAAGTATGATGATTGGTGGTGCTATTCAGAGTCTTCCTCAACTCAACACCTTTTAAGTAAAGTAACCTTGCGTGTTATTCAGAGCTTAGGCTCAACACTTTCCATGGGCATTATGCTAGTGAAATTCCAGAGCTCCTCACTCAACACTAGTACTAGAATGTATCTGTAAGATACACCTAGGGATACAATGGCCAAAGATACGATGCTCCAGAGCTTATGCTCAACATCAAGTTGGAATGCTACAGGGCTTATGCCCAACAGTTAAATCATTTATTTGCTGGGGTTACCTATGTGCTCCAGATCTTACGCTCAACACATAGTCTTGTATCCCATGTGCTCCAGGGCTTATGCCCAACACATCATAAAAGTCACATCATGTATACCATAAACGTCTGCACAATACATATAACAAAGTCATCTCGGTATATTAGGTTTTGTACCCAATCATGTAATAACATCCATCCAGTACATCGGGGTTCATGCCCAGTACATAACAATAATTTGTATCTATCAGGGTCCATGCCCAAATATGTATATCTATAACCAGAGTAAATCATGTGCATCGAGGCTTACGCCTAGCATATATAACAAAAGTAAAAACATGTGTATTGGGGCTTATGCCCAGTATATATGTATCATCATAATAAATCATGTGCATCGGGGCTTATGCCCAATATATAGAATAATCATAATCAACAAAATTCGGGATATTACATCCACCCCCGCATAGAACAACACCGTCCTAGTGACAAGAAATGAAGTCATGAAATAAGGAAGGGTAAGCCTCCTTCATGTTGGTTTCATTTTCTGAGGTGGCCTCATCACGCCTGAAGTTCCTCCACTGTACTTTTATTTGGATGATGGTTCGTCTCCTAAGCTATACCTCCCTCTTGTCCAGTATGTGGAAGGGATCTGGCATAAATTCCCTCTCGGGTTCTACCTATAACAAGGACCAATCAATCACATGCTTAGTATCATAGACATATTTCTTTAATAAAGATGCATGAAAAAAATTATGTACTTTTACGTGAGCTGGTAAAGCTAGCTTGTAAGCCACTGGCCCTTTCTTGGCCAATATCTCAAAGGGGTCCACAAAATATGGGGTCCAACTTTCCACATCGCCCCAAGCTCAAAGAGATCCTCTTTTCCTTCACTTTTAAGAAGACATGTTCACTGACTTGGTAGTATTTGTCTTTTCTTTTCTTATTTGCATAACTCTTTTGGGGGTCTTGTGCCTCTTTTAAATTCTGCTACACTTTTGTGACTAGTTGTTATAGCTCCTTTAGTAAGTCTGGCCCTACCATGAGTCGGTCTATCGGGCTATCCCATGTCACCGATGTCCTACACTTTCTACCATAGAGTCTCTCTTTCGACCATAACAACCCTGACTCATCGATCCTATATTCCTTTTGTTGTTGGAACAGCCTATCCTCCTGGATCTTTTTAAGAATCTCGACATAGAATTGGTCATCCGTAATTTCTGTTCTAATCATGCCGTGCAAGTCTTAATTGGTTTGACTTATGGTTACCTCATATAACATATGAGCTCATCGACTAAAAGCATCAACGATCTTTGTTCTCCTTTCCTTTTATGTGTTTCAACTCGAAGTGGTACTCGCTAAGGAAATCCAACCATCTGGCATCCCTAGCATTTAGGTCAGGTTGTTCAAAAAGGTACTTCAAACTCATATTGTCTGTCTTTAATATGAACTTCTTCCCCATAAGATAGTGTCTCCACATCTTTAAAGCGTGGATGATGGCAGCTAGTTCAAGATCATGCGTGGGGTAGTTTTGTTCATGCTCTTTTAACTTTCTAGACTCGTACCAAATGGTGAAGTCATTCTGCATGAGAACTCCACCGAGTCCCTCTTTGCTTGCATTCGTGCAAACAACAAAGTCCCCATAAGGATCAACAATCCATAGTATAGGTGTGCTAGTTAGAAGTTGTTTTAGTTTCTGGAAGCTTTCTTCGCACTTGGTCATCCAATGGAATTTGTTTGCCTTTTTCTGTAAGGCGGTCATAGGACAAGCAATCCGTGAGAAGTTCCCAATGAACTTCTGGTAGTAACCTACTAATCCTAACAATGACCTTATGTCGGTGACGCAAGTAGGTGTAGGCCATTCCTCGATGGCTTTAATCTTTTCTGGGTCGACCGCTATCCCTTTCTTTGAAGTGATGTGACCCAAATAATGTATTTTTGGTCTATAGAAATCACACTTTCTAAACTTGGCATAAATTTGATGTTCCCATAACACCCGTAGTACTATTTGGAGGTGTTCCTCATGTTCCTCCTCACTTTTGGAGTAAATCTGTATGTCATCCATAAAGACTAGTACGAATTTATCCAAATACTTACTAAAGATGTCGTTCATCATGCACATGAAATGGGCGGGTGCGTTGGTCAATCTGAAAGGAATTACCACAAACTCGTAATGGTTGTATCGGGTTCTAAAAGAGGTTTTACTGATGTCTTCATCAACGGATCCTTACCTGGTGGTATCTGGACCGTAAGTTGATCTTTGAAAATATCTTCTCCCCTCCGACTTGATCAAACAACTCATCTATCCTAGGGAGTGGGTATCGTTTCTTGATGGTCAACTTGTTGAGTTGTTGGTAATCGATGCACATCCGCATCATCCTTTCCTTCTTCTTGACGAAGAGTATCGGTGCTCCCCAAGGAGACTCACTCAGTCGGATGTACCCTTTTTTGATCAACTCTTGTAATGGTAGTTTTTATTTAGATATGTTTGCTGACTTAATGGGATGTCTATGGTAGTTTACCCTTGTTAAGCTCTGAAGTGGAGCTTCATTGATTTCTGGTTGTTCCCGTCTTTCATTCATGTTGTCATCTTTAAAACTCTGTAAATATTCTTGTAAACTATGTATTTTCTTCATTAAGTCTGAATTCAATTCCACCATGATTTCTTCCTCTCGGGGTGGGGAATTCAAGTTCCCATGTCCACCTGAAAATTTTAGTGAGTCAGTAAAACAAAATTCTGTTAGTTTTTATAAAAATCATAAGTATTTTCTTGAAATACATTTCTGCAGTGGATGTCTTTTGTAGTGAGCCCAAAAGGTCTCTTAGTGTTGTAATTGGGCCCTGATACCACTTGTAATGTCCCTAAAACTGTAAAAAATAACAAAAAAATGTGTGGTATATTATCATCATTTGGAACCTAATGTTTATACAAAATTAACTTCAGCACTGAAAATAATTTAATGCGAAAGATACTTGAAAACTTAACCTAGTTTCCTGTCCTTGTCTAACACATGGTAGTTTGTTATCCTGCTATGATATTTATGTCTTTTGTTCATGTATTATTCTTGTACTCTGCACTGGTGTTTATTTTTCCCCGTATTGTTGAATTAATTCACATTTTATGGTGATTATTATAGCCTTGAGGTATGTTTATGCTTGACTTTGCGTTTAAGTATTGATACTTCTACTTGTCCATGGTTTAATGATCTCTACTTGTCTTTCCTATTTAATGAGATGAGGTTGACAGAGCCTTGGGTCTTACTTAGAACCTATTAGGAACAGATATCTCAAGCAAATAGAAGTAAGACAATTCATTACTCTTCTCAAAAAAAAAACGTTAAACAAAGAATTCTTTTAATTTAAAGAGTAGTAATACAAATTTAACCGTGCACGTAGCATTGAAAATATTAATAGGAATTTAAACATTGAATCTTGAAAGAATGTTAAAGACTTAATCCAACACAGTGGCCTGGAAAAATGAGGATAGGATCCAAAACAATACACAAATTTACATCTTCACAGTGGTAAATATTCAATTAATAAATGAAAGACATGCTATTATTTTTGTTTGCGGATCATTTCATGAATCAAACTTCCATACAATGTTCGGTCATTAGCAGGTTTGAGGTATTGATAGTGAGCCTAAAAAGGAGATTAAACCTCTTATGCAAATGTCCAAAAGACATTACTATATCAAAAACTGATATTTTTATTATTCTCTCAATAAGTTTATTACTGCACTTGAACCAAGTCGAATAGCGTCTGAGATAGAAACATCAGAGTTTTGCAAGGCTCATAAATAAATGTGTATAAAACAATATTTGAAATTCAAACCCCCTTTGTTCATAATTATAAATGTACAAATGAGGCTATATATATTATGTTATGAAAATTAATATAGAAAAAAAAAACACAATAAAACTTATCAACAAACCCTCACAAACAATAGTAAAAAAGACCAACTATGTACTCAGGGTAAACAAACAAACAAAGGTCTATGGATATGTGACCATAATTAAGACAATATGAAATACATAATTTAAAGGTTTATATAGTCTAGGTACAAACCCCTGAGGTTCTCAACAACGACTTAAGGTCTGTAGCATAAATAACCTCATTAAAACCCTCACATGAGACATAGGTACTGTCAAGAATAAATCTCACCAATAAAATGAAGGATAATAGCATAATATCAAAGGAAATCCTCATATATTTGTCAAGACAATCAACTCATCAAACTCAAGGCGAGCATTCTAGCCGAACAAGGAACACTGCTTACCTAGAAAGGCCATGTGAGGAAGCTTCAAAAAACACAAACCAAAAGCCTAAATGTCTCTAAGATTACCTAAAAAATATTAATGACCATAATTTAATAACTTTGAACCCTGAAAAGATAAATGATGAATTATGAAATATATATTAGAAAAGAAGGTAATTGATGTATCAAAGTTTACCTAATTTATTGCTAAAGGATTTACCATGTTCCTTTCAAAAAACAACAACCAGGAAAATCCTCAACAAGCTGAGGAAAAAAAAGGAGTAAAAATGTGTGCTCGGACCCGTATCCAGGAGAAAATTCCATCCTGAAGGACATGAAAATCATCAATATTCTACCTAGAAGGGAGTTGAGACAGGTCGAGCCCCTCCAGAGCTCGAAAATAAAAATTAAAAAAAATAAGGAATCCCTAAGTATCCCATTCATTAATTCAGTGAGCTTACCAAGGAGTGGACTTAAATACACTATCAGTAAGGACTCGACGTGTCAACAAATTATTAAACCCTTTTTACCAAGATCTGTACTGTCGAGATGAAATGATAATTACAATCCTAAACCACCATAGAAATACATAATGTATAGTCTCGACCCACATAGACTATGGCCTATTATTTTCATGCAAGTGTATTATACACATTAATACTTAAGGGATAAAATAAGCCCTTCTTCCTTATAACCTGAAGATAGAATAATGAAAACAAAGTAAGTTGGATTATGTACCAAATGTGAATAAATCAAAATTTATATGATTCTAATGGTTGTAACTATATCCACGATTCAAGATAGAGATGAATGAAAGAACAATAATCTCACCTTATATATGAATAGCTTGGGAGATAAGGAGATCATGGTTGAGTGAGATACAAACTCTCATGAGGATTGAACGTGCATAAGCATAATTGTTGTGATGTTTGCTAACATGCTAAGTAAACAATATTATCTAAGTCAGGTTGTAGCCTCCTTGAGATTAACAAGTTGAGAGAGTTAGCTCAATCAAGACCTAAAAATAAGTTAATGGTGATTATCACGCAAAAGTTCATTGAGTTTCTATTTTTCTTCAATGACGGAGCTATGTTAATAATAAGTAAACTAAAAAGAAAAACAATGATTCATTATCCAAATTGTTATTATTCCTTTTAAATAGTTCTGTTAAAAAAAATGTGTTATTTGGGGACATTACAAGTTCCCCATTTCCCTACCTGATTGTGTCAATGATGGTGTTAATGGTATTAGGAAGAGAGCGTTGAATTGGTTTTCCACCCCTAAACATACTTCTAATGCCTCTGAAAAGTGTATTCTCTCTCAAAATATTAGCATTGCGATCCATATATGCAATAAAAAAACAAAGAAGATATCATTAGAAACATGTTACATAGTAAAATTAATACCTTCATTCTTTCATCAATACATGATCCCTTCCTTCCTCCACTCCTCCCCATATTCCTTCCTAACATCCCCTTCTTCTCCCTCTCACCAACGTAAACACCCCACATATGCAAACATGTCTCCTTGATTCCTTTAACCCTACACATTCTCTCCCAATACTTGATCCTATATCCCTCAAAATTTCCATCCTCCTTAACCCCACTCTACCATTCCTCTAACACATTTTACCTCCACCTTTCAGCCACTCCTTCCCAGACCCCATTCCTCCTCCTCCCCTATCTCTTCCCCCCTTCCTCTCCGCATTAATCCCCCCCTCCCTCTCCCCATTTCTCCCCACTCCCCATGTCTTCCTCCTCCTCTCTCCCCTCCTCCTTTCCCCTCCTGTTCATCCTCCTCCTCCTACCCTACACCTCCACCCTACACCTCATTATCCTCCTCCTTTCCATCCCCCATCAACCCCAATCCCTTCCTCATCCTCCTCTTCCTCTCTCTCTCCATATTTCCCTACCCCATCCCCCTCCTATTGCTCCTCCCCCACCCCTACTCTCTCTCCCTCCTCCCCCTCCTCCATGATCCTCCCCTTCCCCCACCCCCTTCCCCCTCATCACTCCTCCTCCTCCAACCCCTATCCCCCCCTAGTCCCTATCCACCTCCTTTACCTATCCCCTCACCTCATCCCCCTCCTCCCCCTCCCTCCTCCTACCTCTTCCTCTCTCCCTTGATCCTCCCCCCACAACCTCATCCTCCTCCTCCCACTCCCCCCTCCTCCTCCCCTTTCATACTTCTCCTCTTACTCCTACCCATATCCGTCTCCCTTTCCCCCTCCCTCTTCCCCCTCCTCCTTCTCTTCCTCCTCCCTCCTCCCCCTCCCACATCTTCGCTACACCCTTCCCCTCCTCTTCTTCCATCCAGCTCACCCCTTATCCTCCTCCACATCCCTACACCCTCATCACCCATGATCCCCCTCTACCCTCCCCATCCTATAACCCATCCTCCCCTATGCCTGTAGCCATCTTGTTTCCCCTCATCCCCCTACCCCTTCCCCCCTCATACTATCCTTTATCCTCATATCAGCTTTCCCCCTACCCCTTTCCCCCTCCTACCATCCTTTATCCCCATCTCAACTTTCCCCCTCCACATCTCCTCCCTCATCATCATCCTCCCCCTCTCCCCATCCCCCAACTCCTTACCTGCCTCCCTCTTCCACTCCTCCTCACATTCTCCATCCTCCTCTGCCTCTCCACTCCAATTCCTCCTCCTCCCCTCCCCCTCTCCCCTCACCCTCCCCCTCCTCTCCCACTCTCCCCCTCTCCCCCTGCTCACCCCAACCTTTTCCTCCTCCTTCCCCTCCCCCTCACATTTACTTCTACCCCTCCTCCTCCTCCCCTTCCACTCCCCTCCCAACCTCTTGCTCACCATCCACCTTCCCTCCCCCCATCCTCTTTCACATCCTCCTCCTCCTCCTGCTCCCCCCCTCTCCCCTCCCCCTCCTCTCCCTCCAAAACATATCTCTCTTCTCTCATCCCCTTACCCTACCTCCTCCTACACCACCCCCTAGCTCCTATTCACCCCCCCACCCCAAAGTAACCTCCAGTCACCCCTCCTCCTCCCCACTCACAACTCCTCCAAACCCTCATTCTTGTCCTTATCCCCTTCCCCTTCCCCATCCCCACTACCCCCTCCCCCTCACCCTCCCTCTCACCTCGTCCTCATCCTCCTCCTCCTCCTCTCATCCCCCCTTTCCCCTCCTTCTCCCTCTCATCTTCCCCTTCTCCTCCCCCATCTCACTCCTATGCCTCCTCTTCCCCTAAACCTCCCCCTCCCTCTCCCTCCTCCTCCTCCTCCTCCTCCTCCACCCAACCCTCCTCCTATCACCCCTCCTCCTCCCTATCCTCCTTCTCCTCCTCCTCCCCCTCATCGTACACCTCCTCCTTCTCCTCCTCCTCCACCTTCTCTTCCTCTACCTCACTCCCACTCCTCCTCCCCCTCCCACTCGCACTTCTCTTTCACCTATTTGCTCCCCCTCCCACTCGCACTTCTCTTTCACCTATTTGCTCCCCCTTTCCTCCTCCCCTCCCTTCTTCCATCCCATTCCTTTTCCTCTCCCACTCTCCCATACTAATCCTATGCATCCTTCTCCCTTATACTCCTACCTCCTCTACCACTTACCCCTCACCCTCCTCCTCTGCCTCCTTCCAACTCCTCCTACCACTTCCCCTCCATATATCCCCCCCACCCCCACCTCCTCCACCCACTCCTTCTCTCCCATCCCCATACGCCCTCCCTTCTTCACTCTCTAACTTCCCCCCTCCTCATTATCATCCCCAACCTGCCACCCCTTCCTCCCCCCTTGATTTCCATATCTAACCCTCACCCCCTTTTTCCTCCCCTACTCCCTCCCACACTCCCCCTCCTCCCCTGCATCCTCCTCCTCCACATCCCCCTCTCTAATCCCCCTCCCCTCCACCCCTCCATTTCCCCCTCCCTCCTCCTCCTCCCTCATCCTTCTCTCATTCCCTCTCCCTCCCCCTTGTTCTCCCCCCTCCTCTTTCCCTCCCCCCACCCCCTACTGCTACAACCCTCTTCACCTCCTACTTCCCCTAAACCTTATGAGCTTCCTCCTCTCCACTCCTCCTCCTCATCAAATCCCCCTTCACCTCCTCCTCCACCCCTCCCCCTCTCCTTGCTCCCCCCTTCCACTCTCCGCCTCCTCCTCCCCTACCACCTCATCCTCCTCCTCCTACTCTCCCCTCCCCCCATATTCCTACTCCTCTCACTCCCCTCTCAAACTCCTCCCATCCTCCACCCCCTCCTCTCCTCCCCACTCTCCTCCTTCTTGTCCCCCTCCCCTTCACCCCTTCATCACTACCCTCCTCCTCCCCACCTTTCCTCATATCCCCCTAACCCCTCCACCTCCTCCTCCTCCCTCTGACTCACCTTCCCACATCCTTTCCTTTCTCTCCCTCTCCCCTACCGATATGCCAACCCCTCCTCCCCTCCTCCTCCTCCTCCTGCTATCCTTCTCCACCTCCCCTACCTCCTCCTTCAACTCCCTCTCCCCATCCTCCTCACCCTTTCCCTACTCCTCTGCCTCTCCACTCCCCGTCCTCCCCTCCTCCTCTTGAATCCATATACTCCTCCTCTCCCCCTTACCCCCTCCTCCTCCTCCTCATCCTCACTCCTCTCCCCTTTCCCCCTTCCCCTCCTCCTCCTACCTCCAACTCTTCCTACCCCTCACCCTCTCTATCTCCACACCCACTCCCCCTCTCCCCTTCCCATATTCCCACTCATCTTCCCCCTTTTCCTTCTCCCCCTCCTCCTTATATTCCCCCATCCAACCCCCCCTTGCTCCCCATCTAACCTCTCCCCTCTCTCATCTCACTATCCTCTCTCCACCTCCCCCTCCCCCTCTCTCCCCTCCCTTACCTCCTCCTCTTCCCCCCCCTCTCACTCTCCTTCACCAATCCTCCTCTTCCTATCCCTCCCCCTCACCCCTCTCTACTCCCTCTCCTCCTCCTCCCCTTCACCCCTCTCCCACCCTCCCTCTTCTGCTAGCTCCTCCTCCCTCATCATTCTCCACCTCCCGGTGGGCCATCTTCTTTCCCCTCCAACTTATCCTTCCCTTCCCTCTCCCCTCAACCTCCTCTCCCTCCCATCCCTCCCCCTATCCACTCTCCCTCTCCCATTTCCTCCCACTCCTTCACCTCCTCCCTTCTTACCCGTCCTCCACCACCTCCTTCTTCTCCCACTGCCCTTCCCCACTCCCCCTCCCCTTCTCCTACTCCTCCTCCTCCTCCTCCCTCCTCTTCCCCTCCCCCCTACCCTCTCATTCACCCACTCCTCTTCCTCTTCTCAACGCCCTCCCATTCATCTGCCCACTCCTCATCATCCTCCCTTCTCGTCATCCTCTCCCACTCCTTCTCTGCCTAAACCCCCTCCCCCTCTCACCTCTCCATCCTCCCTTCCTCCTACTCCTCCTCATCCTCCTCTCCCTCCTTCATCCTGCACTTCCTCCTCCTCCCCCTATCATCCTCCTCCTCCTACTGCTACACTCCCCCTCCAACCCCACTTCTCCTCCACTTCCTCCCCTTTCCCAATACTCTCATCCTCCACCTGTTGCACCCCCTCTTCCTCCTCCTCCCCCTCCTCCTCCTCCTCCTTCCCCTCCCCCATTCTTCCCCCCCTCATTCTCCTTCTCTTTCCCTCTCCTCTTCCCATTCAACCGATTACACCCATACACCTCCTTCCCCCCCTCCTCCTCCTCCCCCTCCTTGACCCCTCCCCCTCTCCTCGCTCCCCCCTCCTCCTTCTTCTCATCCACCTCAACCCTCCCCCCTCTCCCTCCCCCCTCCTCCTTTGACTCCTTGTCAACCCCTCCCCATCATGCTCCACCTCACCATCCCCCACCTCTTCTTCTTCTTCCTCCTTGACCACTCCCACTCTCCCCTCACCTTCCTTTGCCACCCCACCTTCCCTTTTGTTCTTCCTCCTCCCCTCCCCCCTCATCCTCCCCCTCCTCCTCATACCCCTTCTTACTCTCTGCCTCACCTCCTCCTCCCCTTATCCCCTCCCCTCTCTCCCTCCACCACCCTATCCCCCTCCCACCTCTTCCCCCTCCCTCACGTCATCCTTCACCTCCTCCCTCTCCAGTTCCTTGCCCCTTTACTTTCCCCTCTACCCTTCCCCTCCTCACACCTTAAAAGCGTTCATGTTTCTGTTATAATTCTAAGACATTACTAAATATCCTTCAACATTAGAATATACAAATTTGGTGATCATTAATATCTTCAAAATGATAAGAGTTAAGAGCTAAAAATTATACCATACAAAATTTTATATAGTTAAAATTGTTTAAAACATCCATATATCTTAAAATTCTAAAATATTACTAAATTCTCTTCATAAAATATACAAATTTAGTGATCATTAATAGTTTCAAAATAATAAGAATTAAATATTAAAAAATATGCTAAGCTTTAAGAACTTGTTTAATGAGTCAACAATTTTTGTGAGTATTTTGATCACAGAAGATCTAGGAGCTATGGAGAACCTCACAAAATCGAATTAATTTGCAAAAACAGTGGAAAAACTTGAAAAAGGAGAGAATTTTACACACAATGTATGCTGAAACCTTTGATTAACTGACTGTCTAACATGTGAAAATGTTAGTAACAGGTTTTTATTACATCCATGAGAAATTCGAGAGCATTAGGTGGCTCAAGCTGAGTGTACAAGTCAACAATGCCAAATTGGCCTCAATCCCCCCTAGGTGGGTCCAACTCAATCCCAATCACCCCAAACAGTCACGAATTCTGGTGTGGAGGTGGCTGAAGCATGCTTGGTCATTAATGAGCTCAAGGTAGGCATGGGTGATCAAGTAGAGGAGTTTGGGGGGCCCAAGGGAGCATTAAATGCTCCAAATCTAGCCAAAAATGGGCAAAAATCCACCCTAGCGCCCTTGGTCAACTAAAATTCCCCAAAACAAGGAGAGAGGGTGCACCAGCAATAAATGAGGGCGCACTTGTGGACAAAACAGGAGGCTAGGTGAACTGGTTTGCTTGGAAGTGGGTGTGAACACTCTCAAAAGTGGGTTTTTGACCAACTGTAGTCACCTAGTCCAAACTATGGTTTAATTAAGCACATGAGCAATAAAAATTTATGGATTATGGTACTAAGTGTGGATTACAGTTCTAACACCCCCCCTTAACCATAGCTTAGTACATCTCATGAAAGATAAGTGGGAGGCCTTGGCAACAAAGGCTCAAGTCACCTCATTACAAACAGAAATTTTATTTGTCCATATGAACCGAGGAAAAGAAGTAAAACCTCATGGGATAAAAACTTCCCTCTAAAATGGACATGGGGCTGAACCTGCAATTAAATTGCAGAAATCACCATCCATCACTCACTCCAAGCAAAGCTCTCAAGTGAGTGAAGGTCTTCTCAGTAAAGCACTTGGTGAAAATATCCGCAGTTTGCTCGGTGGATGGGCAATACTGCAATGAAATCACCCTGTCATGCACCAAGCCCCAAATGTAATGCATGTGGATCTCAATGTGCTTTGTTCTTTGCCTCTGTACTGGATCAATAGATATCTTGATGGCACTTTGATTATCCACCCAAATATTGGTTGGAGAATCAATAGCAACACCAAACTCCCGAAGAATGCCTTGCAACCAAACACACTGTGTGGCTGCGTTCACTGCTGCCCTGTACTCGGCCTCTGCTGATGAAAGAGAAATTGTATGCTGTTTCTTATTTGACTAGCAAATGGGACCTTCAGCAAACATAAACATAAAACCTGAAGTGGACTTTCTATCGATGGGATCTCCCGCCCAATTGGAATCAGAAAATCCAGCTAGTTGAAGTGAAGAACCAGCTGCATAGTGTACCCCAAAGTTCTTTGTTCCTTGGACATAATGAAGGATCCTTTTGGCTGCCTTCCAATGGATCTCATGTGGCTGTTGCATATACCTTGCTACAGCACTTACAGCATAAGACAAATCAGGTCTTGTAAGTGTAAGGTACAGCAAACTTCCAACTAGCTGCCTGTAGAGAGTGCAATCCACCAATGGAGAGTCTTCAAATTCACCTAGTTTTATGCCTGAAAGGAATGGGCACTTGGCTGCCTTACATTCAGCCATTTTAAACTTGAATAACAGGTCTGAAGCATACTTAGGTTGACTCAGCAATATACCTCTCTCAGATTGCTCAATTTCCAAACCCAAAAATTGCCTTAGCAATCCTAGGTCGCTCATGGCAAATTCACTGTGCAAAGAAGCTTTAATTGAGCCAATTTGTTTGGTGCAGATCCCTGTAATTAAGAGATCATCAACATACAGTACAATGACCTGCAAATTATCATCACAATGCTGCAAATAAACATTTGGATCAGACTTGCATCGACAGAAACCAATTGAGAGCAAAAAAGCATCCATTTTGGCATACCAAGCCCTGGGGGCTTGCTTGAGTCCATAGAGTGACTTCTTCAACCTGCATACAAGTGTGGGATCCTCTTGGAATCCTTCAGGTTGCTGCATATATATCTCTTCCTGTAGCTCACCATGCAAGAATGCACTTTTGACATCCATGTGGTGAACTTCCCAACCTTTACTAGCTGCCATGGCTAGAGCTAGTCTAATTGAGTCCATCTTTGCAACCGGTGCAAAGGTCTCTATATAATCCACACCATGGATTTGTGAGTAGCCCTTAGCCACTAACCTAGCCTTATACTTCAAATCAGAACCATCAGCAACAGGTTTGGTTCGAAAAATCCACTTACATTGCACAAGTTTCCTCTTGGGAGGAAGAGGCACCAAATCCCATGTTTTGTTCTCTTGGAGAGACTGGAATTCTTCTTGCATTGCTGCTCTCCACCTTGGATCATGATGAGCTTCCTGATATGATGTTGGATCAGATCCAATCATCATATAATAGTGATCAGCAAGTTCACTTTCATTTTCAAAGGAAGCATTGATTGTTTGAGATCTAGTCTTCCTAGGCTCTTGGGGATTGCCTGCCAATTCACCTGCAGCTTGTATGATTTTCTCAGCCCACTTGGGCCTTGATGGTGACTCATGTACAGCAATGTCATCTTCAGCCATGTCATCTTCAGCAATATCAGAAAAATCAGAGGTGGAATCATCACTAATTTCATTAAGGTGTGGAGGAGAGGAGCTTTCCCCCGGTGCAAGCTCAAAATCTGGAATTGGTTCTTCTTCGAATTGCACACTTCTCTCAATGAAAGTTTTGAGTGTGGATGTGTCAAAGAGCTTATAGCCCTTTATGTCCTCACCATATCCAACCATGATACATTCCCTGCTCTGTGGCTCCAAAGCCTTCCTCTTTTCTGATGGAATTCGAGCCCATGTTCTAGACCCAAAAATCCTGAAATTTGACACATTTAGTTTTTGGCCAAACCATGCCTCATAGGGGGTTTTTTCCTTTGACTGATTTGTGAAAGGATCTATTCTAAATATGAGCAGCACAATTGATGGCTTCAGCCCATAGCTTAGGGCTTAGATCCCTAGCTTCAATCATGCAAGTAGCCATCTCCTTGAGAGATCTATTTTTCCTCTCTGCCACACCCATTTTGCTGAGGTGTGTAGGGGATTGAATGTTGCATTTGGATGCCACATTCCTCACAAAGGTGCTGAATGTTATTATTCACATATTCCTTTCCATTATCAGTCCTAAGGATCTTTATCTTATGACCACTATGGTTCTCCACTAGGGCTTTCCAAATCTTCAATTTCTCAAACACTTCTGACTTCAATTTAAGGAAGTAAACCCAGCAGAATCGAGAGTAGTCCATCTATGAATGTAAGTACATACCTTGATCCACCATATGATGGAGTGGGAAGAGGACCAATGAGGTATGAATGTACCAATCCAAGTGGTTGAGTGGCTCTCCTTGCCATTCCCTTCTCATAGCTGCGCTCAGGATGCTTTCCAACTACACACCCAATGCATGCACCATTTGAAGATCTGATTTCTGGAAGCCCTTCCACCATCTCGTCCTTGTGCAATTGCTGGAGATATTTGTAGTTCATGTGGCCAAATCTTTCATGCCACAACTTGGAGGTCTCGTTGGCATGAGAGACAAGAGCATGGTCACTAGAATTTGGAATGAAATTTGAGAATTTGTACATTCTCTCATCATGATCTGCATACCCTACTGCCACAACTTGATTTGAGGAAATTTTTGAGATTTCTACCAAATCTGGAGTAAATGTTACTCTCTTGGCTTCTCCTGTATGGGTAATTTGATAAACTGATAGCAAATTTGCAGCCAATGAAGGTACATAGAGCACATCACTGAAATAGCCATGCTCCATGTCAATCCTACCAATCCCCTTGGTCTGGATTTCTGAATCATCTCCCATTCGAACTGTTGGGCCACCATTCGAATGCATAGAGGAGAAGAGCTCTCTGGATGAAACCATATGTCTGGAAGCTCCTGAATCAATGATAAAGGATGAGGGATTCGAAGTACCTGCTACCAAAGCATGACACTTCTCCTTATTGTCAGGATTTGAGGTGCTCTCTTTCTTCCTTGCGCCCTCAGGGACTGGGATGTTGTTCTTCTCCAGCAGCTGCGCCATTGCATCAATGGTTTTCTTCATGCATGAGCTCTCTGGATGCCATCCCCTATGACAATAGGTGCATTTGGTCTTTTCCTTTCCCTTCTTGTCCTTCTCCTTTGACAGATTCGAACCCCCATCTGCAGACTTGGTCTTGTCAAACTTCCTCTTCTCTTGCTGCTTCGAATTCTTGGCTTTCTGCTTTCCTTTGCTTGCATTTGAAACACCCATTTCCAATGCTTGGTCCTTTGATTTTATGGTTCCCATCTGAACTAGTTTGTCCTGCTCCTGAGTGAGACACTCCATGAAGGTAGCTAGTGATGGCATTTGCCAATTTCGAAGGGTCATTTTGGCTGAGTGAAATGTGCTAACAAATACTGAAAACTCTGGGCCTAGCTTCGAAAGGATGGACAGAATCAGTTGTTCCTCCTTCTTAACAATTCCACATTGTTGCAGTTGAAGCACCAGTGACTTGAATTTCGTGAAGAAATCCTGGATGGTTTCAAAATGCGCTGGGCTCAAGCTAATGAGCTCGTTTTCAAGCTGGTGGCCTCTCAGTTCATCAGTTTTCCCAAAGAGTGATTCTAGCTTCACCCATACTTCATTGGGGGTTGTCAAACTGTCTGTATGAAACAAGAGTTCCCTTGAAATGCTCAGGCATAGCAATCCATAAGCTTCATCAAGTCGATTGTAGTACTTTGCTTTCTCCATAGCAGAGTTTGGCTCCACTTCTGTGCCCATGGTCACTCTATAGAGACCCTTAGATCTCAACTTGATGACCATATCAGCCTTCCAATCGAAAAAATTGAAGGGTGTAAGCAACATTTGGTTTGCTTCCATGACTGCTGCGTTAATGGTGAGAAAACTACTGAAACACCTGCAAAAAACACTCAATTTTTTATCTGGAAATCCTCTCTAGAATGCAGTTCAATGCTCAATATTGACCTGCAACTCACTAACTCCACGATGGCTCTGATACCATGTGATTATTTTGATCACAGAAGATCTAGGAGCTATGGAGAACCTCACAAAATCGAATTAATTTGCAAAAATAGTGGAAAAACTTGAAAAAGGAGATAATTTTACACACAATGTATGCTGAAACCTTTGATTAACTGACTGTCTAACATGTGAAAATGTTAGTAACAGGTTTTTATTACATCCATGAGAAATTCGAGAGCATTAGGTGGCTCAAGCTGAGTGTACAAGTCAACAATGCCAAATTGGCCTCAATCCCCCCTAGGTGGGTCCAACTCAATCCCAATCACCCCAAACAGTCACGAATTCTGGTGTGGAGGTGGCTGAAGCATGCTTGGTCATTAATGAGCTCAAGGTAGGCGTGGGTGAGCAAGTAGAGGAGTTTGGGGGGCCCAAGGGAGCATTAAATGCTCCAAATCTAGCCAAAAATGGGCAAAAATCCACCCTAGCGCCCTTGGTCAACTAAAATTCCCCAAAACAAGGAGAGAGGGTGCACCAGCAATAAATGAGGGCGCACTTGTGGACAAAACAGGAGGCTGGGTGAACTGGTTTGCTTGGAAGTGGGGTGTGAACACTCTCAAAAGTGGGTTTTTGACCAACTGTAGTCACCTAGTCCAAACTATGGTTTAATTAAGCACATGAGCAATAAAATTTTATGGATTATGGTACTAAGTGTGGATTACAGTTCTAACAACTTTGAAAACAAAAAATCATTAAAAATTAATAGGTTTCACAAGTGAATTTGTTGCTAGAAAGAATATACCACTTAGATACGATGAGGAATAGGGCCACTGAAACCATTAACCTTGACATTCACTTCCAAGAAATGTGGTAGGGTTCCCGTGAAGGTTTCTGGCTTAGAAATGTAGCAGGGTACCCGTGTACGCTTAGAACCCTTGGGCTCATACGGTAAAAAATCAAGATTATCAGGGTGCCCGTGGAGATTAGCTTTCGTAGCAGGGTGCCCGCGGATATTAGCTTTCTCACTTAGGCATGCCTGTTATTCAGCTTAGAACCCTTGGGCCCATATGGTCTCACTCCATAGGGTAAATGAAATCATCACCAACTTTGTGTTGATTCTTTTATTCTTTTAACTGAAATGATCATAAGATGAACACTTTTATGTAATTAAAGTGATTAGAAATCACACAGCAACAAAATGAACTAAATTGAATTTTATATATGGGTGGAAGGTTGTTAAGGAACCCTAGGAGAAGAAATATAGTCAAAAGTGTATGTTTTTAGCATGAATATTCTCAATGGAAGCCTATGAATCTATTGCAGTTTCAAATCTATTGCCCATGTTCTCGATATTGTCAATGTATGTTCGTCCATATCTCTGTCAAACCTATGAGATTCATGATATTTTTAAACTCTTATTTTCCTTGAATTGATTTATATAGTTATAAACATGGTAATTGCTCACAGAAAATGCTATAGTACAATCAGACCTTGGAGAATTTCACCAAAAGCTGGCTCGGATCACCCTCACTTGCACGATCTTGATAAATCCCACTTAAAATAATCCCTATTTCAATATTTATGATTGTTCAAGCCTTCGAGATTTTTTTGGTTAGTATATTTAAGTCACTGAATCTTCTTGATAGAAATCTTTCGTTGCTCTAAATTGGAAGTCCCGTTTGATTTATTAACTTGATAGAAAAAAAAACGTTCCATCTTCAAAATTTAGCTCTATTCTATCAATGGGACTTCCAATATATAATTGTTTTCTCATGTGTACCAATTGATAGCAAAAACAACTTCCCATTATGAAAATCCAGTTGCTTAAATATGTGAAACTAAAAACTCTGTGATCTGAATCACCATAAATATTGAAATAAGAATTCATAGAACTGCGATTTATCCATGTCTTCAAAAGGTGATCCAAGGCTGCTTTTGCTAAAATCCTCCAAGAGGGATAGTACGTAGCATTTTTTGCAAGCCATTACCATGTTTATCACTATATTAATCCATTCGGAGTAAATAAGAGTTTCAAGATTTGATGATTCTCATAGGTTTGACAGACACGGGTAATTGGTGAACCTACACTGAGAAGGTTGAAACATCTCCTCAGTTGGAGTTCCTAACAACCTTCGAACCTGGAAATCAGAGCGCAAAGGTGGAAATCATAGTATGAATATTGATCAAGGAAATCATAAAAGCATCCTAGAACTCATCAAACCTGCAATATGGGTCACCATATACCAGACCAGGCATAATTTCCTGGATTATGGTTTTCCTCATTTCCTTCCATTGTTCCTCTGGGATCTTATGCAGAGTCTCTACTACGTTTATCTCCCTTTGTCTCTCAGCCTCTTCTGGTATGTAAACCGAATAAGAGCTCTAATTAGCAGGAAGATGCCATGGATACCGATAATATGTTGTAAAGGGATTGAACAACACAGGAATGCATCCAGATATAAGAGAATCGAATAGACATCTCCAAGTAGGGCTATCCCAGGAGGCTGAAGGCATAATTCAGATTTCAGGAAGAGCTTCATTGTGCATTCAGGAGTCAGGAAAACACACGCATTGAACCGTTAGACACTGTTCAATGAGAATGGAACCAATGCTTTCTGTGATGTTGGGTCTCGGTGAACCTGCAACTTATCAAATAAGGTCTCTACCCTGAACTAATATTACATTGCCATTTTCAAATATCTTTATCAGAATGAGGATGGAAGAAAGTGAGATGTGTGACTCCAATTTCATCACTGTTGGCGTTGTTAAGGAACCCCAACAGAAGAAATATAGACTAAGTCAAAATTCTAAGTGTGTGGTTTGAATATCCCCGATGGAACCCTATGAATCTATTCCAGTTTAAAATATATTGCCTGTGTTCTCGATATTCCCAATGTATGTCCATCCATATCTCTATCAAACGTATGAGTTTGTCATATTTTTAAACTCCTATTTTCCTTGAATTGATTTATATAGTTATAAACATATGAGTTTGTCATATTTAACTCTTGTTTTCCTTGAATTGATTTATATAGTCATAAACATGGCAATTGCTTGCAGAAAATGCTATAGCAAAATCGGTCCTTGGAGAAGTTCAACAAAGGCTGCCAAAGATCACCTCACTTCCACGATCTTGATAAATCCCACTTAAAAGAATTCCTATTTCAATATTTATGATTGTTCAAGCCTTCCAGATTTTTTTATGTTCGTATATTAAATTCACTAAATCTTCTTGCTGGAAATATTTTGTTGCTATAAATTGAAAGTATATAAATCCTACAGCCTATAAGAATAACTGAAATTTACAATTCATTGCAATGGTGCAGTATATAAATCTTACAGCCTATAAAAAGGGTTCATGAATGACCGACCTTCCTTACTCCTAGTAGATGAACCAACGAATTTTTTTCTTGTTCCGTTTGGGTCAAAACCAACAGAATATATCAGCAATTTGGTCATATTGCCTTCCCTCCAAAGTACCGATTTGCTCTAGCATTCCTCATATCGCCTTCCCTCCAAGAAACAAGAAAGAAACCAAAGTACCTGGCTTGACAAAGTCCGTAGGGCCATGGTTGATCCTCGTCCAATAGCCTACTAGGGAGATCAATACCCAGATCAGTACAATGTAAAAGTATGATGATAAATAACTTTATTAAATAACAAAAATCCTTTGCAAATAGAAATAAACATAACCTTTTACCTTTGGAGCAGATTCAAGAGCCTAGCTTGACGGAATGACCAAGGGAATCTCCAACATGCCTACGGACTAGAGGAAATTGCACCACAACCGACCCACTGAGTTGGGGAAGAGAGGAATGGACAGCATATTGGGTTCCTCACAAGAGTAAAGAGGAGCCATCATCGCCATCATCAAACTATCAACCATTGAAACCATAATCCAAGTAAACTGAAGACCTTGTGCGGAAACAAAACCAAAACCTCATCTCGAGCCCAAAACACTATGGCAGTCAATAAATAAATAATCCAGTAACTACGTGATCATCAAAGGTGGTGAAGTTAGGTGGTGGAGATGTTAGAGACGAGTGAGCGACAGCTCCGCACCTCCTCACATCGAAAAGGACAGGCTGGTTTTTCGCTTTTTCAAAAACCTACATCTAACGGTAATGAGAGCGACTTTTAATGAACCTTCTTTTAAAATGAATTTGGAAATTTATGTAGGTAATGTTTCATAAGGAAAGATTTGGATTCCATAAATGGAATTATGAAAAGTGAAATCAAAAGGTAACCCTAATTTCTTTTCAGCTTTTTTAAATATTGATAATGACTAATGACCTGTGAGGAAGATTTTGAGATTTTGAGGAAGCTTTTGAGAATTTATATTGATAATGACTAGTGACTTGTGAGGAATCTTTTGAGATTTTATAAAATGTTAAATTAAATTATATTTTTGAAAATGTAATTTGTTTTAATTATAATTATCTATTTGTAAATATTTGTAATTTTAATTGTTTTCATTATATTCATTTATTTATAAATATCTAATATTTGATTTGTAATTTTACTTATATAGAATGGTTGGAAACTTTTTAAAATCTCTTAAATTAGATTTTTAATAGTATTTTAAGTGTAATTATACAAAATTAAAATAAAAAACAAAAAGAGTATGTGAACAAAAAAGATATTATAAAGTAAAACATTTTAGATCATTTTTAATCCAAAATTTATATACAATAAAAAATCAAATTAAAATATAATTATGAAAAAGTAATTGATTTTTAAAAATATATTATGTATATAATTGTTATAGAACTATCTTACTTGGATTTATTTATTACTCTAAAATAGAAGAATTCTTTATTTATTATAGAGGATTTCTTTAAAGAAAAATGGAATTCTTGCATATATAAACATTTTTCTTTAAAGAAGTCCTTTATAATTCTTGTCAATCCTCGAAATACGCCTCTCACCTTTTCTAGCAGGTAACCCTACCACAGAATGGGAAGGAATGGGAAGAATATATAAAGAATCTCAAGGAGCAACCAAAAGGAACAAAAGCAAATGTGGGATAGCCTTATCCCACTTATTTGTGGAATCCATAGTCACTAAATAAGTTTGGAAGGTGATTAAACAACCACTTCAATCCTAAATTGTAGTGGGAGGCAGATTTTATTGAAGGATGTGTCAAGGAATGCCTATTAGATGAAGCAGTAAAAGAGTACACAAGCAAAAATATTCTTGGAATATTCCACCAGGAGGTGGGACTTCCAATCAGCTAAAATATATGTCATCCAATCCCATATGACATGGATTGTCTCTTTATGTACCCACATTCCCTTCCCTCTCATCTTTATATGATGGTACTTCTAATGCAATTCAATCCCGAAAAGGTTTACTGCACCATGAATCTCATCCATCATCTCATTGGTCCTAGGTAAACCAAACTCAATGGTATGCTTGAATCCTATGTCAGCGGGTCTCCTTGGAGGAATATCTCCAAACCCTTGGTCATGTGTATGTGGGATAAAAGGAAACTGATGAGCATAGCTTACCATACAATCCTCAAGAAAATAGGATGGTACAACATTAAGATCCAACATATTGTCCTCCCAAGAATTTGTCTCCTCCTCACATTGATTATCAATGACAATCTTTGCATCACCACTGTATATATGCTCCCCCTCAATATTATGTTGTGCACTCATTCCACTGGTGTCATTTGAACATGGATCCCAAATTAATGTGTCCACATCTCTAATATATCCATTCCCCCAATCAACGGAGGCATAAACTTTCGTATCGGTTGGTCCACCAAGTATATGCTCAATTATCTCATATGCAGTTATGAATTGAGACTTCATTGGTATATCCAAAGGAGGTGGCTCATGATCCCCATGATGTAAACTAAGTGTATAGTCAAAAATTTCTTAGTCGCACCTCTCTTCAAACCTCTGCAAATATGAATTCTCCTCGTGCTTGACCATCATGAGAGGCTCCTCCCTCAAATTTTGAGTACCACTAGCATACTTATGTGTTATGTGCCATAGAAGATTGAGTATCTATTGTGGATGATGAAGAATGTCCCAAAATCAACTTCACATAAATCTCATCATAATAAATATAAGTGCAATCAACATACCCATCATAAGCATTGGTTTTAACCGCCTCATAGGATCATTCTAATGGCATATTGAAGGCTAATGTTTTGTCAACCTCATTACACACCTCCTAAACATGAGTATATGTGTGCACTTCCAAGAAGTCATATTGAGGTTTTGTCAAAATTCCCTTATGAGATGAGGCATCCATGTCACAAACCACTTCATATTTGAACCTCTCCTTCTTCTTTCCAATTGATAAGTAAGGCTCCAACCACTCAAGGTAATCTAAAAATGTTGTTAGATTCTACTGATATTCTTGAGAATCTTGTAGCAATTCTGCGAAGATTTCCTATATTTTCTTCATCATTCCTAATCCTTGAATTAAATCCTTGATACCAAGTTACCCTGGTCAAATGGAAAGGTATCAGTGTTAGTCACTTATCTGTAACAATTTGAGAACAACTTTTCATTGTTTTCCCCTCATGCTAGCAGGATGCACAGCTCTGATACCTCTTGCTCAACGCCTCCCCTGAGTCAACACCTCGTACTCAGTGAATTGCTGACATTGAGGACTTTGCGAAGAAGTTTGAGAACAAATTTTCTTCGGTCTCTTGTCTTTCGAGAAATGGTAGTGAAGGGTTTGAGGACATTGGAGCATGGGTTGTGGGTAGTCATTCATCTTTCTATATGACGGGAATGAGTTCGATGTTCCTTAATGTTTTAGAGACAGAATCAGACTTCTATGTGAATAGTGGATTCAACACCATGCACGCAGTGAAGGGGGTTGGATTTGTGAGATTACAGCTAGATTCAAGAGGATCTCTATAGGTGGAGGAGGTGTTGTTTGTACCAGATCGGAAGGTTAGCTCGCTCTCAATATCATCTTTGGAGTATGAGGAATATAGTGTGTTGTTTTAGAGGGAAAAAGGTACTTATATATCTAGAGGTAGCTACCCTAGACATAGCACGAGTGCTTGGTGTCAAACAAGGGAGATTGTACAGGTTGTTGGGACAGCCTATGGTTAGATCCAAGGGGATATTGGATTCAAGGTCCATGCAGATATCAATGGTGTTTAACTATGGGTTCTTCAAATACTATCAAGAGACTAATCTAGTATGAGATGACTCAGTTGGATGATTAGAAGTGTGAGGAGATTCCTAGAAGCATGATTTATAGGAACTGGTCTTCAACACAGGATCCAGTGCAGGTGGCTAAGAGGCTTTATGTTTCAGAGAGAACAGCCACAACAACAGATCAAGTGATGTGGTTGGAGACATATATAGGTGGAGGTTCTAGAAGTACCTTCCTCGCTAAGAGGGAGGGATATTTTTTGTAGCTCGGATAGGTACTTCTACATAGGCTATGTGTCTAGCATGCAGAATTCATCCAAAAGAAACTCTCTAGGTGAGCACTTTATAAAGTGATTTTATAAAGTGACTTTTATTATTTTAATGACTAAAGTGACTTTTATATAGTTTGAGTGACTTAAGTCATCTCAATGAGAGATTAAGTCACAACCATAGATCTAGTGGGACCAAGTTCTAATCTTGACCATTTAGATTTGGAGGTAGTTGAAGGGTCATTAGAGAAATTATAAAAGATACCTAAGGAGAGTGGACATGAACACTTTTGAATGAGATATTTTTGGGGAGCTGAAGAGAACAAGAGGGAGAGAGATTGCAGCAAGGAGGAAGGGAGTAAATACTAAGGAGAGGAGATAGGACACACTTCCCAAGAAATATTTACAACAAAGTTTATGCATAGAATTTGAGGTAGCAGACCATACAAGATGACTATTCACAGCATGAATTTCAAGGTAGCTTGTACAATAAGAAATTGAGGGACATGCCATAAAGACATGGGACAGAAATAGGTAATGCTTCTGGTTTTAGAACAGTCTGTACATAACTATACAGGCGTCCGTACAAGATCTATGATTTTGTTGGGCATAACATTTGAGGTGTCCGTACAGGTCGTATTGTTGTTTGGCATAGTTTTTTTAGTTTGGCGTGCTTTTCTAGGTGCATTAAATGTTGTGATTTATTGTTTTAAAATTCAAAAATTTATCTATGGGTTGCATAATAAAAATTCTCTCTCATTGACGGGTTTTCCCTTTGGGGTTTTTCTACGGGAATTGCCCATAAAATTATTAGATTTGAAGGATGAGGGGTATAGTTTGGTGTTCCAAAGGGGATAGGTACTTATATATCCAAAGGGAGATACCCTGGACACAACACGAGTGCTTGGTATCAGACAGGTGAGAGTGTACAAGTTGTTGCAATAGCTTGTAGTTTGCTCTAAGGGGATCTTGGATCTAGGGTTCATGTCAGTATCAACGACAGTTGGTTGTGTGGGTTCTTCTAGTACTATCAATAGACAAAGTTAATACAAGATGTCTCAATTGGATGCTCAGGAGTGTGAGGATATTCCTTGCGACATGTTTTGCAAGAAATATTCTTCAACACTGTATCCAGTGCATGTGGCTAAGAGGCTTTATAGTTAAGAGGGAGGAACTACAGAAGCAGATGAAGTGATGGGGTTAGATACATATCTAGGTGTAGGTTCCATAATCACCTTCCTTGCTAAGAGGGAGTGTTATTTTTTGTATCTCAGACAAGTACTTCTACATAGGCTATGTGTCTAGCATGTAGATGTCGTCCAAAAGAAACTCTCTAGGTGAGCACTTTATAAAGTGATTTTATAAAATGACTTTTATTATTTTAATGACTAAAGTGGATTTTATATAGTTTGAGTGACTTAAGTGATTTAATTCATCTCAATGAGAGAATAAGTCAAAACCATAAATCTAGTTGGACCAATATTTAATCTTGACCGTTGAGATCTGGAGGTAGTTGAAGAGTCATTAGAGAAATTATGAAAGAGACCTAAGGAGAGTGGAGAGGAACACTTTTGAATGAGAGATTTTTAGGGAGATGAAGAGAATAAGAGGGAGATAGCTTGCAGCAAGGAGTAAGGGCACAAATCTCAAGGAGAGGAGACAGGGAAAACTTCCTAATAAATCCATGAATCAAATTGTATGTATAGAATTCGAGGTAGCGGACCGTGTAGGCTAACTATTCACAGCATGAATTTTGAGGCAATTTGTACAATAGCCTATCATCTATAGTGCCAATAGGAAGTCAATCGTGCAACCAAAAGGGGATGCTACAGTAGCATACAACCAAACTATCTCCATGTTTCTAATTACACTTGCTAAGACTGTTTTGAAGAGGAATTATTTGACTATTGGGAGGGCATATTCACAAACATCTTAGTTGGAGTCCCTCAACTGCTATCAAATCAAGTTGCTAAGAGAGGTTGTGTTTTTTTGTGTGTACATTTATTGTATATATTTGCGGGTTGTACCTATTTCCTACCCATTCGTGTGACCAAATGAAGAGCCTTTGAATACTATATGGCTGCTAACCTACATGATTGTTTCCAGGTTTGAACTATGATGTATTTTGCATTTTGTTGAGCATAATACACTGTTGTTACCATAGTTGAAAGTTACCAGTCATCTACAACACTTAGATACTCCTATGCATAGTTGAATATGATCAGTATTTCATTATAAATATATAGTTGTGGATTATTTATGGTTGTTAGTTGCAATTAAATTATAATCTTGTGTGAGATTAAACCATGACTCTTGTTATAACCAAATAAGGCCACGATATAGGTATTAATTGTAGTCATAAATTCCCCTTTTACCATTGCAAAGCCGCAATTAAGCATAAGATCACCCCTTTCTATAGGTTAGGTTATGATTGTAGTCGATTTTTAAGTAATGATGGAATGTGGTAATATTTCCTTGCTTAATGTGAAGTGAGCTAACAAGTGGTTCAGTATCCTATGTGATTAAATGTAGGTTAGTGGCAATCACCAAGCCAGCAGATCACATCCCCTTTTGAGCTAAACATAAGCAAGATTGGTTCCAGCTATCCACATGAAAGGATGAAGAAGCTCAAGATCAATATGTGAGACTGCAAGTCTATCCTAATTTTCAAAGAGTGCGAGATATTCAAGAGATTGATCTTGAGAATGCCAGCATAGATATTTTTGGAATGATGTTTTTGAAATTTGTAATGAGTAGAGACCCGCGCCTCACGCGAGAGGTTAGCCATAGTTTCATACACTTCTGTAGTAGACTTATTGTGATACATTTCAGCAATTCATTTTGTATTTTAGATAATGATTTATTAAAGAATATAAACATAGAATCATGGTTTACATCACTT
The DNA here is from genome assembly GCA_027924585.1 of Larix kaempferi. Taxonomy (NCBI): domain Eukaryota; kingdom Viridiplantae; phylum Streptophyta; class Pinopsida; order Pinales; family Pinaceae; genus Larix; species Larix kaempferi. The sequence goes on along the minus strand of BSBM01001697.1, from coordinate 705,468 downwards.
GTGAGTTTATAGTTTAGATTAGCTCCTGTAAAGCGCTTTGAGGTGGGCCCCCTCATTGTGTTGAGAAATAGTTTTGTGTTCTTTATGTTTTTTAGTGTAAAATCATTTCTTTGTTTTGATCAAGTGGCTAGTTGTAAATCGTTTAAGATCATTTGTTGTAAATCGTTTAAATCATTTAATGGTATCTGTAGTTCAATTATATGGTGTCTATAGTCTTGTAGGTATATTCTGCAAGAACAGTTTAGTCAAATTTACATTTCCATGCATTAGAATAGTTTAGTTAGCTTTGTATTGCCATGCATTCCATCTTTGGTTTAGATTAGTTCCTTTTGTGATTTCTTAGATTAAAAAATTTCAAATTTCATATAAGTGATTTCCATTGCCTTAGATTAAATTTTCAAAGCATTTCTTACAATAGAATTTTATGTTTTATTAGATTAAGCATTCATGTTTTTTAGTTTAATTTCAGTTTTATGAATCAAACCATTTCCTTCATTAAGTATATGTTGTTTTTAAATAGATCTTCATGCTTTCATATATCATAGAGTTTATATGCTTTTCTAGAATCGCTCACCTCACTTAGAAGTCATTTCTAATTACATAGAATAAATCTTTAGATAGGATTCTCTCGGTTGTTTCACATACAATGTGTAGTGCATCTTAACTTTGTACAATCCCTGGTCATAATTAAAGTAGGATTCCTGAAGTGTAGGATGGTAAAAAGGCCAGCATATCAGTAGACCACCAATTTGTGGCACCATTGTCGGGTAGGTGCTAAAACTCTAAGGGAAGACTAAAAATATTAAAAAAAAAAAATCTTAGAAAATATTTAAAAAAACAGACAAATAGAAATTAAAAACCTAGATCTTGTTTACCATGGATGCCTCGGCGAAGGAGAGACACATTTGGACGTTTTCTGCCTAGCCACTCTATGAGTGATACTAGCTCAGAGAGCTTCAGCTTTGAACTTTTCCCCAACTCTGACAAAGTTGAATCCAGTTATAACCTAGATCGTGATAATTTCTTTTCCAGCTCTAGTTCCAATACCACTATGGCTGATGAAGAAGAAGAACCCATGGAATTCTTCACCTTTCCCATTAGTGTACCTCAAGGGGATGCTCAATTGAAAAACATCAATCCCGCTAATCTCCTATATTTTTATGTCTTGACCTCAGAAGACCCTGGTACCTTTTTTCTCAAGTTCGAAGTAATATATAGATCCTTTAGCTACACAGAAGATGCCCAAAAACTAATACACTTTACTTCAACTCTAAAAGATATAGCACTCAGATGGTTCATGAGATTAGAAGGAAACAACATTTTTACACGGCATCAAATGAAACAGACTTTCTTGGAAAAATATAGGGATTATTGTAAAGCCAAATATACAAGAGAGGATATTTTTAGGATGCAACAGGAGGAGAAGGAATCCTTGGAATATTATGCACAATGATTCCATCCCAGCTATAAAATAGCCATTAATTATACATTGGATGAATAGTCATTGAAATTAGTACTCCTCAGAGGAGTCGAGGATGAATACATGGAAATATTAAACCTATTGGGTGATGGATATATCTTCTAGAAATCCTTTGAACAGACCCTACAAATATTCAAAAACTATTCAAGGTATAGAAAAGGGAAGCTTGGAGTAAGAGGCATAACCCCACCAGCAGGTGGATCATCCTTCCCCATACTAACCCTCATTAAATATCATTTAGGAAATATCCTAGATAATATGAAAATCGACATCCTTCAGTCACTGGCAATGCAACTATATGCATTACAACTCTCAAGAGAAAACAAGATGAAATTAATCATGCACTAGCTGTTTTCTGTCCAAAATTTAGGAAGAAACATGAAAAAGGCCAATGTCCATTAAATCTGATTGAAGTTTGTGGATTGTGCACTGAAAATCATGCGAGATAAAAATGTACTCTACTTCCTTCTTGTAAAACAGCTATGCAAGACCCCAGATCAGAAAACCCTGTGGAACAACTATGTTTTGTCAACCAACATCGAAATAATTTCTCTAGGTCATTTCAAGCTAATAATCAGTCCTACTTCAATCAAGGAAATCCTTACCAAACACTTGATTGGAATCTAATAACACAACCCCCGTGGCCTACGAAAGCATGCCCGAATCAATGGCATCAAAACCAAAACCCATACCATCAACCATACTTTTCTCAGCCATACCAGCAGTACCCTCCACCTTTCCAGCAACCACAAATAAAGTTTGGAAATAAGTATCCATCTTCTTTGAATTGGAGACATCAACCACAAAAGGTTGTAATAATTCTTCCACTAAAAAACCAACAACCACCGAGACCACCTATAATTCCAACTCAGCCCATTTCAAACCCAAATAACAATAGCCCAAACCAGCAAGTTTACAATAGTGAAGGAATGCAGTTCCCAACTTATGCTGTGGAAACACTCAATTTAAATGATGAAATGATGTAACCTTGAGATCAGGTAAAGTAATACCAGACCCAATTCCACCTATATAAGTTGAACAAGCATCCCCTAAATACCAACAACCTGTAATTGTGGACCTTCCTGAAGAAGAACAAAATGAAGAGAAATCACCAGGGTCTACTACTCCAAACCCTCCATTTCCTGACAGGCTAAAACAAAAAGTTTAAGTAGAAGCAGAAAGTGTTATACTTAATGAACTGAAACACCTCAATATACAAATTCCTCTTTTTCAAGCCATCAAAGATGTCCCCAAATGCAACAAATTCATAAGAGAAAATTGCATAGAGAAACCAGGAAGAAGAAAATGGTATCCTCCCACCAATAATGTTGTAGGATATCTTGCAAACCTCATGTTAGGAAGGTCTGTCAACCCTAAGTATCTAGACCCAGGAATCCCTATATTCAATGTAAGCATCAAAAAAATTCCTATCCCAAGCAGTCTCATTGATTTAGGAGCCACAACCAATGTAGAGACAAAAGATACAATGTTGGCCCTAAATCTGCAATCTTCCATAAGGCCAACAACTACTGTATTGTAGTTAACAGATACCTCCATTGTCCAACCAGAAGGTATACTAGAATATATCATCATCAACATTGAATCTTGGGAATATACTGTAGACTTTGTAGTCGTAGAGGTCAAGAGTAAATTTAGTGGATACCCCCTCATCCTAGAAAGGCCATGGTTAGCAACGGTATATTCCTACATAGGTTGTCGATCCAGATACATGACCATAACCAGTGGACAATCCAAAAAGAAGATCACCATTTATACCCCGACCAAACTTTCTATTGATACAGAAAATCCTATCTAGTTAGATTATTATGATGACATTTATGACCAAGCAGTGCAACCAGTCCTCAGCATAAAAATTTCTTTAACACTACAAGATAAGGATGAAGATACTTATTTATCTAATTTCATTCAGAATGTTTATCCTAACAATGATGCACTTGAAGAAAATTTTGCAATGGGTGAACAAGAAGAGATCATAGGAGCTCCATCTAAAGATCCTAACACAATGTGGAAGTGGGTATTCTGTGTGGAACAAGAACCCACAACTATAAAAATAGTAGAAATTATTCCGAGAAATATTGTAAACATCAACAAAAATATAAATCCATACCAAGAACAACTCTTGGTTAAAGTACTTACATATCATAGTACATCTTTTGCATGGACTTACTCAAATATGAAGGGAATACATCCTGACATTTGCAAACATCATATCTACATCAAAGAAGATGATGTCCCAATAAGGAAACCACAAAGAAGAATGAATCCAACATTAAAGGGCATAGTCAAACAAGAGTTACAGAAGCTACTTGATGCAGGCTTCATATATCCTATCTCTGACAGTGAGTGGGTATTACCTCTAGTGATAGTACCCAAAAAAGGAGGCAAATGGAGAATATGTGTGGATTACAGAGAGCTTAATAAGACAACCAAAAGAGATCATTTTCCCCTACCATTCGTTGATCGGGTACTGGATACTCTTGCTGGGAAGAAATTCTTTTTATTCCTAGACGGTTTCAGTGGATACAATCAGATCCAAATCCACCCAAATAATTAAGATAAAACCACATTTACTTTCCCGTGGGGAACATTTGCATACAAAGTACTACCATTTGGACTCTGCAATGCCCCTACAACACTTCTGAGGGCCATCCTAAGTATATTTGCATATTTCATCAATGATCGAATGGAAGTGTATATGGATGATTTCACATCATATGCACAAGACTTTCAATAGGCATTAAACAATTTGGGAGCTATTTTGAAGAATTGTATAGAGATGAGCCTCTATCTAAGTAATGAAAAATGTAGGATGTTGATGGAAGAAGGCATAATTCTAAGGCACCATATATCATAAAGAGTAATTGAAGTTGATCAAGCTAAGGTAGCTATCATTAGAAATTTTCTCCCACTAGTCAAACAAAGGGATGTGCGTAGCTTCTTAGGCCAAACAGGATACTACAGAAGGTTCATAGAAGGATTCTGCAGAGTGGTAGCTCCCATGTTTGCACTATTCACCAAAGATATAGATTTCAAATGGACTAATCAGTGCATGGCAACATTTGAGCAACTGAAAGAGAAAACTACTACCATTCCTGTACTCTAAGGCCCAAACTAGAATCTACCCTTTCACATTCACACTGATGCTTCCAACATAGACATTGGTATAGTTTTAGGAAAGGAAGAGGAAAAGCTCTACACCATCTATTATATTAGCAAGAACTTAGCAAGAGGAGAGCTCAACTATATGGTCACTGAGAAATAATTCTTAGTTGTCATCCATGCCATCAATCAATTTTGGCACTACATAACAGGATATACAGTTTTTGTGCACACCAACCACTCAACAATAAGGTACCTAATGAACAAACCTCGTACCAGTGCTAGAGTTATAAGATGGCTACTTCTTTTACAATAATTTGATTTGACAATTCTAGATCAACCAGGGAAACAAAATGTAGTGGCATATTTTCTATCGAGACTAACCCATGTGCAAGACAAAGAATTGGTAGAAGATGCTTTCCTAGATGAACACGTGTTTGCAATATCAGTGGAAATTCCATGATTTGTTGACATTTCCAACTACCTAGTCTTTGGAAAATTTCCACAGCATTATGATTATAAATAGAGATGAAAAATAATCATACAAAGCGAAACTTACAGTTGGATTCAAGGATTCATTTTTAAGAGAGGGACAGACCAGATATTAAGAAGATGTGTAAGAGAAGATTAAGTACATGATGTATTGCATGCCACTCACAATGAACCATGTGGAGGCCACTGTGCATCAAAAAGAACAACTTATAAGATACTCCAAACAAGGTACTATTAGCCTACACTCCATAAAGTTGTTCAAGAGTATCTGTCACATTGTGATGACTGCCAGAGGATGGGTAAACCCACACAAAAAGATGAAATGCCTCTTCAGCCTCAAGTATCACTAGAGCCATTTGATTAGTGGGGATTCGAATTTGTGGGACCAATTAAGCCACCTTCCAACCAAAATAAATATATCATGGTATGTACAGACTACCTCACCAAATGGGAAGAACTTAAATCTCTTTCTAAAGCTGATGAAAATAGAGTGGAATAATTCTTCACAGAATAAATATTCACCAGATTTGGGGTCCCCAGAGAACTTGTCTCTGATCAAGGAACATAGTTTGAATCTAATCTAATTGAATGGCTACTGAGAAGGAACAAAATAAAACACAGACAAACTTCCTCCTATCACCCACAAGCAAATGGGCAAGTGGAAGTCACAAACATGGAGTTGGAGAAAATTTTAACAAAGACAATCTAGTTACATAAAAGAGATTGGGAAAATAGATTGAATGAAGCAGTTTGGGACTACAATACAACATGGAAAAAAACCATGGGATTTACTCCCTATCAATTAGTATATGGAAAAAAGGTTATGTTACCCATTGAGTTCGAGATCAAGACGTTAAGAATAGCTGTTGAACTAAACATGGAACTGTCTGATATTAAAAAAGAATGCATTCCACAATTAAATGAGTTGGAGTAATACAGACAACAAGCTTTGTCACGCACTGAGATAGTACAACAACAAACGAAACAATGGCATGACAAGAACATAAGGACAAAGAAATTCAAAGAAAGAGATTGGGAATTATTATATGACTCCATATTCCAAAAATTCAAATGGGTAAAAGCATGTTAATGTGTCTCACTTTTTCCCCCTTTGCGGTGATGAACTAATGAACTAAAAATATTTGTTCATAAATCTACAAATCCATTGAGAATTAGATAATGGTGTAATGAAACAAAAGCTTTCATTTTGAATAAGCTTTTATATGGTATTTGTTTTCAAATAAAAAAATTGTTTTTATCTTATTTATTTCATTTTCTTTAAAGGCCATTTATTGTTATTACAACATCTCATAAGTACTCACAAAACCGCGACCCCCTATATCTATCTTCATTTATATTTTTAATTCCAATTTTTTCAACAAATATTATATAGACACTTTTAAGATTGTTGTACATTTTTTTAAATATTATTTTATGATATATTTTAATTATTATTAAATTATTAATATAAATAAAAAATTTATTTGTACGTAAAAGCGCAACCCAAAAAACTCTCATTTTAAAACTTCAAAATCAATATTTTTTTATTTGAATATGGAACCAATATACAAGTGATTGTTAAAATTATTTTTAATATTTTTTTAAAGTATATTTTTTATTTTTTTATAATAGATATTTTGAATAAATTCATAATAACAGCATAAATTATCTTGCCGCATAGTAAGACACATTACCGTGCTTTTACCCAAATGCAAGTTAACAACCTAGTGGCTAGGACCATACCAAATAGACACCATTTATGGTAATAGAGAATTCAAGATAAGAACAATAGATGATAGTCGGTTTCCGATGTTAGTTAATGGACATAAGCTGAAGATGTACAAGAAACCACTTTCTAAAGAATAATTCATGCATAACCTATATAAGAAGCATCTCATGCTTATTGAGGAACCTAATGTCCTCTTCGATCAAGTGAGTAGCAAACATTTTATCACGCGAACACATCGAACATTTTATCAAGCAAGCCAGTAAACATTTTATCAAGTGAGCCAGAGAAAAATAATCTCCAACCAACCCGAATTCAAAAATCACGCACAGCAACTTCCACTACATAAAAGAACAAAAAAAACTACAAACCAAGCAACATTCACTACAGAAGCCAGCATGTGCGATCTGCCACATCCCATCAACAAATCACTCTCCAGGTCATCTCTATTGGTACGTTAAGCATGAAAATATAACTATTGAACTCATTCTTTTAAATCACTAGAATCTAACCTACCTACATAAACCATAATTACTCTGTAACCGAGTTGAGGAAAACTCACTTTTAGAAAGGGGGAGGTGGCATGCAATTTAAGGGAAGGTTGTTTATCCATATGAAATAATGATTGCACATTCAAAATGGAAATAAAAATCTAGGTTGGCGAAAAATATGCATGAAACATCATGATTAAAACATGTGTAGCATATCTCCCCACGATCTTGATTTCAATCAATCGCAGAAGTAGGAGAATAATAAAGTGGTAAAGCAAAACGAGTATAGTTGAATGGTTTTTGTCCTGCATTCATTCAAAAACAAAGACCGCAGCAGAGAGCAAGATGGTGCAGAGAAAGCAGGGGCATACTTAGACATCCAAACAACAATTCAAGGGAAGCTAGTTCTCGATTCGGTCAATAATGTAAGTAAGTTAGCTTCACTCCTTCAGCATGTTCATCTGTTTAGTTTGATTTAAAACAATGATTTAAGAAGAGCGATCTTGTGGATTCTCCCCCCATTTATGATAACCCGGAGGTCTTGACAATCCTCTACACAATGAGGTGGATGAATTTCATTGTTGATCTAAAATTTTATGACCAGAATGTGGCCCTAGAATTCCTAGAAACCTGAAGCATTTGAAAGAGGAAGAATATGTGATGAGAGTGAAAGGGTTGCATATACATTTAAATGAAGAAAGAATATTAGCTTACACAGGAATTCCGCAAGGGTTACATTGGGGTAAGGATGATAGAGAAAGTGCCATAAAAGAAAAAAAGGCCTTCTCTGCAAAAGTAGAGAAGTATGAGGAAGATAAAAATGGAGTAAAAAGGGAAACTATGCCAAAACCACGGGATGAAATCGCAGTTGTCATTCTGAAATACATCACCTATACCAAGAGACTCGTTTATGTACCCACATTTCACTTCAGGATGCTGGACCTCTTGAAAAATTGAGGGCATATAAAACCAAACAACAATATTAGCATTCCCTTTTACCTACTGCAGTCTATGTGTGAGATGAGTCGGAAGGTGGCGCAAGGAAAAGATGATGCCCTGGCGCATCATGGACTAATTAAATTAATCATCTGCAAGAAATTGTCATCCCAGATCCCTGAGCTTTCCTGGGAAGAATTCATACATATTTCTAGTAACGATTGCAAATAATGAGGGGAACTCAAGGTTCAATCTCAACTCCCATTACAAGACAAAAACAAAGGAAGGGTTTAGGCACGAAAAATAAGGAGACCACTCAATCAGGGGCTAAAAGAAAGATTGAGTTGGAGATAGAAAACTGTCAAAACCCGAAATTTCTGAAAAATTTAAAATTTTTATTCATAACAATAATGTTAACTAGGTAGTTTTTCTGATTTTGTTTTAAATTAAATAACTAACATAATCTGTTGAAAGACTCTGTCTTATTAAAAACTTTGATTTTGGTGATTGTAATTAATGACTGTTTTGTTTTGAACCGCAAGGGAAGAGCTAGTCGTAGTTGACTGGCTTACTTAGCTTACGAGCTAATGCATATGTCGTCTTTTGTTTCTCAGGTGCGCCAGTGAAGTAAGGATCACCGTTGGTTGAACTTGGTGAGCATCAATATTCCCTGTACCTAAAACTTAAAAGATCGTCATGATATTTCTTATGCAGATAGCATCAACATGTCCTGCGATAGATTACACAGTTCAGTTATAATTATTGTTTTATGAATATTATGTTATGTTACTGCTGTAACTTATCAATGGAACAATAGTTTGTATCATAAATTATCATCTGTGTAAGCGACTTAGCGTCATGTGACATGTTGTCAATTTAATACTGGTGATTACTGTTTTGTTCACATAATGATAATGCGAGTTGAGAAGGTGACGCTTCTAGCGTTGTTTCAATATATACTCCTATGCATCGAAGTCCAATGTCTACTTAGAGTTTAACATATGTTACCTGACTGCGTCTTGATTTATTTTTAACTACCTTTACAATGTGAACCTATAGATGAAACTCTATTTCAACATATTAATAATAGAGGTTTATTATTCAAATTAATACTGTTATCATTAGTATTAGTAGCAATTCCGATGAGTGCGTATGATAGCAATTGTGTAAAATGTCTGATAGACTTGGTAACATTTCCAGGGTTAAATATCAAGGTATTTCATTTAAGGTTAACTACCTTATTTCTTAAATGATCATGAGAATGTAGTATGCTCATAGCATTAGTCTATGATTTGGTTTTAATATATCTATATCATAAATTGATTGTGCAATAATCTTAATATTCTCATACGTTGGCAAGCTTTATATTCTATATAGTGTTTAGGTTGTATTGATTATAAACTTTATGGTTTTAAATTGACTATATCTCCTTTATATCGTTGTAGTGATTATACATTCCAAGTGCTTGGGATTTTCGATGATTCATTTGCAAGGCATGCACTATATGCCAAATGATTATATATCATTGTTATCTTATACGTTGACTTACATATGTAATGATTTGGAAAAATCGGTGTATGATGATTTGGTTGGCAATGGAACTATAGGGTCTCGACCCATATTACGTTGATTTATTTGGAGGCTATGTGGTTCACTCTCCTCCATGCAATTTGTGATATATAAGCTGGTTTCGTAAACCCTACAGGTTATTGTAGTTGCCTTCGGGCTCGGGTCCTAGGGATGAAACCCTCCCTGTCTGAGTTTTGTATTGAAGCCCTGTAACAAAGTGCAGAGTGTGGTGGTTATAGCCTCGTGGTTCCATTCTGTAGCAAGATAAGTCTTCGGCTCTGGTCATGGCGTTTGCTATGGTTTTCATTGTCTCGTGGTCTTGTTCTTCCTTCTTTGTTTAAGTCTCGGCTGTCTACAAACCTTCACTGTACTGGTGCGGATGTGAGATAGAGTTTCTCTATTGTTTTTAATGTTATGAGAGGGTTGAAGCATTGGTTTTTTTGGTGTGCTTGTGGACTGGTTCAATTCCAGTGTGAGGGTTTCGACTGCAAGAGTTGTCTGTCGCGGCTGTCATTTGAAAGTTATGAGGGTGTGCTTTACTCTTTCAACCAACGAGGGTTTGGGGTTTCACTGCCTGCTTTCACCGGTGGCTTCCAGATTATCCACGGCTACAAATGCACAGGTAATGAACAACATTACTTTCATTATTTCTGTTTTGCAAGCAAGTGTAAGTTTCCTTTTATTTAAACTCTCGGCAATGAATGTATATTAACATCCCTCTGCAATGAATGTGCAGGTCTCACGGTTTTGAAGGTGTACAGGGTTCTATCTTCAACGCTCTCATACGGGTAAGCCTGGTTATCCACGGCTGTCTCTTCCTTTGCTGGTTTAAGTGGTTAGGGTCGTGTCAAGGAGGAGACTCCTGTGTAGTGAGGTCGGTTGACGACTTGATGTTTATGGTTACAGTCATATGTATGGAGTTGTTTTGTTTGAAATGAAATGGGGTTTGAAACCCTGTTAAGTTTATGGAGAGCCATTCACGGCCAACTGTATGAGACCAGGGTTTTCTGTTATTGTGCTTTGTATTTGCTGAGCATGGGGTTCTAACCTCACTGTATGAGATTTAAAAATGTTGGGCCTGATATGGCCGTATTTTGAATTTCGTATTTTGTTAAAATATTACAATGTATTTGTAATGTGTGGATAGATGTATTCTTCGGTACCTGCAATGGAAGATAACTATGTTTAATGAAACCCTTATAATTGTTGTTCTGCGTTTTACTTCAGTCTGGAGTGTTAAAATAAAGATTATGGATAATCCTCGGCTGTGACTATAATCTTTAAAGGCATAGGTTTGCTCTGGTGAATTGGGGTTCTGTTTTATGTTCAAAGCATATGTAGGGTATTGTGAACTCGATAGCGACTGGGTATGAATTATAATAATATTCGTTTTGATTCTTGTACAGTTGTTAAATGAAACTGTAGGTTAAATAATATATATACACATAGAAATATGTGTAAAGTTACTGTAGGTTATAGTTGCCATATAAGGCATTCTTTTCATTTGTTTTTCAGTCTGTCGATGGGATACTGTAAGGCTACGGCCATGTAGGGTTTTTGGGAACTACTCCAAGGGAAATATTTATACTGAATAATATTACTACTGTGTATAATTTAAGATGGTTTGTAATCAGCCAATGATGACTGTGTTAGTCGACAGTTTCTCTGTTGTATTAATATGTTTGTATTGTTTAAAAACAACTCTGTTATTTCTATTATATTGACATGGCTACTGTGTTCTGATACTAGATAGCAAGTAAATAATAATCTACAGTTACTAGTGTCTGTGTTTGACTACTGTGTAAATGTTTAAGATTTATGAAAACTTGTAACAATGAAATATTGTTACAGTCACCTTTTTAATTAATCGATAACCGTCAGACATGTTCTGAGTATAAATAAGATATTAAAATGAGTTTTGTTTATCTGTTAACTTGATATAAGAAAGACCTGTAACTTAAAGTTTACTAAAATATACAATACATATATATATACAGATAGGTTATTCTGATAGGAATTATCTCAAAATAAACACTAAGGTTTGTCTAGATTTGTTCTTATGATTGTTTAATAGTTATAAATCTGGATTATCTATTATCTAATATTTCTGTCTATTATTAAACTAATAACAGAAATTCTAGCATATGCATAAACATAGTATTTATTAACTGTAGCAGTGACAAATAGGTTCTGTATAAGATAAATACTCTATTTAAATAAAAACAGGAAAACTTCTAAAACATCTGCATTCTGAAATTTTATACCAAAGGATAGTACAGATAATGATTTGCTGAAGTTGAACACAATCAATACATAGTTGTACTAGTTTATCTCATAGGAAAATAATTTGAACCAACAACAGGGAGAGTGACAGAACCTGTAGATGTTAGACAATAACAGCAATGGGAGGCTGTTCCTCCCTACCAATTCCTGGAGAGTGCCCAGACAGCACTTCTCAGGACCCCCGAGCTTGCTCTGGTCTAACTGGCTGGAATCTAAGTACGGCCAATAATTCCCTCAGCCAAAACAGCTATACTGGAACCAAGTTACTTCAACTTCCTGCTCAAAACACTTCCTTACTGTTTCCCACTTCCTCAATGGGACTCCTGAATAGCATTCACCTGAATGTATTCTCCCTCTAGAACAATTGCTGACCCCCAGCTCAGTTCATTGAGTAGTATTTAAAAGATTGCCTAGGTCTTAGTTGGGCTAACTGTCATTAATGAGCCACCTGCTCAGATTCCACTTTCTTGGGAAATCATGACCCCAAAATATAGGGAAGTTGCCACCTGCAACTCAGGAAGTGTTTGAGGATGCTGACACTTGTCTTTTGTCCTTCCACCTAATTCCATCCACCAGTTAGACCAGTAACCTCTTTTAACAGCTCTCCCATGCTGTTGTCTCCATAATTTATTTATTAATAATAATTATTCAGAATTTACATTCCATTTCTGGAGACTCTGCTGAGTCATCCATTCCTACTTAGCATTAATTTTAACATAATGTTCTCAGGAATATTAAAAATAATTACATTATTTTAATAAAATTGGGGTATGTGACATACACACCCCCTTAAAATGTAACATCGTCCTCGATGTTACTTATTCTTCGTCTTCAGCCACCTGCTGGAATAGATGGGGATATGCTTCCCGCATCTTACTTTCCAGCTCCCAGGTAGCTTCTTTAGGACTAAGGTGCTTCCATTGCACCTTCACTTGTCCAATTATCCGGTTCCGTAGAGTAATTTCCCTCCTCCCGAGGATACAATCCGGTTCTACCAGAACTTCCCCTTCTGGTTCTACCTCCTACTTCCACCATGGAAGTTTGATAGTCAGCCTGACGATTTTCCAACGCTGCATTTATTCTGGGCATAGTTCCTGCAAAATCTCCAACCGTCATTTCGTCTTGAACAGTATGAATATTGCTGACTTGTTTCTTTCTGTTTGGGCAGACTGAAGCATAATGTGGCCCATTACACTCCCAGCACTTGACAGGTTCTTTTCGCTCAAAATTTTTGGTGTAGTTTCCATGGTTATTAGGAGTCTCTTTGCTGTTTTTGTAATTGTTTGAATGGCTGACAGCTCCATTTTTGTTTCCTTGGAAACTTTTACTGTTAAAGTGGTTCCCGTTTTTGCCATTCTTGAAACTTTTATGGGGAACAAATTCCTTTTTCTTGTACTCGATCAGATTGCTGTTCTTTTTGGCTTTCCAGCTGGCTATTCCCTCTTTCTTTTTATTCTGTTCGTAACAGAAATTTGCCTTGCGCATAGCTTCTTCTAGTTTTTTGGGGTTGTCATATTCAATTCTGTCCTTGATATGATAGGGCAGGCAACTAAGAAACCGCTGTATTTTTGGTTTCTCTTCGACAAAATACGGTACATAACGCAACAGACTTAAAAATTTACTGTTTAAGTCCTTCATCGTCATCGATCCGAGTTTTAGTTCATAAAATTCTTTGGCCCTTTCTTCATAATACTGCTCGGACAGGAATTTCTTCTTAAAGTATCTTTTAAAAGTACTCCAGTTAACTTCTCTTTCTTTAATCCCTTTGACCCTTTTCAGATCTTGCCACCATATGTCCGCCTTTCCCGAGAGGTTGTAGATGGCCATTCGTGCCTTTAGCTGATTTGAGTAGTTATAGATCTGAAAATACTTTCTCATCCCGGATAACCAGGATTCTGCCTCTTCTCCAGTTTCAGCTTCTCCATTGAAAGTTGGGGGCTTTATCTTCTTAAACTCCCCGGAAATCTCCTCATAAGGCCTGTACTTTTTCCTTCGGTTGTGCATCTCAGCTTCACTACTGTCACTGCTAGTGTGATAACTGGGTTGTCCCTTTCTTTCTTCAGATGAGGAACTGCTATCAGATTTAGTTGGTTTTGTCCTTTTTGACCCTCTTGGATGACTAACTTCTTCTGAGTCAGCTGGTTTGCTCCTTCCTTCAGTCTGAAATTTTTCTATCAATAACTGATTTAGCTGTTCCTGAGTCTTTAAAATTCTTTCATTATCCCTCTTAACTGTTTCCATTTCTATCTTTAATCCTCTTATGGTCTGCATCAGCTCAGTGGTGTGAGCAGTTTCTTCTCCTGTCTCAAGTTCTTTTGACATCTGTCTTGTCTCAACATTGGGAGATTCCTCCTCAGCATATTCTCCCAGTTTTTCCATACCTATCTGTAGAATTCAGAAAAGAAAAATTTCTGTTCTGTACATGAAACCGAAATATATATATATTAGTATTTTATAAATAAAACAAAATCTTCTTTTATGATCATTGTTTGCGGAAGTTTAGTGGAGTCACATCCAGGCCTAGTGTCTGAAACCGAGCTCTGATACCACATGTCAAAACCCGAAATTTCTGAAAAATTTAAAATTTTTATTCATAACAATAATGTTAACTAGGTAGTTTTTCTGATTTTGTTTTAAATTAAATAACTAACATAATCTGTTGAAAGACTCTGTCTTATTAAAAACTTTGATTTTGGTGATTGTAATTAATGACTGTTTTGTTTTGAACCGCAAGGGAAGAGCTAGTCGTAGTTGACTGGCTTACTTAGCTTACGAGCTAATGCATATGTCATCTTTTGTTTCTCAGGTGCGCCAGTGAAGTAAGGATCACCGTTGGTTGAACTTGGTGAGCATCAATATTCCCTCAGCCAAAACAGCTATACTGGAACCAAGTTACTTCAACTTCCTGCTCAAAACACTTCCTTACTGTTTCCCACTTCCTAAATGGGACTCCTGAATAGCATTCACCTGAATGTATTCTCCCTCTAGAACAATTGCTGACCCCCAGCTCAGTTCATTGAGTAGTATTTAAAAGATTGCCTAGGTCTTAGTTGGGCTAACTGTCATTAATGAGCCACCTACTCAGATTCCACTTTCTTGGGGAATCATGACCCCAAAATATAGGGAAGTTGCCACCTGCAACTCAGGAAGTGTTTGAGGATGCTGACACTTGTCTTTTGTCCTTCCACCTAATTCCATCCACCAGTTAGACCAGTAACCTCTTTTAACAGCTCTCCCATGCTATTGTCTCCATAATTTATTTATTAATAATAATTATTCAGAATTTACATTCCATTTCTGGAGACTCTGCTGAGTCATCCGTTCCTACTTAGCATTAATTTTAACATAATGTTCTCAGGAATATTAAAAATAATTACATTATTTTAATAAAATTGGGGTATGTGACAAAAACAATGAGATCGTTGCTGACACCCTGTTAAAAATAAAGAAATCCAAAGAAGTCTCTTCTTAGAAACAACCAATTTCATCCTCTAGAGCATACGAGTTCAGACGATAGAGCAGGAGGTTGGAGAAGGAAGCGAATATCAGGGAAGACAAAGAGAAAGAAGAGAAGGAAGAAGATGAAGATGAATCTAGGAATTCACCCCTAGATCAAGAGGACCTAGAGGATGAAGGCCGAACCTTTTGGGTCTATGGAAGAGAAGATGCCAATTAATGGAAACACACCAAATAGAGAAGAAACACCATTCAAAGAGGATTCTCATCTAGCAGATGCATTATCAAAACTATCAAGGGTTAAGGAATAATTAGCAGCACTAAATATTGCAACACATTCGCCTGTGACCACAAGGGTGAGTGGGAAGGTTTTGACTTCAATAGAAACTCCATTCATCCATGATAAGATTTAGATTTTAAAGATGAAGCATGCTTATCAGCAAAAGCACTTGGAGCAGCAAAACTAAGCATTACAGGTAGAATTTAGGAAAGCCCAAGGAAAGCTAGCATAGAAAGATCAACAAATATTAAAACTGGAGACTACCCTGGATCAAAATACCATGCTTTATGAGGAAATTGTTGGTTATAGACCACCTTCCAAAATATAAATTGTATATCTCAGAGAGAAGTGGTGTCAATTTCAGCTACAAAGGTTAAAGAATAATTTGCCATTGGAATTGGCCAACCCAAAATATTTTATGTACGCCTCGCTAAATAGCACAGATCTTGAAAAATACCAACTATGTGAATTCTACCTCCATAACTTGGTTTTGTCTCATTCATATGACTGGTCACCGAACCCATACATTGGTGATTTTCAGTTGAGAGCACTATGTTCATAGATGAACCATGAAATAGAAAGAGCATAAGATGTTCATATTTACTAGTCAAAGGAATGGGTGAATGCGTTATGGGTTAGAGTAGAAGAATCTCTTCCTGGAAGAGTGATCCAAAATCATGATACTCTAGAAAATGATGAGGAATTAATTCCTATCCTTGAGGAGAAGCAGCAGGAAGCTATTGAACATTTTGACAAAACCATACACAGTACCCTTGAGAATGTGGAAAATGCCATAAGGGACAGGTGGAAAAGAATTTAAGTGGATTTGATGAAGAGGGAGCCACACTCCCCCCCTAGGCTAGATGTTTCCCTGTTCAGGTCATGAATGTACAGAGAATTTTTTCAGAAAAATAAACTGAAATGCATTGGAATGAAGATAAACCTTCCATTCTTTCTTCCCCTGACAATCAAGGAAAACATTGATGAAGAAGAAGAAATGAGGAGTTGGTCCAAAGAAGAACAGAACATGGGATATTACCACAATAGATAGGGAAACCCAGGATTGTTGCATGGGATATCAGAGAGGATGTTGAACAGCAAAAAATTCCACCAGGCCAAGGGGATGGGTTACACAAGGATGTGTTACATCTTCAAGTTTAGGGGAGATGATAGGGCCACGATATATGTATTAATTGCATTTATGAATTCCCTTTTTACTATTGTGGAGCAACAATTAAGCATAAGATCACCCCTTTCTATAGGATAGGTTATGATTGTAATCGATTTTTAAGTAATGATGGAATGTGGTAATCTTTCCTTGCTTAATGTGCTTTTAAGTGATATAACAAGTGGTTCATTATCCTATTTGATTAAATGCAAGTTAGTGGCAATATCCAAGCCAGTAGATCGCATACCCTTTTGAGCTAAACCTAAGTAAGATTGGTTCCATCTATCCACGTGAAAGGATGAAGAAGCTCAAGATCAATTTGTGAGACTGCAAGTCTCTCCTAATTTTCAGAGAGTGGAAGACGTTCAAGAGATTGATCTCGAGATTGCCAACATAGATATTTTTTGAATGATTTTTTTGAAATTTGTAATAAGTAGAGACTCACGCCTCATGTGAGAGGTGATACATAGTTTCATACACTTATGTAGTAGACTTATTGTGATACATTGCAGTAGTTCATTTTGTATTTTAGACAATGATTGAACTTAAAGCAGATAATGGCAGAATCGTGATTTGCATCACTTGTGAGTTTATAGTTTAGATTAGCTCATGTAACGCGCTTTGAGGTGGATCCCCTCATTGTGCTGAGCAGGATTTTTATGTTCTTTCCGTTTTTTAGTTTAAAATCATTTCTTTGCTTTGATCAAGTATATAGTTGTAATTCGTTTAAAGATCATTTGTTGCTTAGAATAGATTTCTGGAAATTTACTATTAATTTCATCTATAGATTTGTATAACAGTGTCTATAGTTCAATTATATTGTGTTTCTAGTCTTGTAGGTTCATTCTACAAGAACAGTTTAGTCAGATTTACATTTCCACGCATTAGAATAGTTTATTCAGCTTTGTATTGCCATGCATTCTAGCTTTGTATTGCCATGCATTCCAGCTTTGGTTTAGATTAGTTCATTTTGTGATTTCTTAGATTAAAACATTTCAACTTTCATATAAGTGATCTTTCCATTGCCTTAGATGAAATTTTCAAATCATTTCTTAGAATAGACTTTCATGTTTTATTAGATTAATCATTTCCTATTTTTTAGTTTAATTTTAGTTTTATGAATCATACCATTTCCTTCATTAAGTAGATGTTGTTGTTAAATAGATCTTCATGCTTTCATAGATCAGAGAGTTTATATGATTTTCTAGAATCACTTACTCACTTAGAATTCATTTCTAATTCCATAGAATAAATCTTTAGATAGGATTCTCTTAGCAGTTGCACATAAAGTGTGTAGTGCCTCTTAAGTTTGTACGATCCCTGGTCGATAATTAAAGTAGGACTCCTAAACTGTAGGCCTGTAAAAAGGTCAGCATATCAGTGGACCATCATAACCAATGAAACCTGAAATATAAGTCCACAACCAACAAGAAAACAATCATATCAAAGTCAAAGAAGAAGTGGCCAATTTTTTTGACGAAAACACTAAACCAAATCAATTACAAAATCCGAAAATAAAAGTCTAAGTAAGAGAAGACAAATTGTTTGACGAAAGTCCTGAACCATTTCACCTAAGTAGTCAACAAGAAATTAACTCAGTTTGGGTTTGAGTTATTACAGTGGTATTAGAGTTGTCCACCATGCTATCCTGAGGGGTTATTAGTGAAAGATATCTTCAGTTTGCTTGTTGAGTTACTAGCACTCATCTATCACAATGGTAGCAGGTTGTTGGTTTTGGGAAGATGAATTCCAATTAAGAAATCATGGTAGAAATTTTGCAAGTCTTTCAGGGATATCAGAAGAATCTAACAACATTGTTAGAGCACCCAGAGTTGTTGGAGCCTTGCTTATTGATCAGGAAGAAAGAAGAAAGAAATCAACATGTGAGTTTCCATGACTATAATGAATCAAAGGTTAATGATATCATAGAATTTTCTAGTAACAAGGATGAGGCTAATTTCACATGTGCATATGTAAGAGAAAAGAGGATTATGGAAGAACATTTGGATAGTATGGTCAAAGAAGAATCATTTCATACATCCACAAGTGAGATATGAGTTTACCAAACCAACAGTGATTGATCAACCACATGAATGTATGAATTCTTTTGATGACCCATTACTTGAGCATAGAATTGACTCACCATATATGCATTGTAGTTGCAAAGAATAAATTTGTAACCTAGGTAACCTTGAAGGTGATATTGTTCATACATATGAAGGAAATTCAGAAAATTTGTTATGTAGTGAACAAAGTGACCTTGATAAAACTAACTTATCGTTGCAAGAATTGAAGGATCACTTTATGATTAAGGAATTGATAGTTGTCCTTACACTTACTAGATCCGAACTCGAGGAAGAGCATTCAACAATGAGGAGAGAGGTGCTTGAGGCCATTGGAGACACTACAAAAAAGGTATGATAGTAGTCATGTCTTTCTGATCAGCAACAGCAGTCCATTACCTTCACATATGGCAATAGCTACACATAAGGATGATAGTGGTATGAAGTCTTCCTTTATTGAAACTCAATATTTGAGGGTTAAACATGAGGAATTTGTTGTGGATCCAAGCCACAAGATGTCTGATTTTTTGCACCATGGCATAGAGGATGTGAAGATGACACAAGGTATGTGTGATTTGTGGCTACGAGGAGCTAGAGAGGCTAAGTTGTTGGCTTCCCAAGCAAGACAACATCTACAGGGGGTCAAGAAATATCGCAGACATATAGATAATGCAAGACAACAAAGAGAGGCCTATCTTCAGTCCCTATTTATTCCAAGGGAAGAAGCTATGGAGGTGGAACATGAGAGGGATGAGCTTCTTATGATAGTCAAGCACAAGAAGAAATCATATTTGTTTGGATATGGTGAGAGGTATGGTTCAGAAATGACATTGTATGCAAATAGATTTCATCGTGAGGTTTGGAAGTTTCTTCTTTTAGAGAGCCCATTAAAGGCTCAAATCATAGATGAAGATGGGATAGTTGAGCACACACTAGGTGGATCAGTCACTAGTGTTATACCTACACATGTAGAGGGAGACATAAGTGATTCAAATTTGGTTGGGCCTTTGGTCATTCATGGAAATCTTGAGGAGTTGATTTGTGATGAGATACAATCCCATTATGTTGATGTCTCTTTGATAAGGTATGAGGCTTCCCTACTCTCGAGACTTATGGCACATGTCATTAAGGCAATTTTTTTTTATTGTCAGGGATTTTGGGAAATAAAATTCCAGCTACTCCATGATCCTAGGTATGGACATACGGCTATAATACTTGGCTCTGAATTGAAAATTTTTGTGTTTCAACTAGACTATAGTGCATGGTATGGGGGTGAGCATGAGGGCATTGATATTCCAGCTCTAATTCACAGATCTCTACTTCATGCATTGATAAGAGATGGTTGTATTGCATTGTTATACATTGACTTCCTAGGGGGTATGTGGAGGACAGTAGTTGTTTTGGTGTTTTGGAGAAACATGGATCATCTTTTTATCATTGGAGGTTGGCATAAGGATGAGGCACTATCATCATTTGTCATTAGAGGCACTTCCCACATCATCATAAATCTGATTTTCATATTAATGGATGTTGTTTTGGTTTACATTAGCAACCCAAGATGGGATGATATGTTTTTCCATACACCTTTGATGAGTGTTCTACACATCCATGGAATATCATTTGGAGTTGGAGAGTTGTTTGATGTTAATAGCTCCTTGAAATACTTCTATAGTCTCATATTTGATGGATGTGATAGCATGATGATTTGGTATCCTAGCATTAGCAGGTTTGTTGCATTACTTCATTATGATCATGATGAGTTGCTTCACAACTCTGGGCATAGTGATGTTTATATTAGAGTGGAGCAGCGGAAGCTAGAAGGAGATGTGCATGTTTTTATATCCCTTGCAAACCTTGTGCAGCCATACAGGAAATCTTCACTGAAGAAAAGTGATAATGTTGTTGCTACTACCTCTTCTCCTAGATTTTATAGAATTCCATTCGATGTATTACAAGTGGACTAGAGGGAGATTATAAGTAAATTTGGTGTCCTATAGATTCAATGACTTTTAGGAAGACATTTCTGGTTAGGAGCATAAGTGTAAAAATTATCTTGGCCAAGATTTTTCAGCTCTACAATCAAATTTATTCTTTGCAAATGTTGCAACTTGGAAATTCAAACTTACACAACTATAGATTTGAGCACTTTTAGTCCAACCAGCTTAATGGCAAAGTTAGTTGTGAGTCTAAGATGGAAATGAAAACTGGTTCGGCTACTCAGTTTATGTGTTGGTTGGATGTTTGCAGGGCACCAAATCAGTATTATTGCTTTTGTTTAGATCGCACTCATGTTTGGAACCACGAAAATGTTTTTAGTGACAGTTATTTTGGGGAAGTGTGGGGTGTTGGGAATGAGTTAGATTATGATGACTTTCATGAGCTTAATCCTTTGGCGACTAGGTTTGGGTTCTTTGAAGAGAATTTTTCTTAGGATTTGACCTAGATTTTACAGTTTTGGGTTTCTATTCCTACATGTTTTTTTCAAGAGATCTCTTGTACAAGTGTCCAACAAGACAATGCTTGGAATAGATGGTGCTACAAATATCAGATCTATTAGGTTGGTTTGGGACTCTAGGATTTCAAGGGTAGACAATTTGGAAGCTAGTATGGATGGGATATCCAATCATTAATTTTAGAATCCTATTCATATGGAGCATTGGATTGGTTTCCTAGGTGTGATATTCTATGAGGGGTGGACTGAGTATTTATAGTATTTGTTTGCTCTATAGATTAGTGATCTTCAAGAGGTCTCTTGTGTTAGTACTTTGTAGAGAAGTATTGTGTGCAGTAGGTGCTCCAAATATTTCAAATCAATTCGGGACCCATGGGATCATTCTTAGTTTCAGTTCGGTTTAGCATATTGATCATGGGGTTGTGATGACTTTGCTTGAGGACAAGCAATATTTGGGAAGGGAGGACTATAATGTCCCCATTTGTGTGTTCTCTCGCTCTGCAAGTGATGACGAATCTTGGGATTTGTGTCATCCCTATTAGAGGGATATTAATTAATTATTCAATGTCAGTTGAGCAGAAAGCAACATTAAAAAGTGACATTGAGCAATTAAATTAAAAAACGATGTTATAAAGTGACTTTGGGGAAATAGAACAAGAGCACTTCATAAAGTCACTTTATGTTATTTGATGGGAGGGGAAAAAGTCACTTATTAATTAAAGGTGGAAATAGACAAAAATGGCCCAAAACGGTAAAATGAGCTTAAACAGCCAAATTGACCCCTCTCTCATTCATTCATGAATTATTTTCAAAAAGTGACTTTGGAGAGATATTGTGGCTTCTTTCTCTTAGGACAAAAACGCTAAGGGAGAAAAATAGTTTCGGTTGTCACACAAATCCACCCTAGCTATCTAGAGGAGAAATCACTCATATTTCTCACTTGCATTCATTGAAGAAAAAGTTACATGCTTTGGACAAATTGTTGGGGAAGATTTGAGAAGGTTTGTATGGCACAGAGAACAAGAGAGCAGTGTTATCTTTTGTGAGGGTCAAATTTTCCTTGTGGGAGATCAATCCATTAGTTTGGGTTGATTTCTTCATTGTGGGGGTCATGGCTTGAGTTCTAGAGTTGAGTTCTTCTTGTTGGA
Organism: Larix kaempferi; assembly: GCA_027924585.1. Taxonomy (NCBI): domain Eukaryota; kingdom Viridiplantae; phylum Streptophyta; class Pinopsida; order Pinales; family Pinaceae; genus Larix; species Larix kaempferi. The sequence goes on along the minus strand of BSBM01001697.1, from coordinate 682,804 downwards.
AGCCACATTTTCCTGTGGAAAAAACATAGATTCTGAGGATGAGATTAAGAGTAGATATGCTAGTATATATTTTATCTTAGAGTTTGATTTCTTGTGATTCTAATAATTCCATCTTAGTTGGGAATATTCCAAGTGGTATGCACCTTTTTCCATGTTGCTATACCTCATTACTGAGCAAAAAGGGGAATGCTACGGCAACCTATCATCTACAGTGTAGACAACATGAAGTTAATCGTGCCACCAAAAGGGGTTGCTACAGTACCATATAGCCATACTTTCTCTGCGTTGTTGATTAACTTGTTGAGACTATTTTAAAGGGGAATTACTTTAATGTTGGGAGGGCATATTCACATACATCTCAGATGGATTCCTTCAACTACCACCAAATTAGGTTGCTAAGAGAGGTTGCATTGCTTTTGTGTATGTTCATTGTATATATTTGCGGGTTGTGCCTCTTTTCTACCCATTTGTGTGACCAAAGGAAGATCCTTTGCATACAAGACAACAACTAACCTATAGGATTGTTTTCAGGTTTGAACTATGATGTATTTCCCATTTTTTTAGCATAATACATTATTGTTACTGTGCTTCAAAGTTACCAGTAATCTACAACACTTATATACTACTGTGCACAGCTGAATATGACCACTATTTTGTTATAAATATATATTGGTGGATTATTTATGGATGTTAGTTGCAATTATTTCTAATCCATTGTGAGCTTAAACCATGACACTTGTTATAACTAATGAAATCTGAAATATATGTACACAACCAATGAGAAAATAGTCATATCAAAGTCAGAGAAGAAGTGGCCAAAGTGTTTGATGAAAACACTAAACCAAATCAATTAGAAAATTAGAAAATCAGCTTCTAAGTAAGAGAAGACAAAGTGTGTGATGAAAATCTTGAACCAGTTCACCTAAGCATTCAAACGAGTAACTAGAAACAACCACATTAATAACAATGTGTCAGGTATACATCATTAGGTGTATATTTGATGCATTCTACATTAGAAAATATTATTAATGCATTAATTATACACCTATCGATGTGTGACACGTTATTATTAATTGCTTTATATACATGCATACCAGAAGACCAACGGGGCTTGGACAATTGGCTCTAATGAGGTTACTTAAATGAGAGGAATTAGGTTCGCCATCAATGCCAAGAGGAAGAGGATTTGGTTTCATACAGGACCAGAGCACGAATTACCCCCAAGTCTCTTATTATCCCTATTCCCACATGAGAGGACCAAAGCACAATTCATCCCCCAGTAGATTTCCCATAGCCCGAGTACCTTACACGTACAGGATGTGAGACCGATCAAGCCCACCAAGTACACAAGCCTCACCTACCACTGGGAAGGAAGGGTGGGCTAACCAGGAAGGATACATATAAGCCTCACCTAACCAACCTCACTAAGGCTAACCAAGCCCAACAGAAGAAGCCAGAAGCCTTCACCAACACTGACAACACACACGACGTGGGATGCGAAGCTTAGTTGAAGTTATATGTGCCCTAATAGGGTGAGCGAGGAAACTTACTGATACTGCCAACCGATACAAATAATCATACACCATCATACCAATAGCGATCGATATATAAAAACACGTTACTTACATTGATATACAATTTGAGAATCATACACAACTGACTGACAGTGGCTTTACAAATCATTCCACATAAACCTAGAACTTTAAGCCAAGTCCACACCCAGTCTGCCCAGTCCGATAAGGCACCTGCCAAGTACACATCCACCAATACCACCTAGAGACCTTACCTTACTTACTCTACAACTATTGCATAAGCCAGGCAATAAGACGAAGCACGGAATGCTATTCACTAACCTTTTACTTGCCAAGCATCCACCTGTAACCCTTTACTGCCTCTTCACCCAATAACCTATGGAGTATGGCCCAGCCAGCCTATTGCTGCCAGGAATCAGGGGAAACCAGATTCGGTGTGAGTTGTCTTCCATCAATTCTTTATATGTAATAACACTAGATTCGGTGTGAGTCATTTTCCAGGAATTCTTTATATATGTAATAACACTAGATTTGGTGTGAGTCGAAGGTGCGTTTAGCTCTTCCCCAACAAAGAAGGGTTGATGTTTTCAAATTTTAATGAAAAAATAAAGATTCATTAAACAAGTTCTCAAATCTTAAAGCATGGTATAATTTTAGCTTCTAATTCTTTTGTGACAAAGGAAGGGGAGGGGGAGGGGAAGGGGGAGGGGGAGGGGAAGGGGGAGGGGGAGGAGTAGGAGGGGGAGGAGGGAGAGGGATAAGTGGAGGGGAGGGGAAGGATAAGTGGAGGGGAGGGGAGGGGATCAATAGCTTGAGGGAAAGGGGGAGGAGGCGGGGGGCAAGGAGGAGGAGTGGGGGAAGGTGGAAGAGAGGGAGGAGGATAGGGATATAAGGGGATGGGAAGGGGGAGGAGGAGGAGGAGGGTGGGAGTAGGTGGATAGGGGGGAAGGTGGGAGTAGGTGGAGAGGGGGGGAAGGTGGGAGTAGGTGGAGAGGGGGGAAGGTGGGAGTAGGTGGAGAGGGGGGAAGGTGGGAGAGAGGGAGGAGGAGGAGGAGGGGGATATAAGGGGATGGGAAGGGGGAGAGGGAGGAGGAGGAGGAGGGTGGGAGTAGGTGGAGAGGGGAGGGGGGAAGGTGGGAGAGAGGGAGGAGGAGGAGGAGGGTGGGAGTAGGTGGAGAGGGGAGGGGGGAAGGTGGGAGAGAGGGAGGAGGAGGAGGAGGGGGATATAAGGGGATGGGATGGGAAGGGGGAGGGGGAGGAGGAGGAGGAGGAGGAGGGTGGGAGAAGGGAGGTTGGATGGATAGGGGAAGGCAGGAGGAGGGAGAGTGATAGTAGGAGGAGGAGGGAGAGGGGGAGGAGTAGGATGAGGAGGAGGGTGGGGGGATATGGAGAGGGTAGGATGAGGAGGAAGGAAAGGGAGGGGGAGTGGCAAGGAGAGGGGAAGGGGGGAGGAGGGAGAGGGAGAGGAGGGAGAGGGAGAGGAGGGAGAGGGAGAGGAGGACAAGGAGGAGGTGGGAGTGTAGGAGGAGGAGCATGGAGAGAGGTAGGGGAAGGGGGAGGAGGGAGAGGGAGAGTAGGAGGGGGGGGAGGGAGAGGGAGAGTAGGAGGGGGGGAGGGAGATTACAATTAGGAGGGGGAGGAGGGAGAGGGAGAAGTGGGGGGGGGGCAGTATGAGGAGGAGGGTTGGTGGAGGTGGAGATGGGAGGGTGAGGAGTCGGATGGTGGGTGTAGGTGGAGAAGGGGAGGCATAGAGAGGGAGGGAGTGAAAAGAGTAGTGGAGGGCAGGGTAGCAAAGGAGGGGGAGGGGACATAAGGGGATAAGTAGCAAGAGGGAAAGGGGGAGGAAGCAAGAGGGAATGGGAGGGGAGAGGAGGAGGGAGAGAGGGAGGGGAGTGGGATGGGGAGAGAGGCAGAAGGGGATGGGGATGGGGAAGGGGAATTGGGAGCAGGGATAAGGAAGAGAGGGGATGGGGAGGGGGAGGGGGAGGGTGGTGGAAGGTGGAGAGGGGGAGGGGGAGGAGGAAGAGGAGGGAGGTGGGGTGGGATGAGGGAGAGGTATAGTATGAGGAGGATGAAGAGGGGAGGGAATTGGTGAGGACGAGGAGGAGGGATAGGGAGAGGAGGACAAGGAAAAGGATGAGGAGGAGGAGGAGGAGGTAGAGGGATAGGAGGAGGAGGAGGAGGAGGGGGGGGTGGGAGAGTAGGAGGAGGAGCATGGAGAGAGGTAGGGGAAGGGGGGAGGATGGAGAGGGAGAGTAGGAGGAGGAGGAGGAGGGGGGGAGGGAGATTATAATTAGGAGGGGGAGGAGGGAGAGGGAGAAGTGGAGGGGGACAGGGGGAGGGAGTGAGGACAAGAGGGTAGGGAATGGGAGTGTAGCAGAGGAGGGGGAGGGGATGGAAGGGGATTAGTTGTACTAGGGAATGGGGGAGGAGTCAAGGGGGAAGTGGGATGATGGGGAAGGAGGAGGAGGGAGAGGGGAGGAGTAGGAGTAGGGTGGGGGGAGGTGGAGAGGAGAGGGTAAGGAAGAAGAGGAGGGAGTAGGGAGGGTCAGAGGGAGAGGGATAGTAGGAAGAGGAGGGAGAGGGGAGGTAAAGGGGGAGTATGAGGGGGAGGGTGGGTGGAGGTGGAGAGGGGAGGGTGAGGAGGTGGAGGGTGGGTGGAGGTGGAGAAGGGGAGGCATAGAGAGGGAGGGAGAGAGGAGGGTAGTGGAGGGAAGGGTAGTGAAGGAGGGGGAGGAGGACATAAACAAAAGACACTTGTATTTTTACTTCTATTTATTTACTTATTTTTCTTTTCACAAATTTCATAATTACAATACACCAAGAGTGGGAGGAGGACATAAACAAAAGACATTTGTGTTTTTACATATATTTATTTACTTATTTTTCTTTTCACAAATTTCATAATTACAATATACCAAATGTGTTTTTTTTACGTTGTAAATTTTTATTGAACATGACTTGTAGGATTCTTTGATTTTATAATGTGTGTGTGTGTGTGTGTGTGTGTGTGTGGTAATTATAGGATAAGCAAGAGTGGAAAATATAAAAACATAGGATAACTACAAAATGGTTAAATGTGTAATGGATCACCAAAAATATCTAACGTAGTCTCCAAATATTTTTGGCCCTAAGAATTATATCTCCTTTTGATTGGCCTTCTCTAATATAAATCAAGTCTATATAGTAATAAAAATTGTGATTCTTGTATTAATTTCCTTTGTTCCTTTCTAATTGTTTAGATTCCTAATCTTTTTGTGGATGATCTCAATAATGCACTTGAATGGTTTTTAATTGTAGCATGGCTACCTTTATGATTCGATGGCTAGTATTTATTACAACTCAATCTTCAATATACGAGTGTTAAATATTATTAAATGCCTACTTTCATCATACTATCCTCTGTGAAACCTGCATGAACTAATTAAATGTATTACATCTCATCATGGTTTGCAAAGGTGGATTAAGTGGATTTCCATTTCGTAGAGGAGAATAGGTAAGTTAGACACCTAGACTTTCAACCTATGCAATTAACAAGAGACGTTAACCTACCTTCCATTATAACCATTAGATCAAATCGGTAATCTTTCAACAAGCCTTATGTTTAAGGATTTGTACTTTCTTTTACCAATTACTTCAAATACTTGCCTTCATAGCATATGCTGGACTATACATTAAGGGAATTTCATCCAAGTCATGTGAGCTTCAATTCATATTTAACTCTAATTTCATCAAACCCCTTGAAATTTTTAAAACCTTCGATCATTTTGCCATCGAAATGAAAAACATTACTACACACTGCATAATAATATATTGCATAAATTTGTAAGATTTATTGTGATGAAATATTCCAATGGAATACCCACAAAATTTTATAGATCAAAATTGTCTTATGTAACAAGGATTGGGATTTACTTGCTACTTTTCTAGGAATTGATTCTACCTAAGAGAATAGCATATATTCTAGTTCCATGGAATGTGAATAATCATTCCCAGAACTTCATAGGTAAATTTCCAGACTTGGTCTATGAAGGTATGTTATAAATCTACATGTTTAATTATTTCCTTTGCAACCTACCACAAGGGACATGTGAATATTTATAGTCGTTAAGATAATACTATATCCCATCAACTAGAAAAATGAATAATCTTTGGTAAGTAGTCTCCATTACAAATATGCTCCCAAATTATCAACAATTGGGGAATATCTTGCAAGGAAAGTTTGACGAAATATCCTTTCACCACTACGTAGCTCCTACATAGTGGTCCTCAACCACATGAATAAATTTTTATAATTAAATATGAATTTCTCCTTTTAATTTTGAGAAAAGTAATTGGATATAAGGTTCCATTGGATCTAGGGGATGTAGATGTTTTCATCTCATGCACCTGCCAATTCCCAAGTGGTTCAAGAAAAAAGATCATAAAGGGTTCAAATTTGATCAATTATCATCTAGTCCTTTTACCCTGCTAAAGAAGAACCCTATTCCAATGGGGGTCTTCCCAATATTTCATTGCTCCAAATGTTGAATTGTTTGCAATTTCCAGGTACCCAAACAGATGCTCTTTAATGAATGACATAGAGGGATCATGGACAAATAACAATTTATGAGATTAAAGCAGTTTATTACATTTAAAATGTTCTACCAACTTGCTATGGGACTACTTGTTAAATGAGATACCAAGCTCACTAGGGAATTAGAACTAGAGAGTAATTAAATTTTAAAAAGAGAAAAGATAAATAAGATGAGAGAAATTATAATTTTGATTTTCAAGAATTGTGAGGAAAATAAAATAAACCCTAACTACTCTTTCTTGAAATCAAGAAATCATAAAAGGGAAAAGAATTAAAGGGGGAGGGTACTCTTTGTTCTCTTTTTTTCTTGAATATTTTTTGAACTGCTAACATTTTTCTTGAAGCCAAAATGGAGAGAAAATCCGTTCTTGAAAATGAATTAAGAAGAGGAAAACTAAACTGTAGAAGAGGAAAGCAAAAGCCTTGGAGTGTGCACTTCTTAAAAAAAATGAGGAAATCATTTTCAGGAACCAAAGAACTTATTAAAGAGATCCTATTGGAAACTCTACATTAAAGAAGAGTTCACATAGAAAAACAACCCTAGGTTCTAGTTTCTTAGTGAACTTGGTGTGACTCAGGGGTGATTATCTGCTCAAGTTGAGATTTTATGAACAACAACAGTAATTGTAATGTCCCTAAAACTGTAAAAAAAAAAAAAAATCTGTGGGGGATATTATCATCATTTGGAACCTAATGTTTATGCAAAATTAACTTTAGCACTGAAAAGAACTTAATGCGAAAGATACTTGAAAACTTAACATGGTTTCCTATCGTTGTCTAACACATGGTATGATATTTATGTCTTTTGTTTATGTATTGTTCTTGTACTCTGCACTGGTGTTTATTTTTCTCGTATTGCTGAATTATTTCATATTGTATGGTGATTATTATAGCCTTGAGGTATGTTTATGCTTGAATTTGAGTTTAAGTATTGATACTTCTACTTGTTCATATTTTAATGATCTCTGCTTTTATTTCATATTTAATGAGATGAGTTTGACAGAGCCTTGGGTCTTACTTAGCTCTATGTGACCTAAGTCAAAAAATTAACCTAATTGTATGCAGGTTCCCTAAGGATAAACATTGGTTTAAAGGAAGGTTATCATAAGTTTTAAAATTTATAAGTATTTTCCCAAAGCGCTTGAAACACATTCAATCTCCCAACTATAGGCATTAGTAAAAGAATTTGAATGATGGTGGAGGTAGCCGGGGATTTTAATGAAGCCCATGTGAACATCATGAGTTTGGAGTCCACGCTGGCTTGCAAAAGCACGTTGGTCCTTGCAGAAGCACATTGATGGAGAGGTAAGTCGTGAGGTCCAAACCATTGCATTGTAACTTAATATTTCGATTTCTTATTGTTGCTTGGTTTTAATCCATGTCTTGTATTTTCTTGACATGAGGGTCTCGCTAGAGGTCTGAAGGTGGGGTTTAGCTTATGCTGAGTGTACCTTGTCGTGGATGTTGGGAGCCATGGGTCCTGGTAATACATGGGCACTCTGAACCTGCACTTTCTATCATGTAAACGTGGTTGAATAGTGGGAAGGGTTTAATGGCTTGTTTGGGAGTCACAAGGTGTTTCATGAGCCACTTCTTATGTTGTAAATACTCTTTTATTTCTCCAGCGTTGTCTGTTGAGATGTAAGCCTGTGGGAAAGGTTTTGCTTGAAAGTTTCAAGGTTTTACGGTTAATGTCAAAAACAATGTTCCACGCTATGTGGTTGAATAAAATTTAGCCTCTGTGTTTATTGATTTTGATAAGCAAATCATGTAATTGTTTATTTTATTAATGTCTCTGTTCTACAATGTTTGAATACCTCTGCGTCTTTTTATTTGATGGTTTCTTATGTTAGTATATGGAATGGAATCGTAGTGTTTCTCTTTTGTTGGTTTAAATTGGACCTAGATTCCAGCTCTGTCATAACGTTGATACTTTTGGTTTTTAATATTTAATATATTAATTCGGTTGTAGGTTGTGAAATCGATTTGAGTTTAGAATGTTATGAGGTTTTAATGCTGGATGGTATCATCGCAGCTCATTCCTGAGTCTGTTGTTTTGGTTAAGGTATTCAATCCTAACCTATTAAATTCCAGGATGTATAAACTTTGTTTTATTTAAAATATTTGTTTTGAAATTGTTTGGCTTGACCGATCCCAATGAATATACGTAATGTATCAAACTACCTATGCATGATTTATGGTGAATGTTTATTCTAATTGATAGATTCAATGATAGCGATAATAGTTTGGCAAAATTTGATTGCTGCTTCTTTGTATAATAGTTGGTTTGCTAATTAGGACGCCTCGGTCAAACGCAATCAGTGTGGCTCTAGCCTGTAGATGCTTCTAGGTCTCTTTTTAAATGGTAAAAGTTTCTTAATTTAATTAGGTAGGTTGTAAAGCCAAGTTACGGCTCTTCCTGTGCATTTTTCTTATTTTAAATAATTAGTTAACAGAAGCGTGGCTTTCCATCCAATGCTGGGTTCGATATGTAAAACCCATAATGTTGATGGTGTGGATTGATCTCCACAGGGTTTAATCTTAGGTTTCTTTAAGTTACCGATTCGATTACTATTTGGCATAAAACGTTTGCGTTGAATGAATAGTGTAGAAGGAAAGATCTAGGGTTTAAGAAGAAAAGATAAATTTGATTTCTTTAAATTGTATGTATGATTGTTATTACTGTTTTAAGGTTGATTAAATTTGGTTTAGCGTGACTTATTTCCAGATTGGGTTAATGGTTTAAATAATATAACTCTGAGTTTTCTTGATTTCAATTAAAGTTTTAAATGATATTTGTAGAGCTTATATGATTTCTTGTGTTAATAAATATTATACAAAAAGTTGATAATAGATGTATGGTTTAAGAGTAGGGTTTAGTTTTTTTTTTTTCGTTGAGTAGTTTCGAAGAATTAATTTCAAGGTTTAAAATAAAAAGAAAGAGCAGAAACAGGTTATGTCCTAAAACTATTTTAAACAATAATTAAATAAAAATTTTAGAGCTAAGTTTGTTTATAAAAGGAAATTTCTAAACATAACCCCAGCGCCATGACTAAAAATTTTTGTCGATGGCTAGCAAATATAAAATTCTTGAATAATGTTTATGCAGGAAAAAGTTACAATTCTATAATGGAAAGATTTATTTAATTACATCATTTAACCTGTAACCTAATTGAGGATAGAAAGCATCATTTGATTAAAAGTAGAGGGTAAACCTCTTACCTGAACTATACTGATTGGTTCTCCTTTACCACCTACACATACACACTTCAAACATTGATTAATGGAAAGTAATTATTCTCAGTTGACCTGTAGAATGATAACCAAATAACTTTGGAACTGCCACGTTTCTCCCAACATTGATCCGGAACCGTTCCTGGTTCTAAATTGGACCTTCCTGAGCTAGCTCAAACATGCAAGAGAACCTAAGGCAAACAGCTCATTGCAATTCAATCCTGGTATAATCCTCTTCCAGGTTTTGGGGACAATTTCTCTATTGCTACCATAAAGAATGATAATAAGATAGATAGATCTTCACATTGGAAATTGTCTTTGTATTTATAGGAAATATTTAGAATGGGAAGTTGAGTTAATATTATTATTTTTAATATTAACTTCCATTTAACTACTAGTTTGAATTATATAATATAATTAAAAGGTTTTACTTTAATTATAAACTTCAGTTTATCTAGGACTTTTAATTTGTTCCTTTTTGAATTGATTATTGGAACTTTACATTTCATTTATTTAATTTATAATAATAAATGTATGCATAATCCATTTAAGTGGATTAATAGACTTTACTTTATACAATTAGGTGTCCTTTATTATTCTCATATATATATAGATATATAGATATATAGATATACTATCTTTATATACATAAATATATTTTTATACATACTACCTTTGTACATAAGTGAGGCTCTTTATACTTAATCACTTTGATTTATCTAAGTATTTACATAGCTTATATATTTGATGCTTTATTAAATAAGGTAAACTCTTTTGACAAGGCCTTTGGTGGATTTGGACGTTCGACTAGGTTAGGTGGCCCTAGATCCCTTTGCATGTTGGATTACCTCGTCTTTCGTGGCAGTTTCCTCAGTCCTTGATGAGAGATGAGTAGTGATTCAATTTGTCAAATTAAACAAGTATGATGATTGGTGGTGCTATTCAGAGTCTTCCTCAACTCAACACCTTTTAAGTAAAGTAACCCCGCGTGTTATTCAGAGCTTAGGCTCAACACTTTCCATGGGCATTATGCCAGTGCAATTCCAAATCTCCTCGCTCAACACTAGTACTAGAATGTATCTGTAAGATACACCTAGGGATACAATGGCCAAAGATACGATGCTCCAGAGCTTATGCTCAACATCAAGTTGGAATGCTACAGGGATTATGCCCAACAGTTAAATCATTTATTTGCTGGGGTTACCTATGTGCTCTAGATCTTACGCTCAACACGTAGCCTTGTAACCCATGTGCTCTAGGGCTTATTCCCAACACATCATAAAAGTCACATCATGTATACCATAAACATCTGCACAATACATAACAAAGTCATCTCAGTATATTAGGTTTTGTACCCAATCACGTAATAACATCCATCCAGTACATCGGGGCTCATGCCTAGTACATAACAATAATTTGTATCTATCAGGGTCCATGCCCAAATATGTATATCTATAACTAGATTAAATCATGTGCATCGGGGCTTATGCCCATCATATATAACAAAAGTAAAAACATGTGCATTGGGGCTTACGCCCAGTATATATGTATCATCAAAATAAATCATGTGCATCGGGGCTTATGCCCAATATATAGAATAATCATAATCAACAAAATTTGGGATATTACATCCATCCCCGCATAGAACAACACCGTCCCAGTATTCTAGGGACTAGAAATGAAGTCATAAAATAAGGAAGGGTAAGCCTCCTTCATGGTGGTTTCATTTTCTGAGGTGGCCTCATCCCGCCCGAAGTTCCTCCACTATACTTTTATTTGGATGATGGTTCATCTCCTAAGCTATACCTCTCTCTTGTCTAGTATGTGGAAAGGATCTGGCATAAATTCCCCCTCGGGTTCTACCTATAACAAGGACCAATCAATCACATGCTTAGTATCATAGACATATTTCTTTAATAAAGATGCGTGAAAAAAATTATGTACTTTTACGTGAGCTGGTAAAGCTAGCTTGTAAGCCACTGGCCCTTTCTTGGCCAATATCTCAAAGGATCCACAAAATATGGGGTCCAACTTTCCACATCACCCCAAGCTCAAAGAGATCCTCTTTTCCTTCACTTTTAAGAAGACATGTTCGCCGACTTGGTAGTATTTGTCTTTTCTTTTCTTATTTGCATAACTCTTTTGGAGGTCTTGTGCCTCTTTTAAATTCTACTACACTTTGATGACTAGTTGTTATAGCTCCTTTAGTAAGTCTGGCCCTACCATGAGTCAGTCTATCGGGCTATCCCATGTCACCAATGTCCTACACTTTCTACCATAGAGTCTCTCTTTCGACCATAACAACCCTGACTCATCGATCCTATATTCCTTTTGTTGTTGGAAAAGCCTATCCTCTTGGATCTTTTTAAGGATCTCGACATACAATTGGTCATCCCTAATCTCCGTTCTAATCATGCCGTGCAAGTATTAATTGGTTTGACTTACGGTTACCTCATATAACATATGATCTCATCGACTCAAAGCATCGACCATCTTGTTCTCCTTTCCTTTTATGTGTTTCAACTCGAAGTGGTACTCACTAAGGAAATCCAACCATCTGGCATGCCTAGCATTTAGGTCAGGTTGTTCAAAAAAGTACTTCAAACTCATATTGTCTATCTTTAATATGAACTTCTTCCCCATAAGGTAGTGTCTCCACATCTTTAAAGCATGGATGATGGCAGCTAGTTCAAGATCGTGCGTGGGGTAGTTTTGTTCGTGCTCTTTTAACTTTCTAGACTCGTACCAAATGGTGAAGTCATTCTGCATGAGGACTCCACCGAGTCCCTCTTCGCTTGCATTCGTGCAAACAACAAAGTCCCTATAAGGATCAACAATCCATAGGATAGGTGCGCTAGTCAGAAGTTGTTTTAGTTTCTGGAAGCTTTCTTCGCACTTGGTCATCCAATGGAATTTGTTTGCCTTTTTTTGTAAGGCGGTCATAGGACAAGGAATCCGTGAGAAGTTCCCAATGAACTTCTGGTAGTAACCTACTAATCCTAACAATGAACTTATGTCGGTAACGCAAGTAGTTGTAGGCCATTCCTCGATGGCTTTAATCTTTTCTGGGTCAACCGCTATCCCTTTCTTTGAAGTGATGTGACCCAAATAATGTATTTTTGGTCTATAGAAATCACACTTTCTAAACTTGGCGTAAATTTGATGTTCCCAGAACACCCGTAGTACTATTTGGAGGTGTTCCTCATGTTCCTCCTCACTTTTGGAGTAAATCTGTATGTCCCCATAAAGACTAGTACGGATTTATCCAAATACTTACTAAAGATGTCGTTCATCATGCACATGAAATGGGCGGGTGCGTTGGTCAATATGAAAGGAATTACCACAAACTCATAATGGTTGTATTGGGTTCTAAAAGAGGTTTTACTGATGTCTACATCACAAATCCTTACCTGGTGGTATCTGGACCATAAGTTGATCTTTGAAAATATCTTCTCCCGTCCAACTTGATCAAACAACTCATCTATCCTAGGGAGTGGGTATCGTTTCTTGATGGTCAACTTGTTGAGTTGTTGGTAATCGATGCACATCCGCATCATCCTTTCATTCTTCTTGACGAAGAGTATCGGTGCTCCCCAAGGAGACTAGCTCAGTCGGATGTACCCTTTTTCGATCAACTCTTGTAACAGTAGTTTTCTTTATATATGTTTGCTGACTTGATGGTATGTCTATGGTAGTTTACCCCTATTAAGCTCTGAAGTTGAGCTTCATTGATTTCTGGTTGTTCCTGTCTTTCATTCATGTTGTCATCTTTAAAACTCTGTAAATATGCTTGTAAACTCTGTATTTTCTTCATTAAGTCTGAATTCAATTCCACCATGATTTCTTCCTCTCGGGGTGGGGAATTCAAGTTCCCATGTCCACCTGAAAATTTTAGTGAGTCAGTAAAACAAAATTCTGTTAGTTTTTATAAAAATCATAAGTATTTTCTTGAAATACATTTCTGCAGTGGATGTCTTTTGTAGTGAGCCCAAAAGGTCTCTCAGTGTTGTAATTGGGCTCTGATACTACTTGTAATGTCCCTAAAACTGTAAAAAATAACAAAAGAATGTGTGGGATATTATCATCATTTGGAACCTAATGTTTATACAAAATTAACTTCAGCACTGAAAATAATTTAATGTGAAAGATACTTGAAAACTTAACCTAGTTTCCTGTCGTTGTCTAACACATGGTAGTTTGTTATCCTGCTATAATATTTATGTCTTTCATTCATGTATTGTTCTTGTACTCTACACTGGTGTTTATTTTTCCCGTATTGTTGAATTAATTCACATTTTATGGTGATTATTATAGCCTTGAGGTATGTTTATGCTTGACTTTGCATTTAAGTATTGATACTTCTACTTGTTCATGGTTTAATGATCTCTACTTGTCTTTCCTATTTAATGAGGTGAGGCTGACAGAGCCTTGGGTCTTACTTAGAACCTATTAGGAACAAATATCTCGAGCAAATAGAAGTAAGACAATTCATTACTCTTCTAAAAAAAAATGTTAAACAAAGAATTCTTTTAATTTAAGAGTAGTAATACAAATTTAACCGTGCACATAGCATTCAAAATATTAATAGGAATTTAAACATTGAATCTTCAAAGAATGTTAAAGACTTAATCCAACACAGTGGCCTGGAAAAATGAGGATAGGATCCAAAACAATACACAAATTTACATCTTCACAGTGGTAAATATTCAAATTAATAAATGAAAGACATGCTATTATTTTTGTTTGCGGATCATTTCATGAATCAAACTTCCATACAATGCTCGATCATTAGCAGGTTTGAGGCATTGATAATGAGCCTAAAAAGGAGATTAAACCTCTTATGCAAATGTCCAAAAGACATTACTGTATCAAAAACTGATATTTTTATTATTCTCTCAATAAGTTTATCACTGCACTTGAACCAAGTCGAATAGCGTCTGAGATAGAAACATCATAGTTTCGCAAGGCTCATAAATAAATGTGTATAAAACAATATTTGAAATTCAAACCCCCTTTGTTCATAATTATAAATGTACAAATGAGGCTATATATATTATGTTATGAAAATTAATATAGAAAAAAAAAACACAATAGAACTTATCAACAAACCCTCACAAACAATAGTAAAAAAGAACAACTGTGTAGTCAGGGTAAACAAACAAACAAAGGTCTATGGATATGTGGCCATAATTAAGACAATATGCAATACATAATTTAAAGGTTTATATAGTCTAGGTACAAACCCCTAAGGTTCTCAGCAACGACTTAAGGTCTGTAGCATAAATAACCTCATTAAAACCCTCACATGAGACATAGGTACTATCAAGAATGAATCTCACCAATAAAATGAAGGATAATAGCATAATATCACAGGAAATCCTCATATATTTGTCGAGACAATCAACTCATCAAACTCAAGGTGAGCATTCTAGCCGAACAAGGAACACTGCTTACCTAGAAAGGCCATGTGAGGAAGCTTCAAAAACACAAACCAAAAGCCTAAATGTCTCTGAGATTACCTAAAAAATATTAATGACCATAATTTAATAACCTTGAACCCTGAAAAGATAAATGATGAATTCTGAAATATATATTAGAAAAGAAGCTAATTGATGTATCAAAGTTTACCTAATTTCTTGCTGAAGGATTTACCATGCTCCTTTCAAAAAATGACAACCAAGAAATCCTCAATAAGCTGAGGAAAAAAAAGGAGTCAAAATGTGTGCTCAACCCGTATCCAGGAGAAAATTCCATCCTGAAGGACATGAAAATCATCAATATTCTACCTAGAAAGGAGTTGAGACAGGCGGAGCCCTCCAGAGCTCGAAAATAAAAATTAAAAAGAAATAAGGAATCCCTAAGTATCCCATTCATTAATTCAATGAGCTTACCAAGGAGTGGACTTAAATACACTATCAGTAAGGACTCGACGTGGCAACAAATTATTAAACCCTTTTTACCAAGATCTGTACTGTCGAGATGAAATATTAATTACAATCCTAAACCACCATAGAAATACATAATGTATAGTCTCGACCCACATAGACTATGGCCTATTATTTTCATGCAAGTGTATTATACACATTAATACTTAAGGGATAAAATAAGCCCTTCTTCCTTATAACCTGAAGATAGAATAATGAAAACAAAGTAAGTTGGATTATATACGAAATGCGAATAAATCAAAATTTATATGATTCTAATGATTGTAACTATATCCACGATTCAAGATAGAGATGAATGAAAGAACAATAATCTCACCTTATATATGAATAGCTTGGGAGATAAGGAGATCATGGTTGAGTGAGATACAAACTCTCATGAGGATTGAACGTGCATAAGCATAATTGTTGTGATGTTTGCTAACATGCTAAGTAAACAATATTATCTAAGTCAGGTTGTAGCCTCCTTGAGATTGACAAGTTGAGAGAGTTAGCTCAATCAAGACCTAAAAATAAGTTAATGGTGATTATCACGCAAAAGTTCATTGAGTTTCTATTTTTCTTCAATGACGTAGCTATGTTAATAATAAGTAAACTAAAAAGAAAAACAATGATTCATTATCCAAATTGTTATTATTCCTTTTAAATAGTTCTGTTAAAAAAAAATGTGTTATTTGGGGACATTACAAGTTCCCCATTTCCCCACCTGATTGTGTCAATGATGGCGTTAATGGTATCAGGAAGAGAGCGTTGAATTGGTTTTCCACCCCTAAACATACTTCTAATGCCTCTGAGAAGTGTATTCTCTCTCAAAATATTAGCATTGCGATCCATATATGCAATAAAAAAAACAAAGAAGATATCATTAGAAACATGTTACATAGTAAAATTAATACCTTCATTCTTTCATCAATACATGATCCCTTCCTTCCTCCACTCCTCCCCATATTCCTTCCTAACATCCCCTTCTTCTCCCTCTCACCAATGTAAACACCCCACATATGCAAACATGTCTCCTCGATTGCTTTAACCCTACACATTCTCTCCCAACACTTGATCCTATATCCCTCAAAATTTCCATCCTCCTTAACCCCACTCTACCATTCCTCTAACACATTTTACCTCCACCTTTTAGCCACTCCTTCCCAGACCCCATTCCTCCTCCTCCTCTATCTCTTCCCCCCTTCCTCTCCCCATTCATCGCCCCCTCCCTCTCCCCATTTCTCCCCACTCCCCATGTCTTCCTCCTCCTCTCCCCCCTCCTCCTTTCCCCTCCTATTCATCCTCCTCCTCCTACCCTACACCTCCACCCTACACCTCATTATCCTCCTCCTTCCCATCCCCCACCACCCCTCGTCCCTTCCTCATCCTCCTCTTCCTCTCCCTATCCATATTTCCCTACCTCATCCCCTTCCTATTGCTCCTCCCCCACCCCTCCTCTCCCCTCCTCCTCCTCTCCCTCCAAAACACATCTCTCTTCCCTCATCCCCTTACCCTACCTCCTCCTACACCACCCCTTACCTCCTCCTCCTCCTACACCACCCCCTACCTCCTCTGCACCCCCCCACCCCAATGTAACCTCCAGTCACCCCTCCTCCTCCCCGCTCACAACTCCTCCAAACCCTCATTCTTGTCCTCATGCCCTTCCCCTTCCCCCATCCCCACTAACCCCTCCCCATCACCCTTCCTCTCACCTCATCCTCATCCTCCTCCTCCTCCTCTCATCCCCCCTTTCCCCTCCTTATCCCTCTCATCTTCCCCTCCTCCTCCCCCATATCACTCCTATGCCTCCTCTTCCCCTAAACCTCCCCCTCCCTCTCCCTCCTCCTCCTCCTTCTCCTCCACCCAACCCTCCTTCTATCGCCCCTCCTCCTCCCTCTAATCCTTCTCCTCCTCCTCCCCCTCATCGTACACCTCCTCCTTCTCCTCCTCCTCCTCCTCCTCTTCCTCTACCTCGCTCCCGCTCCTCCTCCCCCTCCCACTCCCACTTCTCTTTCACCTATTTGCTCCCCCTTTCCTCCTCCCCTCCCTTCTTCCATCCCATTCCTCCTCCTCTCCCCCTCTCCCATCCTCATCCTATGCATCCTTCTCCCTTATACTCCCACCTCCTCTACCACTTAAGCCTCACCCTCCTCCTTCACCTCCTTCCAACTCCTCCTACCTCTTCCCCTCCATATATCCCCCCCACCCCCACCTCCTCCCCACACTCCCTCTCTCCCATCCCCATACACCCTCCCTTCTTCACTCTCTAACTTCCCTCCTCCTCATTCTCATCCCCAACCTACCACCCCTTCCTCCCCCCTTGATTTCCATATCTAACTCTCACACGCTTTTTCCTCCCCTACTCCCTCCCACACTCCCCCTCCTCCACTGCATCCTCCTCCTCCACCTCCCCCTCTCTAATCGCCCTCCCCCTCCACCCCTCCATTTCCCCCTCCCTCCTCCTCCCTCCTCCTTCTCTCATTCCCTCTCCCTTCCCCTTGTTCTCCCCCTCCTCTTTCCCTCCCCCCACCCCCTACTGGTACAACCCTCTTCACCTCCTACTCCACCTAAACCTTATGAGCCTCTTCCTCCCCGCTTCTCCTCCTCCTCCTCCTCATCAAATCCCCCTTCACCTCCTCCTCCTCCTCCTCATCAAATCCCCCTTCACCTCCTCCTCCACCCCTCCCCCTCTCCTTGCTCCCCCCTTCCACTCTCCTCCTCCTCCTCCCCTACCACCTTGTCCTCCTCCTCCTACTCTCCCCTCCCCCATATTCCTACTCCTCTCACTCCTCTCTCAATCTCCTCCCATCCTCCACCCCCTCCTCTCCTCCTTCTTGTCCCCCTCCCCTTCACCCCTTCACCGCTACCTACTCCTCCCCACCTTTCCTCATATCCCCCTAACCCCTCCACCTCCTCCTCCTCCCTCTAACTCACCTTCCCACATCCTTTCCTTTCTCTCCCTCTCCCCTACCAATATGCCAACCCCTCCCCCCCTGCTCCTCCTTCTCCCCCTTACCTACCTCCTCCTTCAACTCCCTCTCCCCATCCTCCTCCCCCTTACCCTACTCCTCTGCCTCTCCACTCCCCCTCCTCCCCTCCTCCTCTTGAATCCATATAATCCTCTTCTCCCCCTTACCCCCTCCTCCTCCTCCTCTTCCTCACTCCTCTCCCCTTTCCCCCTTCCCCTCCTCCTCTTACCTCTAACTATTCCTACCCCTCACCCTCCTTATCTCCACCACCTGCCCCCCCTCTCCCCTTCCCATATTCCAACTCATCTTCCCCCTTTTCCTTCTCCACCTCCTCCTCATATTCCCCCATCCAACCCCCCCTTGCTCCCCATCTCACCTCTCCCCTCTCTCATCTCACTATCCTCTCTCCACCTCCCCCTCCCTCTCTCTCCCCTCCCTTACCTCCTCTACTTCCTCCCCCTCTCACTCTCCTTCCCCAATCCTCCTCTTCTTATCCCTCCACCTCACCCCTCTCTACTCCCTCTCCTCCTCCTCCCCTTCACCCCTCTCTCAGCCTCCCTCTTATGCTAAGTCCTCCTCCCTCATTATTCTCCACCTCCCTGTGGGCCCTCTTCTTTCCCCTCCAACTTATCCTTCCCTCCCCTCTCCCCTCAACCTCCTCTCCCTCCCATCCCTCCCCCTATCCACTCTCCCTCTCCCCTTTCCTCCCACTCCTTCACCTCCTCCCTTCTTGCCCCTCCTCCACCACCTCCTTCTTCTCCCACTACCCTTCCCCACTCCCCCTCCCCTTATCCTACTCAACCCCCTCCTCCTCCCTCCTCTTCCCCTCCCCCCTACCCTCTCATTCACCCACTCCTCTTCCTCTTCTCAATGCCCTCCCCTTCATCTACCCACTCCTCATCATCCTCCCTTCTCATCATCCTCTCCCACTCCTCCTCTACCTAAACCCCTCCCCCTCTCACCTCTCCATCCTCCCTTCCTCCTACTCCTCCTCATCCTCCTCATCCTCCTCTCCCTCCTTCATCCTGCACTTCCTCCTCCTCCCCCCCCCTATCATCCTCCTCCTACTACTACTACACTCCCCCTCCCCTCCCACTTCTCCTCCACTTCCTCCCCTTTCCCAATCCTCTCCTCCTCCACCTATTGCACCCCCATTTCCTCCTACTCCTCCTCCTCCTCCTCCTCCTTCCCCTCCCCCATTCCTCCTCCCCCTCATTCTTCTCCTCTTTCTCTCTCCTCTTCCCATTCACCCTCTTACTCCCCATTACCCTCCATACACCACCTCCCCCCCCCTCCTCCTCCCCCTCCTTGACCCCTCCCCCTCTCCTCACTCCCCCTCCTCCTCCTTCTCATCCACCTCAACCCTCCCCCCTCCTCCTTTGACTCCTCGTCAACCCCTCCCCATCACACTCCACCTCACCGTCCCCCACCTCTTCTTCTTCTTCCTCCTTGACCACTCCCACTCTCCCTGCACCTTCCTTTGCCACCCCACCTTCCCTTGTGTTCTTCCTCCTCCCCTCGCCCCTCATCCTCCCCATCCTCCCCTTTCCCACTCCCCCCCTTTCCCCTTTTCCTCCTCCTTATCCCCTTCTTCCTCTCTGCCTCACCTCCTCCTCCCCCTATCCCCTCCCCTCTCTCCCTCCGCCACCCTGTCCCCCTCCCTCACGTCATCCTTTACCTCCTCCCTCTCCAGTTCCTTGCCCCTTTACTTTCCCCTCTACCCTTCCCCTCCTCACACCTTAAAAGCGTTCATGTTTCTGTTAGAATTCTAAGACATTACTAAATATCCTTCAACATTAGAATATACAAATTTGGTGATCATTAATATCTTCAAAATGATAAGAGTTAAGAGCTAAAAATTATACCATACAAAATTTTAAATTTTATATAGTTAAAATTGTTTAAAAACATCCATATATCTTAAAATTCTAAAATATTACTAAATTCTCTTCATAAAATATACAAATTTAGTGATCATTAATAGTTTCAAAATAATAAGAATTAAAAATTAAAAAATATGCTAAGCTTTAAGAACTTGTTTAATGAGTCAATAATTTTGAAAACAAAAAATCATTAAAACTTAATAGGTTTCACAAGTGAATTCGTTGCTAGAAAGAATATACCACTTAGATACGATGAGGAATAGGGCCACTGAAACCATTACCCTTGACATTCACTTCCAAGAAATGTGGCAGGGTGCACGTGAAGGTTTCTGGCTTAGAAATGTAGCAGGGTACGCATGTACGCTTAGAACCCTTGGGCTCATATGGTAAAACATCAAGATTATCAGAGTGCCCGTGGAGATTAGCTTTCGTAGCAGGGTGCCCGTAGATATTAGCTTTCTCACTTAGGCATGCCTGATATTCAGCTTAGAACCCTTGGGCTCATATGGTCTCACTCCATAGGGTAAATGAAATCATCACCAACTTTGTGTTGATTCTTTTATTCTTTTAACTGAAATGATCATAATATGAACACTTTTATCTAATTAAAGTGATTAGAAATCACACAACAACAAAATGAACTAAATTGAATTTTATATATGGGTGGAAGGTTGTTAAGGAACCCTAGAAGAAGAAATATAGTCAAAAGTGTATGTGTTTAGCATGAATATTCTCAATGGAAGCCTATGAATCTATTGCAGTTTCAAATCTATTGCCCATGTTCTCGATATTGTCAATGTATGTTCGTCCATATCTCTGTCAAACCTATGAGATTCATGATATTTTTAAACTCTTATTTTCCTTGAATTGATTTATATAGTTATAAACATGGTAATTGCTCATAGAAAATGCTATAGTACAATCAGACCTTGGAGAATTTCACCAAAAGCCGGCTCGGATCACCCTCACTTGCACGATCTTGATAAATCCCACTTAAAAGAATCCCTATTTCAATATTTACGATTGTTCAAGCCTTCCAAATTTTTTTGGTTAGTATATTTAAGTCACTGAATCTTCTTGATAGAAATCTTTCGTTGCTCTAAATTGGAAGTCCCGTTTGATTTATTAACTTGATAGAAAAAAAAAACGTTCCATCTTCAAAATTTAGCTCTATTCTATCAATGGGACTTCCAATATATAATTGCTTTTTCATGTGTACCAATTGATAGCAAAAAAGACTTCCCATTATGAAAATCCAGTTGCTTAAATATGTGAAACTAAAAACTCTGTGATCTGAATCACCATAAGTATTGAAATAAGAATTCATAGAACTGCAATTTATCCATGTCTTCAAAAGGTGATCCAAGGCTGCTTTTGCTGAAATCCTCCAAGAGGGATAGTATGTAGCATTTTCTGCAAGCCATTACCATGTTTATCACTATATTAATCCATTCGGAGTAAATAAGAGTTTCAAGATATGATGATTCTCATAGGTTTGACAGACACGGGTAATTGGTGAACCTACACTGAGAAGGTCGAAACATCTCCTCAGTTGGAGTTCCTAACAACCTTCAAACCTGGAAATCAGAGTGCAAAGGTGGAAATCATAGTATGAATATTGTTCAAGGAAATCATAAAAGAATCCTGGAACTCATCAAACCTGCAATATGGGTCACCGTATACCAGACCAGGCATAATTTCCTGGATTATGGTTTTCCTCATTTCCTTCCATTGTTCCTCTGGGATCTTCTGTAGAGTCTCTACTACGTTTATCTCCCTTTGTCTCTCAGCCTCTTCTGGTATGTAAACCGAATAGGAGCTCTAATTAGCAGGAAGATGCCATGGATACCAATAATATGCTGTAAAGGGATTGAACAACACAGGAATGCATCTAGATATAAGAGAATCGAATAGACATCTCCAAGTAGGGCTATCCCAGGAGGCTGAAGGCATAATTTGTATTTCAGGAAGAGCTTCATTGTGCATTCAGGAGTCAGGAAAACGCCTGCATTGAACCATTAGACACTGTTCAATGAGAATGGAACCAATGCTTTCTGTGATGTTGGGTCTCGGTGAACCTGCAACTTATCAAATAAGGTCTCTACCCTGAACTAATATGCCATTGCCATTTTCAAATATCTTTATCAGAATGAGGATGGAAGAAAGTGAGATGTACGACTCCAATTTCATCATTGTTGGTGTTGTTAAAGAACCCCAGCAGAAGAAATATAGACTAAGTCAAAATTCTAAGTGTGTGGCCTGAATATCCCCGATGGAACCCTATGAATCTATTCTAGTTTCAAATATATTGCTTGTGTTCTTGATATTCCCAATGTATGTCCATCCATATCTCTGTCAAACGTATGAGTTTGTCATATTTTTAAACTCCTATTTTCCTTGAATTGATTTATATAGTTATAAACGTATGAGTTTGTCATATTTAACTCTTGTTTTCCTTGAATTGATTTATATAGTTATAAACAGGGAAATTGCTTGCAGAAAATGCTATAGCAAAATCGGGCCTTGGAGAAGTTCAACAAAGGCTTTCAAAGATCACCTCACTTCCACGGTCTTGATAAATCCCACTTAAAAGAATTCCTATTTCAATATTTATGATTGTTCAAGCCTTCCAGATTTTTTTATGTTCGTATATTTAATTCATTGAATCTTCTTGCTGGAAATATTTTGTTGCTATAAATTGAAAGTATATAAATCCTACATCCTATAAGAATAACTGAAATTTACAATTCATTGCAATGGTGCAGTATATAAATCCTACAGCCTATAAAAAGGGTTAATGGACGACCGACCTTCCTTACTCCTAGTAGATGAACCAGCGAATTTCTTTCTTGTTCCGTTTGGGTCAAAACCAACAGAATATATCAGCAATTTGGTCATATCGCCTTCCCTCCAAAGTACCGATTTGCTCCAACATTCCTCATATCACCTTCCCTTCAAGAACCAAGAAAGAAACCAAAGTACCTGGCTTGACAAAGTCCGCAGGGCCACGGTTGATCCTCGTCTAATAGCCTACTAGGGAGATCAATACCTGAATAAGTACAATGTAAAAGTATGATGATAAATAACTCTATTAAATAAGAAAAATCTTTTGCAAATAGAAATAAACATAACCTTTTACCTTTGGAGTAGATTCAAGAGCCTAGCTCGACGGAATGACCAAGGGCATCTCCAACATGCCTACGGACTAGAGGAACTTGCACCACAACCGACCCACTGAGTTGGGGAAGAGAGGAATGGACAGTATATTGGGTTCCTCGCAAGAGTAAAGAGGATCCATCATCACCATCATCAAACTATCAACCATTGAAACCATAATCCAAGCAAACTGAAGACCCTGTGCGGAAACAAAACCAAAACCATGTACAATGACCAAATAGCATACCAAAACCTCATCTCGAGCCCAAAACACTATGGCAGTCAATAAAGAAATAATCCAGTAACTGCGCGATCATCGAAGGTGGTTAAGTTAGGTGGTGGAGATGTTAAAGACGAGTGAGCGACAGCTTCGCACCTCCTCACATCGAAAAGGACAGGCCGGTTTTTCGCTTTTTTAGAAACCTATGTCTAACGGTAATGAGAGCGACTTTTAATGAACCTTCTTTTAAAATGAATTAGGAAATTTATGTAGGTAATGGTTCATAAGGAAAGATTTGGATTCCATAAATGGAATTATGAAAAGTGAAATCAAAAGGTAACCCTGATTTCTTTTCTGCTTTTTTAAATATTGATAATGACTAATGACCTGTGAGGAAGCTTTTGAGAATTTATATTGATAATGACTAATGACTTGTGAGGAATCTTTTGAGATTTTATAAAATGTTAAATTAAATTATATTTTTGAAAATGTAATTTGTTTTAATTATAATTATCTATTTGTAAATATTTCTAATTTTAATTGTTTTCATTATATTCATTTATTTATAAATATCTAATATTTGATTTGTAATTTTACTTATATAGAATGGTTGGAAACTTTTTAAAATCTCTTAAATTAGATTTTTAATAGTATTTTAAGTGTAATTATACAAAATTAAAATAAAAAACAAAAAGAGTATGTGAACAAAAAAGATATTAGAAAGTAAAACATTTTAGATAATTTTTAATCCAAAATTTATATACAATAAAAAATCAAATTAAAATATAATTATGAAAAAGTAATTGATTTTTAAAAAGATATTATGTATATAATTGTTATAGAACTATCTTACTTGGATCTATTTATTACTCCAAAGTGAAATAGAAGAATTCTTTACTTATTATGGAGGATTTCTTTAAAGAAAAATGGAATTCTTGCATATATAAACATTTTTCTTTAAAGAAGTCTTCTATAATTCTTTTCAATCCTCGAAATACGCCTCTCACCTTTTCTAGTAGGTAACCCTACCATAGAATGGGAAGGAATGGGAAGAATATATAAAGAATCTCAAGGAGCAACCAAAAGGAACAAAAGCAAATGTGGGATAGCCTTATCCCACTTATTTGTGGAATCCATAGTCGCTAAATAAGTTTGGAAGGTGATTCAACAATCACTTCAATCCTAAATTGTAGTGGGAGGTAGATTTTATTGAAGGATGTGTCAAGGAATGCCTATTAGATGAAGCAGTAAAAGAGTACACAAGAAAAAATATTCTTGGAATATTCCACCAGGAGGTGGGACTTCCAATCAGCTAAAATATATGTGATCCAATCCCATATGACATGGATCTTCTCTTTATGTACCCACATTCCCTTCCCTCTCATCTTTATATGATGGTACTTCTAATGCAATTCAATTTTGGAAAGGTTTACTGCACCATGAATCTCATCCATCATCTCATTGATCCTAGGTAAACCAAACTCAATGGTATGCTTGAATCCTATGTCAGTGGGTCTCCTTGGAGGAATATCTCCAAACCCTTGGTCATGTGTATGTGGGATAAAAGGAAACCGATGAGCATAGCTCACCATACAATCCTCAAGAAAATAGGATGGTACAACATTATGATCCAGCATATTGTCCTCCCAAGAATTTGTCTCCTCCTGACATTGATTATCAATGAAAATCTCTGCATCACCACTATATATATGCTCCCCCTCAATATTATGTTGTGCAATCATTCCACTGGTGTCATTTGAACATGGATCCCAAATTAATGTGACCACATCTATAATATATCCATTCCCCAATCAACGGATGCATAAAATTTCGTATTGGTTGGTCCACCAAGTATATGCTCAATTATCTCATATGCAGTTATGAATTGAGACTTCATTGGTATATCCAAAGGAGGTGGCTCATGATCCCCATGATGTAAACTAAGTGTATAGTCAAAAATTTCTTAGTCGCACCTCTCTTCAAACCTGTGCAAATATGAATGTTCCTCGTGCTTGACCATCATGAGAGGCTCCTCCCTCAAATTTTGAGTACCACTAGCATACTTATGTGTTATGTGCCATAGAAGACTGAGTATCTATTGTGGATGATGAAGAATGTCCCAAAATCAACTTCACATAAATCTCATCATAATATATATAAGTGCAATCAACATACCCATCATAAACATTGGTTTTAACCCCATCTCATCATAATATATATATTGAAGGCTAATGTTTTGTCAACCTCATTACACACCTCCTAAACATGAGTATATGTGTGCACTTCCAAGAAGTCATATTGAGGTTTTGTCAAAATTCCCTTATGAGATGAGGCATCCATGTCACCAACCACTTCATATTTGAACCTCTCCTTCTTCTTTCCAATTGATAAGTAAGGATCCAACCACTCAAGGTAATTTAAAAATGTTGTTAGATTCTACTGATATTCTTGAGAATCTTGTAGCAATTCTACGAAGATTTCCTGTATTTTCTTCATCATTCCTAATCCTTGAATTAAATCCTTGATACCAAGTTACCCTGGTCAAATGTAAAGGTATCAGTGTTAGTCACTTATCTGTAACAATTTGAGAACACATTTTCATTGTTTTCCCCTCATGCTAGCAGGATGCAGAGCTCTGATACCTCTTGCTCAATGCCTCCCCTGAGTCAACACCTCGTACTTAGTGAATTGTTGACATTGAGGACTTTGCAAAGAAGTTTGAGAACAAATTTTCTTCAGTCTCTTGTCTTTCG
The DNA here is from genome assembly GCA_027924585.1 of Larix kaempferi. Taxonomy (NCBI): domain Eukaryota; kingdom Viridiplantae; phylum Streptophyta; class Pinopsida; order Pinales; family Pinaceae; genus Larix; species Larix kaempferi. The sequence continues at coordinate 656,557 of BSBM01001697.1, read as the reverse complement.
GGAAATGGTAGTGCAGGGTTTGAGGACTGTGATGAACCTACAATAATTAATTAATGCAAATACATGAGATATCAGAAATAGAACTCAGAATCACTTTTATATTGATCACAGGCCACTTCGAGGGGGCAACCTCCTTTGAGCAAGCTCAATACAATTAACTTCACGGTGCCTTCAATGACCTCAACACACACTTATATACTAAGTCTATGCCCAATACTATGATTCAAAACCATGGGACATATAATACTACGGGACGACTTACAAAGCATATGCGTCCAATACTATGGGTCAATACTATGGGCTAATATAAACTACGGATCAACAAATATTACGGGACAACTTACAAAGCATATGCGTCCAACAACAATATACTAACATAGTAAAGAGAAGGGTTGACATAGGTTCCTAACATCCCCTCTCCCTTAGAAAAAGCTTTGTCCTCAAAGCTTTGGTTGGAGAAATTGTTGCAGAATCTGAAGGAGTGGTTCCCCGGTAGCATCCTCGGGTTGCAATTCAGGCCACGGATGCCTTTGGAGTGTCAAGGAGGATTGCTTGGAAGGCTGTAGATGAAGAAGAACCCTGTTAGCTGCGTGGAAAATGCGCTCAGAACGGTGCTGATCGGCTTGTTGTTTCAGGCGAATTCTGGCCATGTGAAGATTTTCCTACAGAATGAGAAGAATCTGATCGCGGTTTCGAAGAACCGAGTCAATTTCCTGAAATGGGGAGCTGCTAAGGGTGTACAGAAGAAGAACTGGCGGTTTTTTTCCATATACTGCTTCATATGGTGTCCTTTGAGATGTGTTATTGTACCACCAGAGTGCTGCTAGGAAATCCATAGAAATAGTTGGCCAAAGCTGTGTAGGGATGGGCAAGGGTTTGAGCAATCCCAAAAGGAGTGTCATTTCACCCTTGTTGACTTGGAAAGTATCATCGTCAGCCACCATCTATTGAATTGTCATTTTTAGTCCCTGCCAAAAGAAGTTACATTGTTCCCGGTCATACATTTTGCAGAACCCAGAGTGCCCTGTTGATGAAGAAGCATGGAGTTCATAGAAGAGAGAGCCATGTTGAACATATTGCAACCAATTTGGAACAAGCAGAGAAAGGGCTGTAAGAGAAACTGGGTCATCAATTGTGCAAGAAGGAGCATCTTCCACCATATTGTCCTTACCCTTCTTGTAAGTGATCACATAGGGATAACCCATGAGTTGGATAACCCATTTCAGGTGTGTTGGGGAGGAGACCCATTGTTCCAAAAATATTTCCAGACTCAAGAGATCAGTCTTGATGCAGAAATAATTCCCTAATAGGTATGGCAAACATGTCAGAGCGTAGGTTATAATCTTCCATAGAGATACGCACATTGTGACACTTCCCCTTGCAAGGTAAGGTGCCCCCATTGGCAACCATGAATTCAAAGTTGGAGCAAGGATGGACAAAACAATCAGCCTATTTGGCAATCCGAGGGTCAATGAAGTTATGAGTGCTACCAGAATCAATGAGTATGGTAAGAGGGATCTTCTTGAAGTATCCCCGACCCGCATTGTTTGTGGGGTGGTGATGCCAGTTACAGCATGGAGAGAGATCTCGGGTGGGTCGTCCTGAGGTGGGGTGTCAACAGGCGGGTGTTGAATGTTGACCTGATCGTCTACTATATCTGTAGCTTCTTCACCAAGTTCTAAGGCAGGCGAAGAATCCACATCCAAGAGATAGAGATTTTGTTGAACACATCTATGTCCCCGAGTGAATTTCTCATCATAATTATAGCAAAGCCATTTTTCTCGACGTGCCTGCATTTCTATTTCAGACAAATGCTTGATAGGAGTTGGTTGAGGAGAAGGCGTGATGGGAGGTCGTTGGGAACCCATATTTCTGAAGGGAACAAAGGTGGGTTTGGAGCATTGTTGAGATGCGATCTTGTCCTCGGCCAGCTTATCCAACCCTAGGACTTCCATCATTGTGTTGGGACAAAACATTTTGACCTCTGAGCGGATTTCATCCTTGAGACCACTGATAAACAACTCCTGTAGAATTCATCAGACAATCCTTCTGTGTGATTGGCCAATTTCTCAAATTCTGTCTGATACTCTCTCACTGTGCCAATTTGGTGAAGTTTAGTGAGTGCTCCTGTGAAATCATCAAAAGCACTAGGACCAAATCGTGGCAAAATGAGTTGGCAAAAATCTGTCCAGTTTGGCTCGGGATGAGCTTTGATGTACCAATGGTACCATTGAAGGGCTTCCTATTCCAAATGAAAGGATGCAAGTGGAACTTTCTGGACATCAAAAGTATTATGCAGACTGAAATATTGCTCTACTCGGTATATCCATCCAGTCGGATCAGTACCATTGAAGTGAGGAAAATCAAGCTTCAGCCCACGAAAATTGCTGGAAGAAGAGAACCCGGTGGCTGCAAAAGATTTCGGCTATCGGTTATTGTTCATGGCTGAATGCTGAAGATGGAGGCTAAGAAATTTTTCATCTAGATCTTGGAGTTTGGTTTGGATGGCTGCAAGTGCTTCCTCCATGGTGTTTGGTCCTGCACGAGTGACAACCATAACCAGGTTTTTTTTTTTTTTTTGGTGGAATGGGTAGAAAAACACAAACAGAAGCTGATTTAGTAAAGGGAAATTTGGATTGGGGAAACAATCTGATGGGTAATTAGGGTTTGACTAGATTTTGGACACTGTCGAAAGGACAAGAAAGCAAAAAGGGGGATTTCAGAAGCGGGGTGATAGAATGAGAAAATTTGGCAGAGAGGGACAAAGAAGCAGAATTCAGAAAGGAATTCTGTGGTAAAATTTGAAGGTGATTGGGTAAAATTTGAGGAAGTTATGGCAAACCCAAAAAATAGACAAATGTGGGATTTTGGGCTTGGGGATAGGGTCCTCAGGAATGAAAGATGCAGAATGGAATGACAGGGGTTCCCCAAAATTTTCAAGGGAAACAAAGTGAAAACAAGGGAGATATGGAGAAAAAACTCTTTTTTTTTTTTTTGGATCCATAATAGATGGATCTGCAACGGTGCGGAAGGGATCGAAAATGGTTGGATCTGAAACACCGACTGGATCTGGAACGACTTTTAGAACAGATCTGAAACGGCTAGATCTGGAGCGGAAGTGATCGGCAACAGTTCAACTGAAAATAGATATGGACCCCAGGTATGTGTGGCTTCCTAACAGTTCAGGGGTTTCACTCGGCCACCAATGCTGTCTAACGGCTTGCGTATTGGGGCAGTACCCCTCACTCCATGGCTCAGGTAAAATTGATAACCGCTTTGCCACAAACGACAGCTCTTGGTTTACCTCATGGGTGGAAACTAGTCAATCAGGTAGGGGTCATTGCCCTTTTCGCTAGCAGGTCCTCTCAATGGTCCAGCTACTTCGGGGTTCCTGTGGTACTCCTCACAATGAGTTTTAGGGCTTATGCCCAAGTACTTCCCACAGTTAAGCGGATAGGGATTATTACCAAATCCGAACCTGCAACAAATGTGAAAAAAAAATTTGGCAGAAATTTCACCCAGCGAGCCCAAGAAAGTGCTCTGATACCAGATGTGATGAACCTGCAATAATTAATTAATGCAAATACACGAGATATCAGAAATAGAACTCAGAATCACTTTTATATTGATCACGGGCCACTTCGAGGGGGCAACCTCCTTTGAGCAAGCTCAATACAATTAACTTCACGGTACCTTCAATGACCTCAACACACACTTATATACTAAGTCTATGCCCAATACTATGAGTCAAAACCATGGGACATATAATACTACGGGACGACTTACAAAGCATATGCGTCCAATACTATGGGTCAATACTATGGGCTAATATAAACTACGGATCAACAAATACTACGGGACGACTTACAAAGCATATGCATCCAACAACAATATACTAACATAGTAAAGAGAAGGGTTGACATAGGTTCCTAATAAGGACATTGGAGCATGGGTTGTGGGAATTCATTCATCTTTCCATATGACAGGAATGAGTTCGATGTTCCTTAATGTTTTAGAGACAGAATCAGACTTCTATGTGGATAGTGGATTCAACACCATGCATGCAGTGAAGGGGGTTGGATTTGTGAGATTACAGCTAGATTCAAGAGGATCTCTCGAGGTGGAGGAGGTGTTGTTTGTACCGGATCGGAAGGTTAGCTCGCTCTCAATATCATCTTTGGAGTATGAGGAATATAGTGTGTTGTTTTAGAGGGGAAAAGGTACTTATATATCTAGAGGTAGCTACCCTAGACATAACACAAGTGCTTGGTGTCAAACAAGGGAGATTGTACAGGTGGTTGGGACAGCCTATGGTTAGATCCAAGGGGATATTGGATTCAAGGTCCATGCAGATATCAGTGGTGTTTAATTGTGGGTTCTTCAAATACTATCAGGAGACTAAGCTAGTATGAGATGACTCAGTTGGATGATCAGGAGTATGAGGAGATTCCTAGAAGCATGATTTACAGGAACTAGTCTTCAACACAGGATCCAGTGCAGGTGGCTAAGAGGATTTATGTTTCAAAGAGAGCAGCTACAACATCAAATCAAGTGATGTGGTTGGAGACATATATAGGTGGAGGTTCTAGAAGTACCTTCCTCGCTAAGAGGGAGGGATATTTTTTGTAGCTCGGATAGGTACTTCTACATAGGCTATGTGTCTAGCATGTAGAATTCGTCCAAAAGAAACTCTCTAGGTGAGCACTTTATAAAGTGACTTTTATTATTTTAATGACTAAAGTGACTTTTATATAGTTTGAGTGACTTAAGTCATCTCAATGAGAGATTAAGTCACAACCATAGATCTAGTGGGACCAAGTTCTAATCTTGACCATTTAGATTTGGAGGTAGCTGAAGAGTCATTAGAGAAATGATAAAAGATACCTAAGGAGAGTGGACATGAACACTTTTGAATGAGATATTTTTGGGGAACTGAAGAGAACAAGAGGGAGAGAGATTGCAGCAAGGAGGAAGGGAGTAAATACTAAGGATAGGAGATAGGACACACTTCCCAAGAAATATTTACAACAAAGTTTATGCATAGAATTTGAGGTAGCAGACCATACAAGATGACTATTCACAACATGAATTTCAAGTTAACTTGTACAATAAGAAATTGAGCGACATGCCATAAAGACATGGCACAGAAATAGGTAATGCTTCTGGTTTTAGAACAGTCTGTACAGAACTATACAGGCATCCGTACAAGATCTACGATTCTGTTGGGCATAAAATTTGAGGTGTCCGTATAGGTCGTATTGTTGTTTGGCATAGTTTTTTTAGTTTGGCATGCTTTTCTAGGTGCATTAAATGTTGTGATTTATTGTTGTAAAATTCTAAAATTTATCTATGGGTTGCATAATAAAAATTCTCTCTCATTGACGGGTTTTCCCTTTGGGGTTTTTCTACGGGAATTGCCCAGAAAATTATTGTGTCAAATGTGTGGTTGAATGGTTGTTTGTTGTTCATTTTCTGTTGCCAATTTTGAGTCCATATCTTAATGTATTTATGCTCATAAATTCAGATTGAAATGCTTTCAAATTAATATGCATTAATGTGTGGTAAATAATTTATTGGAGACAGAAATCAGTTTTGCGTTATTATGAATTCTCAACATGGTATTAGAGTTGGGGCTTTGATTTTGAACAAAGAAACCAATATTTGAAACAAGGGGGCAGCAAGGGTACTATTGAGTTATTTCACCTAGTATATTCGGGCTTGTTTTTGGTTGGTCAATGAGTATGTCTTTGAAATTTGGCTTGCGGTATGAGGATAGGTTGGAGGGTGCATCGAATTTCATCCCATGGAAGGAGAGGATCATTCTTTTGTTGGAAGAATTTGAGTTATGGGATATAACCAAGGAAGTTGTCACGATTCCCATTGATCCTAATTCTTTGGTTGAATATAATAAGAAGAATGTGAAGGAAAAATGTGTTCTTCTTGATGTAATGAAAGACCACATTATGCCTCATGTGACCGGGAAAAATAATGCCTTTGATATGTGGGCATCGTTGATGAAGTTGTACTAGAGTAATAATCAAAACCAAAAACTGGTTTTGAGGGAGAAACTAAGAGATACTAAGATGACCAAGATCGAAAATGTTACATCATACCTTACCAGGATTTCACAGGTATGTGATGAATTGAGTGTTTCTGGTTAGAAAGTGGATGATACATAGTTGGTGAGAAATGCCTTGAATGGTTTCTCACAACCATGGCATGACTTTGTATGTGCGATCGTTTCCAGAGAGAACATGCTTACATGTAATAGACTTTGGGACGATTTCATACAAGAGGATCTAAGAACTAGCTCTAACCACACTGACCAAAAGCATGGGGATGATGAGGAGAATATTGCTCTTACGGGGAAGAGCAAATAGAGGCCCAAGAAAGGCCTAGGTGGTGGGTCTGTATTGAAAGGTAAATAGAAGAAAGACATGAGCAAAGTGAAATTATTTGCATGTCACAAGACTAGCCACTATGCGAGTCAATATCTAAACAAAAAGAAGAAGGGAAATGATAAGACACAAATAGTAGCATCAACTAAGATTGAGGACTTTGCTAAGAAGTTTAACAAGGAATTTTCTCTGGTCTCTTGTCTTTCAGGCAGTGTTAGTGCAAGGTTTGAGGATATTGGAGCATGGGTTGTGGGCAGTGGTTCATCTTTCCATATGATGGGAATGAGTTTGTTGTTCCTTATTGTTTCATAGACAGACTTAGACTACTATGCATATATTGGATATGACACCATGCATGCAGTGAAGGGATTTGGATCTATGAGATTCCAGCTAGAGTCAATAGGATATCTAGAGGTGGTGGAGGTGTTGTTTGTATCAGAGCTGAAGGTTAGCAAGATCTGGGTATTAGATTTGGAGTATGAGGGGTATAGTGTGGTGTTCCAAAGGGGATAGGTACTTATATATCCAAAGGGAGATACCCTGGACACAACACAAGTGCTTGGTATCAGACAGGTGAGAGTGTACAAGTTGTTGCAATAGCTTGTGGTTGGCTCCAAGGGGATCTTGGATCTAGGGTTCGTGCTAGTATCAAGGACAGTTGGTTGTGTGGGTTCTTCCAGTACTGTCAGTAGATAGAGTTGATACAAGATGTCTCAATTGGATGCTTAGGAGTGTGAGGATATTCCTCGCGACATGTTTTGCAAGAAATAGTCTTCAACACGGTATCTAGTGCATGTGGCTAAGAGGCTCTATAGTTAAGAGGGAGGAACTACAAAAGCAGATGAAGTGATGGGGTTAGATACAGATCTAGGTGTAGGTTCCATAATCACCTTCCTTGCTAAGAGGGAGTGTTATTTTTTGTATCTCAGACAAGTACTTCTACATAGGCTATGTGTCTAGCATGTAGATGTCATCCAAAAGAAACTCTCTAGGTGAGCACTTTATAAAGTGATTTTATAAAATGAATTTTATTATTTTAATGACTAAAGTGGATTTTATATAGTTTGAGTGACTTAAGTGATTTAATTCATCTCAATGAGAGATTAAGTCAAAACCATAGATCTAGTGGGACCAATATCTAATATTGACTGTTGAGATCTAGAGGTAGTTGAAGAGTCATTAGAGAAATTATGAAAGAGACCTAAGGAGAGTGGAGAGGAACACTTTTGAATGAGATATTTTTAGGGAGATGAAGAGAAGAAGAGGGAGATAGCTTGCAGCAAGGAGTAAGGGCACAAATCTCAAGGATAGGAGACAGGGCAAACTTCCTAAGAAATCCATGAATCAAATTTTATGTATAGAATTTGAGGTAGCGGACCGTGTAGGCTAACTATTCACAGCATGAATTTTGAGGCAACCCGCACAACAGCCTATCATCTGTAGTGCCAATAGGAAGTCAATCGTGCAACCAAAAGGGGATGCTACAGTAGCATACAACCAGACTTTCTCCATGTTTCTAATTACACTTGCTAAGACTGTTTTGAAGAGGAATTATTTGACTGTTGGGAGGGCATATTCACAAACATCTTAGCTGGAGTCCCTCAACTGCTATCAAATAAAGTTGCTAAGAGAGGTTGTGTTTTTTCGTGTGTAGATTTATTGTATATATTTGCGGGTTGTACCTATTTCCTACCCATTCATGTGACCAAATGAAGAGCCTTTGAATACTATATGGATGCTAACCTACATGATTGTTTCTAGGTTTGAACTATGATGTATTTTGCATTTTGTTGAGCATAATACACTGTTGTTACCATAGTTGAAAGTTACCAGTCATCTACAACACTTAGATACTCCTATGCATAGTTGAATATGATCAGTATTTCGTTATAAATATATATTTGTGGATTATTTATGGTTGTTAGTTGCAATTAAATTATAATCTTGTGTGAGCTTAAACCATGACACTTGTTATAACCAAATAAGGCCACGATATAGGTATTAATTGTAGTCATAAATTCCCTTTTTACCGTTGTGGAGCCGCAATTAAGCATAAGATCACCCCTTTCTATAGGTCAGGTTATGATTGTAGTCGATTTTTAAGTAATGATGGAATGTGGTAATATTTCCTTGCTTAATGTGAAGTGAGATAACAAGTGGTTCAGTATCCTATGTGATTAAATGCAGGTTAGTGGCAATCACCAAGCTAGTAGATCACATCCCCTTTTGAGCTAAACATAAGCAAGATTGGTTCCAGCTATCCGCATGAAAGGATGAAGAAGCTCGAGATCAATATGTGAGATTGCAAGTCTATCCTAATTTTCAAAGAGTGGGAGATATTCAAGAGATTGATCTTGAGAATGCCAGCATAGATATTTTTGGAATGATGTTTTTGAAATTTGTAATGAGTAGAGACCCGCGCCTCATGCGAGAGGTTAGCCAGAGTTTCATACACTTCTATAGTAGACTTATTGTGATACATTTCAGCAATTCATTTTGTATTTTAGATAATGATTTATTAAAGAATATAAAGGTAGAATCGTGGTTTACATCACTTGTGAGTTTATAGTTTAGATTAGCTCCTGTAACGCGCTTTGAGGTGGGCCCCCTCATTGTGTTGAGCAGGAGTTTTGTGTTCTTTATGTTTTTTAGTGTAAAAGCATTTCTTTGTTTTGATCAAGTGGATAGTTGTAATTCGTTTAAAGATCATTTGTTGCTTAGAATAGATTTCTGGAAATTTCTTGTTTTCATCTGTAGATTTACATAATGGTATCTGTAGTTCAATTATATGGTGTTTATAGTCCTGTAGGTATATTCTGCAAGAACAATTTAGTCAAATTTACATTTCCATGCATTAGAATAGTTTAGTTAGCTTTGTATTGCCATGCATTCCATCTTTGGTTTAGATTAGTTCCTTTTGTGATTTCTTATATTAAAACATTTCAACTTTCATATAAGTGATTTCCATTGCCCTAGATTAAATTTTCAAAGCATTTCTTACAATAGAATTTTATGTTTTATTAGATTAAGCATTCATGTTTTTTAGTTTAATTTCAGTTTTATGAATCAAACCATTTCCTTCATTAAGTATATGTTGTTTTTAAATAGATCTTCATGCTTTCATAGATCATAGAGTTTATATGCTTTTCTAGAATTGCTCACCTCACTTAGAAGTCATTTCTAATTACATAGAATAAATCTTTAGATAGGATTCTCTCGGTAGTTGCACATACAATGTGTAGCACATCTTAACTTTGTACAATCCCTGGTCGTAATTAAAGTAGGATTCCTGAAGTGTAGTGTGGTAAAAAGGTCAGCATATCAGTAGACCACCAATTTTTGGTGCCATTGTCGAGCAGGTGCTAAAACTCTAAGGGAAGACTAAAAATATTAAAAAAAAAATCTTAGAAAATATTTAAAAAAATAGACAAATAGAAATTAAAAACCTAGATCTTGTTTACCATGGATGCCTCGGTGAAGGAGAGACACATTTGGACGTTTTCTGCCTAACCACTCTATGAGTGAGACTAGCTCAGAGAGCTTCATCTTTGAACTTTTCCCCAACTCTGACAAAGTTGAATCCAGTTATAACCTAGATCATGATCATTTCTTTTCCAGCTCTAGTTCCAATACCACTATGGCTGATGAAGAAGAAGAACCCATGGAATTCTTCACCTTTCCCATTAGCGTACCTCAAGGGGATACTCAAATGAAAAACATCAATCTCGGTAATCTCCTAAATTTTTATGGATTGACCTCAGAAGACCATGGTACCTTTTTTCTCAAGTTCGAAGTAATATATAGATCCTTTGGCTACACGGAAGATGCCCAAAAACTAATACTCTTTCCTTCAACTCTAAAATATATAGCACTCGGATGGTTCATGAGATTAGAAGGAAACAACATTTTTACACAGCATCAAATGAAATAGACTTTCTTGGAAAAATATAGGGATTATTGTAAATCCAAATATACAAGAGAGGATATTTTTAGGATGCAACAGGGGAAGAAGGAATCCTTGGAATATTATGCACAGTGATTCCATCCCAGCTATAAAATAGCCATTAATTATACACTGGATGAATAGTCATTGAAATTAGTACTCCGTAGAGGAGTCGGGGATGAATACCTGGAAATATTAAACCTATTGGGTGATGGATATATCTTCCAGAAATCCTTTGAAAAGACCCTGCAAATATTCAAAAACTATTCAAGGTATAGAAAAGGGAAGCTTGGAGTAAGAGGCATAACCCCACCACTAGGTGGATCATCCTTCCCCATACTAACCCTCATTAAATATAATTTAGGAAATCTCCTAGATAATATGAAAATCAACATCCTTCAGTCACTGGCAATGCAACTATATGCATTACAACTCAAGAGAAAATAAGATGAAATTAATCATGCACTAGCTTTTTTCTGTCCAAAATTTAGGAAGAAACATGAAAAAGGCCAATGTCCATTAAATCTAATTGAAGTTTGTGGATTGTGCACTGAAAATCATGCGAGAGAAAAATGTACTCTACTTCCTTCTTGTAAAACAGCTATGCAAGACCCCAGATCAGAAAACCCTATGGAACAACTATGTTTTGTCAACCAACGTCGAAATAATTTCTCTAGGTCATTTCAAGCTAATAATCAGTCCTACTTCAATCAGGGAAATCCTTACCAAACACCTGATTGGAATCCAATAACACAACCCCCGTGGCCTACGAAAGCATGCCCGAATCAATGGCATCAAAACCAAAACCCATACCATCAACCATACCAGCAGTACCCTCCACCTTTCCAGCAACCACAAATAAACTTTGGAAATAAGTATCCATCTTCTTCGAATTGGAGACATCAACCACAAAAGGTTGTAATAATTCTTCCACTAAAAAACCAACAACCACTGAGACCACCTCTAATTCCAACTCAGCCCATTTCAAACCCAAATAACAATCGCCCAAACCAGCAAGTTTACAGTAGTGAAGGAATGCAGTTCCCAACTTATGCTGTGGAAACACTCAATTTAAATGATGAAATGATGTAACCTTGAGATCAAGTAAAGTAATACCATACCCAATTCCACCTATATAAGTTGAAAAAGCATCCCCGCAATACCAACAACCTGTAATTGTGGACCTTCCTGAAGAAGAACAAAATGAAGTGAAATCACCAGGGTCTACTACTCCAAACCCTCCATTTCCTGATAGGCTAAAACAGAAAGTTTAAGTAGAAGCAGAAAGTGTTATACTTAATGAACTAAAACACCTGAATATACAAATTCCTCTTCTTCAAGCCATCAAAGATGTCCCCAAATGCAACAAATTCATAAGAGAAAATTGCATAAAGAAACCAGGAAGAAGAAAATGGTATCCTACCACTAATAATGTTGTAGGATAGCTTGCAAACCTCATGTTAGGAAGGTCTGTCAACCCTAAGTATCTAGACCCAGGAATCCCTATATTCAATGTAAGCATAAAAAAAATTCCTATCCCAAGCAATCTCATTGATTTAGGAGCCACAATCAATGTAGAGACAAAAGATACAATGTTGGCCCTAAATCTGCAATCTTCCTTAAGGCCAACAACTACTGTATTGCAGTTAACAGATACCTCCATTGTCCAACCAGAAGGTATACTAGAATATATCATCATCAACATTGAATCTTGGGAATATCCCACAGACTTTGTAGTCATAGAGTCCAAGAGTAAATTTAGTGGATACCCCCTCATCCTAGAAAGGCCATGGCTAGCAACGGTATATGCCTACATAGTTTGTTGATCCAGATACATGACCATAACCAGTGGACAATCCAAAAAGAATATCACCATTTATACCCCGACCAAACTTTCTATTGATACAGAAAATCCTATCTGGTTAGATTATTATGATGACATTTATGATCAAGTAGTGCAACCAGTCCTCAGCATAAAAATTTCTTTACCACTACAAGATAAGGATGAAGATACTTATTTATCTAATTTCATTCAGAATGTTTATCCTAACAATGATGTACTTGAAGAAAATTTTGCACCAGGTGAACAAGAAGAGATCATAGGAGCTCCATCTAAAGATCCTAACACAATGTGGAAGTGGGTATTCTATGTGGAACAACAACCCACAACTATAAAAATAGTAGAAATTATTCCAAGAAATATTGTAAACATCAACACAAATCTAAATCCATACCAAGAACGACTCTTGGTTAAAGTACTTCCATATCATAGTACATATTTTGCATGGACTTACTCAAATATGAAGGGAATACATCATGACATTTGCAAACATCATATCTACATCAAAGAAGATGATGTCCCAATAAGGAAACCACAAAGAAGAATGAATCCAGCATTAAAGGGCATAGTCAAACAAGAGTTACAGAAGCTACTTGATGCAGGCTTCATATATCCTATCTCTGATAGTGAGTGGGTATCACCTCTAGTGATAGTACCCAAAAAAGGAGGCAAATGGAGAATATGTGTGGATTACAGAGAGCTTAATAAGACAACCAAAAGAGATCATTTTCCCCTACCATTCGTTGATTGGGTACTGGATACTCTTGCTGGGAACAAATTCTTTTCATTCCTAGACGGTTTCAGTGGATACAATCAGATCCAAATCCACCCAAATAATTAAGATAAAACCACATTTACTTTCCCGTGGGGAACATTTGCATACAAAGTACTACCATTTGGACTCTGCAATGCCTCTACAACACTTCTGAGGGCCATCCTAAGTATATTTGCATATTTCATCAATGACCGAATGGAAGTGTATATGGATGATTTCACATCATATGCACAAGACTTTCAATAGGCATTAAACAATTTGGGATCTATTTTGAAGAATTGTATAGAGATGAGTCTCTATCTAAGTAATGAAAAATGTAGGATGTTGATGGAAGAAGGCATAGTTCTAAGGCACCATATATCATAAAGAGTAATTGAAGTTGATCAAGCCAAGGTAGATGTCATTAGAAATTTTCTCCCACCAGTCAAACAAAGAGATATGCGTAGCTTCTTAGGCCAAATAGGCTACTACAGAAGGTTCATAGAAGGATTCTGCAGAGTGGTAGCTCCCATGTTTGCACTATTCACCAAAGATACAGATTTCAAATGGACTGATCAGTGCATGGCAGCATTTGAGCAACTGAAAGAGAAAACTACTACCATTCCTGTACTCTAAGGCCCAAACTAGAATCTACCCTTTCACATTCACACTGATGCTTCCGACACAGACATTGGTATAGTTTTAGGACAGGAAGAGGAAAAGCTCTACACCATCTATTATATCAGCAAGAACTTAGCAGGAGGAGATCTCAACTATATGGTCACTGAGAAATAATTCTTAGTTGTCATCCATGCAATCAATCAATTTTGGCACTACATAATAGGATATCCAGTTTTTGTGCACACCAACCACTCAACAATAAGGTACCTAATGAACAAACCTCGTACCAGTGCTAGAGTTATAAGATGGCTACTTCTTTTACAGTAATTTGATTTGACAATTCTAGATCAACCAAGGAAACAAAATGTAGTGGCAGATTTTCTATCGAGACTAACCCATGTGCAAGACAAAGAATTGGTAGAAGATGCTTTCCCAGATGAACACGTGTTTGCAATATCAGTGGAAATTCCATGATTTGCTGACATTTCCAACTACCTAGTCTTTGGAAAATTTCCACAGCATTATGATTATAAATAGAGATGAAAAATAATCATACAAAGTGCAACTTACAGTTGGATTCAAGGATTCATTTTTAAGAGAGGGACAGACCAAATATTAAGAAGATGTGTAAGAGAAGATTAAGTACATGATGTATTGCATGCCACTCACAATGAACCATGTGGAGGCCACTGTGCATAAAAAAGAACAACTTATAAGATACTCCAAACAGGTTACTATTAGCCTACACTCCATAAATTTGTTCAAGAGTATGTGTCACATTGTGATGACTGCCAGAGGATGGGTAAACCCACACAAAAAGATGAAATGTCTCTTCAGCCTCAAGTATCACTAGAGCTATTTGATAAGTGGGGATTTGAATTTGTGGGACCAATTAAGCCACCTTCCAACCAAAATAAATCTATCATGGTATGTATAGACTACCTCACTAAATGGGAAGAACTTAAATCTCTTTCTAAAGCTGATGAAAATAGCGTGGAAAAATTCTTCACAGAACAAATATTCACCAGATTTGGGGTCCCCGGAGAACTTGTCTCTGATCAAGGAACATAGTTTGAATCTAATCTAATTGAATAGCTACTGAGAAGGAACAAAATAAAACATAGACAGACTTCCTCCTATCACCCACAAGCAAATGGGCAAGTGGAAGTCACAAACATGGAGTTGGAGAAAATTTTAACAAAGACAATCGAGTTACATAAAAGAGATTGGGAAAATAGATTGAATGAAGCAGTTTGGGACTACAATACAACATGGAAAACAACCATGGGATTTACTCCCTATGAATTACTAGATGGAAAAAAGGTTATGTTACCCATTGAGTTCGAGATCAAGACGCTAAGAATAGCTGTTGAACTAAACATGGAACTGTCTGATATTCAAAAAGAATGCATTCTACAATTAAATGAGTTGGAGGAATACAGACAACAAGCTTTGTCACGCACTGAGATAGTACAACAACAAAGGAAACAATGGCATGACAAGAACATAACGACAAAGAAATTCAAAGAAAGAGATTGGGAATTATTATATGACTCCATATTCCAAAAATTCATATCCAAGTTAACAACCCAGTGGCTAGGACCATACCAAATAGACACCATTTATGGTAATAGAGAATTCAAGATAAGAACAATAGAATGATAGTCGGTTTCCGTTGTTAGTTAATGGACATAAGCTGAAGATGTACAAAAACCACTTTCTAAAGAATAATTCATGCATAACCTATATAAGAAGCATCTCATGCTTATTGAGGAACCTAATGTCCTCCACTTCAGCTGAGTTCTTCTTCAAGAAATATATAAAAATAAAAATAAAAATCTCTTCGATCAAGTGAGCAGCAAACATTTTATCACGCGAGCACATCAAACATTTTATCAAGCAAGCCAGTAAACATTTTATCAAGTGAGCCAGAGAAAAATAATCTCCAACCAACCCAAATTCAAAAATCAAGCACGGCAAGTTCCACTACATAAAAGAACAAAAAATACTACAAACCAAGCAACATTCACTACAGAAGCCAGCATGTGCAATCTACCACATCCCATCAACAAATCACTCTCCAGGTCATCTCTACAGGTACGTTAAGCATGAAAATATAACTATTGAACTCATTCTTTTAAATCAATAGAATCTAACCTACCTACATAAACCATAATTACTCTGTAACCAAGTTGAGGAAAACTCACTTTTAGAAAGGGGGAGATGGCATGCAATTTAAGGGAAGGTTGTTTATCCATATGAAATAATGATTGCACATTCAAAATTGAAATAGTAATCTAGGTTGGCGAAAAATATGCATGAAACATCATGATTAAAACATGTGTAGCATATCTCCCCACGATCTTGATTTCAATCAATCGCAGAAGTGGGAGAATAATAAAGTGGTAAGGCGGAACGAGGATAGTTGAATGGTTTTTGTCCTACATTCATTCAAAAACAAAGACTGCAGCAAAGAGCAAGATGGTGCAAAGAAAGCAGGGGCATACTTAGACATCCAAACAACAATTGAAGGGAAGCTAGTTCTCAATTCGATCAATAATGCAAGTAAGTTAGCTTCACTCCTTCAGCATGTTCATATGTTCAGTTTGATTTAAAACAATGACTGTTGGTTTTAAGAAGAGCGATCTTATGGATTCTCCCCCCATTTATGATAACTCGGAGGTCTTGACAATCCTCTACACAGTGGGGTGGATGACTTTTATTTTTGGTCTAAAATTTTATGACCAGAATGTGGCCCTAGAATTCCTAGAAACCTGAAGCATTTGAAAGAGGAAGAATATGTGATGAGAGTGAAAGGGTTGCATATACATTTAAATGAAGAAAGAATATTAGCTTACACAGGAATTCCACAAGGGTTACAATGGGGTAAGGATGATAGAGAAAGTGCCATAAAAGAAAAAAAGGCCTTCTTTGCAAAAGTAGAGAAGTATGAGGAAGATAAAAATGGAGTAAAAAGGGAAACTATGCCAAAACCACGGGATGAAATCGCAGTTGTCATTCTGAAATACATCACCTATACCAGGAGACTCGTTTATGTACCCACATTTCACTTCAGGATGCTGGACCTCTTGAGAAATTGAGGGCATATAAAACCAAACAACAATATTAGCATTCCCTTTTACCTACTGCAGTCTATGTGTGAGATGAGTCGGAAGGTGGCGCAAGGAAAAGATGATGCCCTAGCGCATCATGGACTAATTAAATTAATCATCTGCAAGGAATTGTCATCCCAGATCCCTGAGATTTCCTGGGAAGAATTCATACATATTTCTAGTAACGATTTCAAAGAACGAGGGGTACTCAAGGTTCAATCTCAACCCCCATTACAAGACAAAAACAAAGGAAGGGTTTAGGCACAAAAAATAAGGAGACCACTCAATCAGGGGCTAAAAGAAAGATTGAGTTGGAGATAGACAACAATGAGATCGTTGCTAACACCCTGTTAAAAATAAAGAAATCCAAAGAAGTCTCTGCTTAGAAACAACCAGTTTCATCCTCTAGAGCATACGAGTTTAGACGATAGAGCAGGAGGTTGGAGAAGGAAGCGAATATCAGGGAAGACAAAGAGAAAGAAGAGAAGGAAGAAGATGAAGAGGAATCTAGGAATTCACCCCTTGATCAAGAGGACCTAGAGGACGAAGGCCGAACCTTTTGGGTCTATGGAAGAGAAGATGCCAATCAATGGAAACACACCAAATAGAGAAGAAACACCATTCAAAGAGGATTCTCGTCTAGTAGATGCATTATCAAAACTATCAAGGGTTAAGGAATAATTAGCAGCACTAAATCTTGCAACACATTCTCCTGTGACCACAAGGGTGAGTGGGAAGGTTTTGACTTCAATAGAAACTCCATTCATCCATGATAAGATTTAGATTTTAAAGATGAAGCATGCTTATCAGCAAAAGCACTTGGAGCAGCAAAACCAAGCATTACAGGCAGAATTTAGGAAAGCCCAAGGAAAGCTAGCATAGAAAGATCAACAAATATTAAAACTGGAGACTACCCTGGATCAAAATACCATGCTTTATGAGGAAATTGTTGGTTATAGACCCCCTTCCAAAATATAAATTGTATATCTCAGAGAGAAGTGGTGTCGATTTCAGCTACAAAGGTTAAAGAATAATTTGCCATTGGAATTGGCCAACCCAAAATATTTTATGCACGCCTTGCTAAACAGCATAGATCTTGAAAAATACCAACTGTGTGAATTCTACCTCCATAAATTGGTTTTGTCTCATTCATATGACTGGTCACCTAACCCATACATTGGTGATTTTCAGTTGAGAGAACTATGTTCCTAGATGAACCATGAAATAGAAAGAGCACAAGATGTTCATCTTTACTAGTCAAAGGAATGGGTGAATGCGTTATGGGTTAGAGCAGAAGAATCTCATCCTGGAAGAGTGATCCAAAATCATGATACTCTAGAAAATGATGAGGAATTAATTCCTATCCTTGAGGAGAAGCAGCAGGAAGCTATTGAACATTTTGACAAAACCATACAGAGTACCCTTGAGGATGTGGAAAATGCCATAAGGGACAGGTGGAAAAGAATTTAAGTGGATTTGAAGAAGAGGGAGACACACTCCCCCCCTAGGCTAAATGTTTCCCTGTTCAAGTCACGAATGTACATAGAATTTTTTCAGAAAAATAAACTGAAATGGATTGGAATGAAGATAAACCTTCCATTCTTTCTTCCCCTGACAATCAAGGAAAACATTGATGAAGAAGAAGAAATGAGGAGTTGTTCCAAAGAAGAACATAACATGGGATATTACCACAATAGACAAGGGAACCCAGGATTGTTGCATGGGATATCAGAGAGGATGTTGAACAACAAAAAAGTCCACCAGGCCAAGGGGATGGGTTACACAAGGATGTGTTACATCTTCAAGTTTGGGGGAGATGATAGGGCCACGATATAGGTATTAATTGCATTTATGAATTCCCTTTTTACTATTGTTGAGCAACAATTAAGCATAAGATCACCCCTTTCTATAGGATAGGTTATGATTGTAATCGATTTTTAAGTAATGATGGAATGTGGTAATCTTTCCTTGCTTAATGTGCTTTTAAGTGATATAACAAGTGGTTCAGTATCCTATGTGATTAAATGCAATTTAGTGGCAATATCCAAGCCAGCAGAACGCATACCCTTCTGAGCTAAACCTAAGTAAGATTGGTTCCATCTATCCACGTGAAAGGATGAAGAAGCTCAAGATCAATTTGTGAGACTACAAGTCTCTCCTAATTTTCAGAGAGTGGAAGACGTTCAAGAGATTGATCTCGAGATTGCCAACATAGATATTTTTGGAATGATTTTTTTGAAATTTGTAATAAGTAGAGACTCACACCTCATGTGAGAGGTGATACATAATTTCATACACTTATGTAGCAGGCTTATTGTGATACATTGCAGTAGTTCATTTTGTATTTTAGACAATGATTGAACTTAAAGCAGATAATGGAAGAATCGTGATTTGCATCACTTGTGAGTTTATATTTTAGATTAGCTCATGTAACGCGCTTTGAGGTGGACCCCCTCATTGTGCTGAGTAGGATTTTTATGTTCTTTCCGTTTTTTAGTTTAAAATCATTTCTTTGCTTTGATCAAGTATATAGTTGTAATTCATTTAAAGATCATTTGTTGCTTAGAATAGATTTCTGGAAATTTCCTATTAATTTCATTTGTAGATTTGCATAACAGTGTCTATAGTTCAATTATATTGTGTTTCTAGTCTTGTAGGTTCATTCTGCAAGAACAGTTTAGTCAGATTTACATTTCCACGCATTAGAATAGTTTATTAATCTTTGTATTGCCATGCATTCCAGCTTTGTATTGCCATGCATTCCGGCTTTGGTTTAGATTAGTTCATTTTGTGATTTCTTAGATTAAAACATTTCAACTTTCATATAAGTGATCTTTCCATTGCCTTAGATGAAATTTTCAAATCATTTCTTAGAATAGACTTTCATGTTTTATTAGATTAATCATTTCCTGTTTTTTAGTTTAATTTTAGTTTTATGAATCATACCATTTCCTTCATTAAGTAGATGTTGTTGTTAAATAGATCTTCATGCTTTCATAGATCAGAGAGTTTATATGATTTTCTAGAATCACTTACTCACTTAGAATTCATTTCTAATTCCATAGAATAAATCGTTAGATAGGATTCTCTTAGCAGTTGCACATACAGTGTGTAGTGCCTCTTAAGTTTGTACGATCCCTGGTCGATAATTAAAGTAGGACTCCTAAACTATAGGCCTGTAAAAAGGTCAGCATATTAGTAGACCATCATAACCAATGAAACCTGAAATATAAGTCCACAACCAACAATAAAACAATCATATCAAAGTCAAAGAAGAAGTGGCCAATGTTTTTGATGAAAACACTAAACCAAATCAATTACAAAATCTGAAAATTAAAGTCTAAGTTAGAGAAGACAAATTGTTTGACGAAAGTCCTGAACCATTTCACCTAAGTAGTCAACAAGAAACTAACTCAGTTTGGGTTTGAGTTATTACAGTGGCATTAGAGTTGTGCACCATGCTATCCTGAGGGGTTATTAGTGAAAGATATCTTCAGTTTTCTTGTTGAGTTACCAGCACTCATCTATCACAATGGTAGCAGGTTGTTTTTTTGGGGAAGATGAATTCCAATCAGGAAATCATGGTAGAAATTTTGCAAGTCTTTCAGGGATATCAGAAGAATCTAACAACATTGTTAGAGCACCCAGAGTTGTTGGAGCCTTGCTTATTGATCAGGAAGAAAGAAGAAAGAAATGAACATGTGAGTTTCCATGACTATAATGAATCAAAGGTTAATGATATCATAGAATTTTCTAGTAACAAGGATGAGGCTAATTTCACATGTGCATGTGTAAGAGAAAAGAGGATTATGGAAGAACATTTGGATAGTATGGTCAAAGAAGAATCATTTCATACATCCACAAGTGAGATATGAGTTTACCAAACCAACAGTGATTGATCAACCACATGAATGTATGAATTCTTTTGATGACCCATTACTTGAGCATAGAATTGACTCACCATATCTGCATTGTAGTTGCAAAGAATAAATTTGTAACCTAGGTAACCTTGAAGGTGATATTGTTCATACATATGAAGGAAATTTAGAAAATTTGTTATGTAGTGAACAAAGTGACCTTGATAAAACTAACTTATCGTTGCAAGAATTGAAGGATCACTTTATGATTAAGGAAGTGATAGTTGTCCTTACACTTACTAGATTAGAACTTGAGGAAGAGCATTCAACAATGAAGAAGGAGGTGCTTGAGGCCATTGGAGACACTACAAAAAAGGTATGATAGTAGTCATGTCTTTCTGATCAGCAACAGCAGTCCATTACCTTCACATATGGCAATAGCTACACATAAGGATGATAGTGGTATGAAGTCTTCCTTTATTGAAACTCAATATTTGAGGGTTAAACATGAGGAATTTGTTGTGGATCCAAGCCACAAGATGTCTAATTTTGTGCACCATGGCATAGAGGATGTGAAGATGACACAAGGTATGTGTGATTTGTGGCTACGCGGAGCTAGAGAGGCTAAGTTGTTGGCTTCCCAAGCAAGACAACATCTACAGGGGGTCAAGAAATATTGCAGACATATAGATCACGCAAGACAACAAAGAGAGGCCTATCTTCGATCCCTATTTATTCCAAGGGAAGAAGCTATGGAGGTGGAACATGAGAGGGATGAGATTCTTATGATAGTCAAGCACAAGAAGAAATCATATTTGTTTGGATATGGTGAGAGGTATGGTTCAGAAATGTCATTGTATGCAAATAACTTTCATTGTGAGGTTCGGAAGTTTCTTCTTTTAGAGAGCCCATTAAAGGCTCAAATCATAGATGAAGATGGGATAGTTGAGCACACACTAGGTGGATCAGTCACTAGTGTTATACCTACACATGTAGAGGGAGACATAAGTGATTCAAATTTGGTTGGGCCTTTGGTCATTCATGGAAATCTTGAGGAATTGATTTGTGATGAGATACAGTCCCATTATGTTGATGTCTCTTTGATAAGGTATGAGGCTTCCCTACTCTCGAGACTTATGGAACATGTCATTAAGGCATTTTTTTTTATTGTCATGGATTTTGGGAAATAAAATTCTAGCTGCTCCATGATCCTAGGTATGGACATACGGCTATAATACTTGGCTCTGAATTGAATTTTTTGTGTTTCAACTAGACTATAGTGCATGGTATGGGGGTGAGCATGAGGGCATTGATATTCCAGCTCTAATTCATAGATCTCTACTTCATGCATTGATAAGAGATGGTTGTATTGCATTGTTATACATTGACTTCCTAAGGGGTATGTGGAGGACAGTAGTTGTTTTGGTGTTTTGGAGAAACATGGATCATCTTTTTATCATTGGAGGTTTGCATAAGGATGAGGCACTATCATCATTTGTCATTAGAGGCACTTCCCACATCATCATAAATCTGATTTTCATATTAATGGATGTTGTTTTGGTTTACATTAGCAACCCAAGATGGGTTGATATGTTTTTCCATGCACCTTTGATGAGTGTTCTACACATCCATGGAATATCATTTGGAGTTGGAGAGTTGTTTGATGTTAATAGCTCCTTGAAATACTTCTATATTCTCATATTTGATGGATGTGATAGCATGATGATTTGGTATCCTAGCATTAGCAGGTTTGTTGCATTACTTCATTATGATCATGATGAGTTGCTTCACAACTTTGGGCATAGTGATGTTTATATTAGAGTGGAGCAGCGGAAGCTTGAAGGAGATGTGCATGTTTTTATATCCCTTGCAAACCTTGTGCAGCCATACAGGAAATCTTCACTGAAGAAAAGTGATAATGTTGTTGCTACTACCTCTTCTCCTATATTTTATAGAATTCCATTCGATGTATTGCAAGTGGACTAGAGGGAGATTATAAGTAAAATTTGGTGTCCTATAGATTCAATGACTTTTAGGAAGACATTTCTAGTTAGGAGCATAAGTAAAAAAATTATCTTGGCTAAGATTTTTCAGTTCTACAATCAAATTTTTTCTTTCCAAATGTTGCAACTTGGAAATTCAAATTTACACAACTATAGATTTGAGCACTTTTAGTCCAACCAGCTTAATGGCAGAGTTAGTTGTGAGTCTAAGATGGAAATGAAAACTGGTTCGGCTACTCAGTTTATGTGTTGGTTGAATGTTTGCGGGGCACCAAATCAGTATTATTGCTTTTGTTTAGATCGCACTCATGTTTGGAACCATGGAAATGTTTTTAGTGATAGTTATTTTGGGGAAGTGTGGGGTGTTGGGAATGAGTTAGATTATGATGAATTTCATGAGCTTAATCCTTTGGCGACTAGGTTTGGGTTCATTGAAGAGAAGTTTTCTTAGGATTTGACCTAGATTTTACAGGTTTGGGTTTCTATTCCTACATGTTTTTTTCAAGAGATCTCTTGTACAAGTGTCCAACAAGACAATGCTTGGAATAGATGGTGTTAACACCTAAAAAGTGCTCACTAGCTCATTCCCTTATTCACATGACCCATTTGTCCACTTTTCCACCATCTGAGCCTCTGAAACCAACAAAAGGTCACCAAAAGACCTTAGTACACCCCTTTTTCCCCCTCAAAAAGATTATTTTTCCTAAAAAAAACATAAAAAACCCTCAAAAAGGGTCCAAATTCCCAAAATATTAAAAAAGGGAATAAAAATATTAATTTTATTCAAAAAAGGAAAAAGGAGGGAAAAGTACCTAAACCATGTTGGTCAATACCATTGGTTTCCACAAAACCACAAATGGTATTCCCCACCACCAAAACCTATAAAAAGGTGGTAGGGGCTCCTCATTTCACATCCATCCATTATCTCATCCTCATGCTGCCGAAATCTCCCTTGAGCATTTTAGCCATTGTAAGCAACCTTGGAGAAGGATACCTCTTGGAGCTTGGAGCTACTCATCTTGGGAGTTGCTCAACATCAACCTTCACCATTGAAGGTATTATCGCAAGCACTTGCTTGCCCCCCATTTTTCAATACAAATTCATTCTTTAATATTTTCTTGTTCTTGTTTTTAAATGTTTACATTATTTTCTTATATTCTTGCATAGATCCATGATTAGTTTTGTTTAGATTAGTTTCTCGTTTAATTCTATTGAAACTGCTACTACTAGTTAGCAGGTGCCCATAGCACTAAGCCTGGTTGCAAAACCGGGCCAACAGTTTTTGGCGACTCCGCTGGCTTTGAACAATAGATCTCAAGTTTTGCTTTCAATCTTAGTTTTTTATTAGTTTTTAGCCTTTAGATCCATAGATCTGCCATCCTAGACAGCAGATCCATTGCTGCTCTAGGTTTTGGCCCCATCTATTGCCATTAATAGCCCAGAATTCTCAATTTTTGGGTTTGTTTTTCGGCTCCCATGCACGGCTTTCGCCTCGCGGTTTTTAGCCTAACAGTCACGCAGCTCATTGCGGCTTTTCGGCTTTTTTCCACGCGGTTCCCCGTGGCTTCGCGGCCTATTTCCGCGCTGCACAGCGCGGCTTCGCGGTCATTTTCCGCGCGGCTCATCGCGACTGTGCGCCGAAATTCCGCGCTGCACATCGCGGCTTCGCGGTCAAAACCCGCGCTGCCCTTCGCGACTGTGCGATAGAAACCCGCACGGTCCATCGCGACTTTTAGCCCAAAACCCGCGATGCACATCGCGACTTTTAGCCCGAAACCCGCGATGTGATTTTTTCGCCGCGCGGCTCAATTTTCAAACGACCATATCTCCCTCTCCCGAACTCCGTTTGAAACGATTTTTTTTTTCAAATTGGGTGTTTTCGATCAAGGAATACAAATATGCTATTAGATTTAAGAAATTTTTCATAAAAATTTATCTAATATTTTATTTTAGTTTTATTTATCACTTCAGTTCACCCATTTTGGCCCATATTTTCCAGTATTAAAATTCCTGCATATTTTACAGCCATAGAAAAATTTTTACTATTTAGAATGCACATCTAGAAGTCTTTTTAAAAAATTTCAAGAAAGTGAAAGAAAGACTTATTTTGCAGTTTATCTAGGTTAAAAAAAATTTCCTGTTTACTTCTTTAAAATCTTGCCCTTAGCAATTTCCTTGAAAAAGAAATCCATTTATTTCTTTAAGAAGTCTATTATTTGCTTTCATGATTCAAAAGATCCTTTGTTTTTTGAGTTGATTTTGCAAAACATTTAATTTCCATTTATTGAAAAAGTCATAAATATTTGCTTTTTTATTTTTTCAAAAGATCCTTTGTTTTTTGAAAAATTTCAAGTTCAGTTTACAATACCACACGTGCACTCACTCAAACACTAATTTTAAACTGAGACTTAAAACTTACCCTAATTTCAACCCACTTTTTAACCCCACTTGGGGAACACTAAAAGAACTTTGTAGCTAGGTAGTATTGAGGGGATAGGTGTTCCAATAACACCCCTCAGTTATTACATCTGAGACATAGTTGTTGTCCTTTAGGGAGCTAAAATCTCTTAGTATTTATTGGTGCGGTCATAACCGATTTGTGGAAAGGCCTCTCCCCTAGGAGGGTTGAAGTCGCGAGGATGGTTTCGGAAGCCTGAGTGGAATACCGAAATCCATTCAGTAACCAAAGGGTTACCATTCGCAGTTCTCGGGATATCCCTGTATTGGGATATTGCGATAAAGGACCAAACGGCAGATTTACCTTTTCTCGACGCATCATGAACGGAGTATCCTAGTTGCCATTCTTTAGGATTGACTACCCGGTGTCCCTCCCGGTAGGGGGATATCTAGCCGTTGACTCAACACTCATATTGTCTAACTTGGACTTCATCACCTTGCAGAGAATATCATTTGTTGATCAACAATACTTTTAGTTAGGTGTTTGCATGATTCAACCCACCTTTGGTCTAGTTACACCTATTTTTTCTAGAAGTTGTTTGCATGTTGGTACTCTGACCATTTTTTGCATCCCTCCGCTTATTGTAGCACAGCTGCTAGAATAAGTGCCTTTTTTTAGGTTGATTTTTTGGCCTGAGAGCCTTCATTTTCACTCTCCTTCTTGCACCCTTGGTTGCATTAGGGATTTTGAGTTTTTTATACATTACCATTTTACACATCCATATTTTTACACAAAAACTTATTTCTCACCATTGAGAATTTTAGATGCTCTCGTCGTCTACATGGCGAACTCCCAGAGTTTAGCCTACATGGCTCTCCACGTCACCGACGCAGAGCCTTATCCCTTGATTCGACACATCGTCGGTCCACCAGACGGTCATCCGATTCTGACACGCCTCACTTCACATCTGATTCTGAGGCAGAATCTGAAAACTACGTTGTATTACCACCAACCACCATTATGGCTGGAACACCATTTGACCCACTATTTACCAGCACCATAGGTGAGACATCCACAGACCCTTCTGCTGCGGTACCATCCATGGCAACAACCACCCCCCTGGGTATGCCCAATATGGGCAACACTCCACATTTAGGAATGCCCAACACAGGGCCACGTCCTGTTATAGGAATTCCCAACACAGGGCCACCACCTGTTATGGGTATGCCCAACATAGGGGTCACACCCCCTCTGATTCCCACAACCCAGATTCCAGGAATCACCACTACTATTCCTAACCCAAGTGTAACCCATGTTGCACTTGGAGGCGCTGGCCCATACCAGACCACACCTATTGCAGGACACATACCTACAATACCTAGCATACCTTTAGGCGCTACTGGACCCCTACATCATACCACCATGACTAGGCATGTCCCAGTCCCCATCACTACATCTTCTAGCTTACCGTACATGGCGAGTCTGAACTTACCAGATTTAGCCAGACTCACCAATGACCCTATCAGACATGATCCTGTGTGGCCTCACATGCCCACCAAACTCCCCTCTGACATCCCTAAGTTTGAGGGCAAGGCAGGTGAGGACCCCCAGAACCATATCATGTCCTTCCATCTATGGTGTTCCTCCAACTCCATAGTGGATGACTCTATCCGCCTCCGTCTATTACAGCGCACCTTCACTGGCTCTGCAGCCAAGTGGTATATCGAGCAGCCCCATGGGACACATGCCACCTTTACCTCCCTTGCCTCGACCTTGTTCTTTCAGTTACCTGTCTGCTATGATGCGGGCGTCGAGATCCTACTGTCCTGCAGACAGAACACGGCCACCCACATCACTGACCACATTCATGAGTGGCGTCGACGCCGAAGCCTCTGCAAAATCAAGTTAGACGACCATATCTTCCTGGATTGGTTTCTAAAAACCCTTCTCCCTCTCATTGCGAAGGATGTGGCATCCAAAAGACCCTAGTCTGAAGAAGAGGCCATCCTCAAAGCCCAACGGTTTGATCTCATTTACGCCCAATCGGGTTATCTGTATACCATTATTCCAGATGCCCCTCGGGGCGAGTCATCCCAACATGATGCACCGGGGGCATCCCATGCCACTGATGGCATCATTGGTCGTATGGCCGCACATCCCCAACCCTTTTCCATTACACATCCTAGCCATGGTCCCGACCTTTCGCGGGCTACATCGCAATCTGGAGCAACGAGTTCATATGCTCCCATGGCACATCACCACCATAACCATGGACCTTTATGTCCACCTCAGTGTTTTGGTCATGCACCACCTGCATACGCCCCCCTAGCTGCACCTCAACCATTGTACTATCCAATAGCTCAGGGTTACCAACAACCCCAGTAGGCAACTGGACCACCTCCAGCACCACAGGCTTATTATCCACCACAACCTGCTCTCGCACCTGCGACGAACCAAAATCCTCCCACTGCTCAAGGGCAAGTGTATACACAGCACAACCAGCCCCAGAACCAAAACAACCAGCACAACCAAGGTGCGCAACAGAACCGTGGTAGAGGTCGTAACCGCGGTAATAACCAACAACATCAGCAAGGTCCTCCACCTCCCAATCCTCCGCAGAATAACAATGTTGCTCCTCCCAACCGCAATCTAGATCAGAATTCTAAGCAGCCTAGAAATAATAACCTCAGAACAAACCACCCTTGTTCTATCTGCGGAGTCTATGGTCATTACAAGCATTCTTGCCCACATTTGGAGCGAGCTCGGAAACTCTGGACCGACGATGCACATCGTCAAGGGAAAGCGGCTCCTCAGCTGCCACCCAACCCTCCACCACCTCAACATCAACCCTTGGTGCTGCAAAACCCCTTTCCAAACCAGGGTGTAGTGAACACTCAGCCGTTAGCCCCCCCTCAGGGCAACGTGCCACCACAGTAGATCACTTATGCAGCCCCTGATCAACCCATGTTCGATTCAGGTACTCACCATTTGTTGATGATGTCAACTGTCGATGCCAACCTCCAAACCCATCGGAACCAATATGGCTCCACGTCTGAAGCCCCTCCCACCGACAAGAACACTAACGTTAATCCCACAGATCAAACGTTACGTATACCTCCGGCTCCACTTGATGGCGCTTCCAAAGCACCTCGCTTCCCACTTCGTCGCATCAACAGTAATCCCAATGCTCATGCTGCATTGAATTACGACATTGTCGATGACTTAGCCCAGTCTCCGGCAGCCATGTCTGCTTTAGAAGTTTTGAAAAACTATCCTTCACGGTGCAAGACTTTACTCTCTTCCATTGGCACCATTGACCCCAATGATTCATAGCTGATCGCATTCGATTCAGACCAGTCTGAATAACGCCTGCCTTCCTCTTTAGCATTCCAAGTTTCCGTTTCTGTTCGGAGTCTTGTTATCCATCGGTGCATTATCGATGAAGGGGCCTCTACATGCGTCATGTCTACATTCGTTTGGCAGAAGTTGGGATCCCCTACTCTCCAGCAGTCCACCACTGCATTACGAGCCTACGACGGCCGTTCGGCTCAACCCCAAGGTCTTTTAGCCAATGTCCCTGTCCAGCAGGCGGGTAAAACCGTGCTCATTGACATTGAGGTCATCAATGCCCAACTAGACTATAACCTTTTACTTGGTCGCAGCTACATGTATGCCATGCGGGCTGTTGCCTCATCCGTATTTCGCACCATGCAGTTCCCCCATGAGGGACACGTGGTCAAGGTCGACCAGCTCACCTATTACGATCCCAAGGCCCCCGCCACACCTGAAAATGTTCTCCCCATGGTTGAACAACCTGTTTGTGGTGCAACTACCTCATTCATTTCCTCAGTAGGACCCAGACTTTACTCCGAGGCGCCGATGACCTCTACTTTCCAGGCCATTCCACCACCGTCACCAGAGACCCACGTCGCGAACCTCTGTACTCTTTCACAGAATACACAACCACCCGGTAATCAACCACCTTTGTTCCCTAAACCACCATTGGTCCCTAGTCACATTGGGGTTACACCCATCCACACAATCCCCTTTCTATTTCCTCTTTCGGGTGTAGTAAGCGCCCCAGTTATGGCTACCCTTAGTCTCCCCGGGTTAACATTGGGATTACCCGTGTGGTATATTTCGCCTCCCGTTCCACCGCCGACACCAAATGTCATCCTGCAACCGGTGCAACCCATTGTTACTTCTACCCAACCACCTCCCGGTATCACTACTCCTTCGTCATCGACGAATCCCCCTCCACTCATCAGACCCACTAGTGGCAGAGGCCCACAACCATACACTGCAGTACCCCCACCCAAGGCAGTTAGACCTCCCCCCGTGTTTCGTGCTCCTCCAAAATGCTCGTTGTGTGATGAGTTAGGCCATCCAACTCATCAGTGTCCACAGTTACCTGCATTACAGGAACATATGCAAATGTTGGACGACGACCCCAACATCCCGGTTGTCAAACTCGATCCAAACCCCATGCCTCGTGATAAATCATTACGCACAAACCCTCCTTGTGCAATATGCGGAATCTACGACCATTATTCACATCACTGCCCTGATCTCCCAGATTACAGAGTAGCACTATACGAGTTGAATAATGTCGACCTAGAGATATCCCCTCTTCTCATTGAGGAAATTCATCCCCCACCATCTTCCTCCTCGGAAGAAATTAACACCATTTACACGATTTCCACTGGATACCCCTCTGTCCGGTCGGCCCCTTCCATTGATCCCTTTGACACACAGGTTCAACCCTTTCAAATCGACCAGGAAACCACATGTCCACAACATGGGGGCAGGCCCAAAACCTTGCCTACTCATCATCATCGTGATCCTTGTCGGAGATACTGGGGGCATCCACCCCACAAAGGGAATCCCCCATCATCATATCATCACTTCAGTATGCCACCATGACCCACAGTCTCATGGTATAACA
Organism: Larix kaempferi; assembly: GCA_027924585.1. Lineage (NCBI taxonomy): Eukaryota > Viridiplantae > Streptophyta > Pinopsida > Pinales > Pinaceae > Larix > Larix kaempferi. The sequence continues at coordinate 626,685 of BSBM01001697.1, read as the reverse complement.
CCCCGCCAGCAGTTGCTCAATGCCCTATTGATCTCTCTCTGAGACAACATCTACACCACATTGACACCTCTGAGTTAGGGGGCATAATAGATTACCTTGACCCCGGGATAGGGGGCATGATCAATCATTTTGAACCTTCCCCATTATCTCTATCTCAACACCTCAATGAGCCCATCGTTCAAACCAACACACATGTGATCCACAATCACAAACCCCATGCACATAGCATGGGGGCAGGTCATTAACCCTGCTCACTTTTTCATATTCGTGATCTCAACCTTTTTTGAGGTCACGTGTCACTTGTATATTTGAGTTGATACACATAGTATTCCCCCTCGCGGGTCATCATTTCTCCCCACCACTGCATCATTGGCTTGGTGGGCTCACCTTTATTGGTAGCCATTTTTTAACCTAGTTATTTCCTTTGACCATTCCGGAGTCCTTATGACCTCCGTTTTTCGCACCATTTGCACCGCTGGATTCATATTTTCGCGCTCGTGATGACGCTTGAGATCATTTCTTGCTCTCACGCCTAGATTTTTTGGGCATTTTTCCCATGCCCCCTCGTCACCTCGGTTTGCGTGCCACATCAACCGTTCTCCATTTTCGACGTGCCTTATATCGCCGGATTCAGTTTTCCGTGCTTATGATGATGCTTGAGATCATTTCTCGCTCTCACCTTTAGATTTTTTGGGAATTTTTCCCATGCCCCCTCGTCACCTGGGTTTGCGTGCCGCATCGGCCGTTCTCCATTTTTGGCATGTCTTATATCGCCAGATTCAGTTTTTTGCGCTCGTGATGATGCTTGAGATCATTTCTCGCTCTCACCTTTAGATTTTTTGGGCATTTTTCCCATGCCCCCTCGTCACCTTGGTTTGCGTGCCGCATTGGCCGTTCTCCATTTTCGAAGTGTCTTATATCGTCGGATTCAGTTTTTCGCGCTTGTGACGATACTTGAGACCATTTCTCGCTCTCACCTTTTTTCAAGCATTTTTCCCACGCCCTCTCATTGCTTCGGTTTGCGCGCCACATTGGTCGTAGCCTCCTTTTGACAATCTGTATGTCACCGGATCCAGGATTCCGCACTCATGATGATGCTTGAGACCTTTTCTCACTCTCGTCAGTCCCCTTTTTTGTTCGGTATAATTTTATCCCTTTTTCGGGCCGAGCAATCCCTTTTTATGAAAAAGGCACTTAGGGAGTTTCTGTTAAGCTCTTTTCTGACTCCTAAAACAATGAAAAGATCACCGAGCAACCTTGCTTCCTTTCATGCTCGCTAAACATATCTGAAGGAGCGTCTACCTAGTATAAGTTTACCCCTTTTCTGGACCTTGTAGACTAATTACGAAAAAGGAATACTCTAGTCACATCGGCTAGAAGAGTTCTCCATTTTGCATCATTTTATGCTTTTTCGGGCTTTGGAGAATAACTTACGAAAAAGAAACACCAATAGAGTCCCCTTACCGCTTTCAGACTCTCTAAACATGAAAGCAACCACGAGCAATCACCATCCTGGGCTCGTAAAAACAACAGGACAGTAGTCACAACCACTACAGAGTCTTCTTATCGCTTTTAGACTCCTTAAAAATGAAAGCACCAATGAGCACGAACAGTCCTAGGCTCACAAATCCACAGGACAGTACCATTTTAGAGCACACTTTTATACCTTCTTGGAGCTCATTAAAACTACGAAGAAGGACCCAACGGTGCTTCTCAGTGCCACGACAGATCACGTCTACTCATATGGCAGCTTCCCCATTTTGGTCGCCTTTGTTTAGAGTATTCTGCAGTATGTCACCCTGAGAACCCCTCGACAACACCCATCAGTTTTATTCCGCCCCCAGAGTCAATGCATACCCTTCAGTCCTTAAAAGCAATGATACCCACACCTACAAGTCAGTTCCCTACACTGCCAGGTCAACCATGTCATCATGCTCTGAACAAAGGAAGTTTGAGTCTACCCCCTGTATGACCCCAGTTACTTCCCATCCCCACAAGTATGTCAGTCCTACCATCAGTACTACCACACTTCAGTTCTACACCTCGCGCTCCTATCAAGGAAACATCATTGCCTTGTTAGTTGCTGGTCTCCCTCTGTCAACGACAACCACATTTATTCCAGAGGATAGACCTAGAGGTCCCTGTGTCTTGGACTCATCACCATTTATGATGAGTGCCTACGAATCATTTCGAGAAGAGTCCTCAGTGCTTCTCCAAATGGTTGTTTCTCACATGCTCGACTTCAACACCTTGATCGCATGGTTGAGATTCGCACAGGACATTGATCCTTTCAGTTATTAGTCGAAGACCCCCGATACCTCCTGACTCTTCCACATTTGAGAGTCTTCCTATGGATAAAACCAGTTACACTTTTTCTATAGATATCCGGGTTGCGCATGGCGACAGTATTCAGATGTACCCCAGTTTCATACTCCCTTGAGTATACAGTTACATTAATTCTCAAAGATGACTCATAGTCTTCGAGTCCCTACAGATGTTGGACACCTTCAGTTTCAGCAGTTCATCAGTTATTCCAGTGTATCAGTTATTGAGATTAGTTATGATCAGGAGTATATCCCAAAATAATGTCCCCCTTGGACCATTATGATGTACCAGTAGATTCTTTATGTATTAGATCCCCCTTCTTGGGACTAATTGTTATGTATATGTCTTGATACGAGCATGGGAATGCCCGCCTCGTCCATTATCAGAGATTATACCTCATTCATATTGAGGCCATTTAATATTTTTTGTTTTTACAGCTTCCAAGGGCCGTGGCTCTAGTCTCCAACCGGTCTCTTCTCTCCCTAAACCCCAGGAAAAAGACAAAAGAACTATGATGTCTATCGGCCATATGATGAGCTCCTGCCCTCACACATCAGGGGGTAATCTGTTAACACCTAAAAAGTGCTCACTAGTTCATTCCCTTATTCACATGACCCATTTCTCCACTTTTCCACCATCTGAGCCTCTGAAACCAACAAAAGGTCACCAAAAGACCTTAGTACACCCCTTTTTCCCACTCAAAAAGATTATTTTTCCTAAAAAAACATAAAAAACCCTAAAAAAGGGTCCAAATTCCCAAAATATTAAAAAAGGGAATAAAAATATTAATTTTATTCAAAAAAGGAAAAAGGAGGGAAAAGTACCTAAACCATGTTGGTCAATACCATTGGTTTCCACAAAACCACAAATGGTATTCCCCACCACCAAAACCTATAAAAAGGTGGTAGGGGCTCCTCATTTCACATCCATCCATTATCTCATCCTCATGCTGCCGAAATCTCCCTTGAGCATTTTGGCCATTGTAAGCAACCTTGGAGAAGGAGACCTCTTGGAGCTTGGAGCTACTCATCTTGGGAGTTGCTCAACATCAACCTTCACCATTGAAGGTATTATCGCAAGCACTTGCTTGCCCCCCATTTTTCAATACAAATTCATTCTTTAATATTTTCTTGTTCTTGTTTTTAAATGTTTACATTATTTGCTTATATTCTTGCATAGATCCATGATTAGTTTTGTTTAGATTAGTTTCTCGTTTAATTCTATTGAAACTGCTGCTACTAGTTAGCAGGTGCCCATAGCACTAAGCCTGGTTGCAAAACCGGGCCAACAGATGGTGCTACAAATATCAGATCTATTAGGTTGGTTTGGGACTCTAGGATTTCAAGGGCAGACAATTTGGAAGCTAGTATGGATGGGATATCCAATCATTAATTTTAGAATCCTATTCATATGGAGCATTGGATTGGTTTCCTAGGTGTGATATTCTATGAGGGGTGGACTGAGTATTTATAGTATTTGTTTTCTCTATAGATTAGTGATCTTCAGGAAGTCTCTTGTGTTATTACTTTGTAGAGAAGTATTGTATGCAATAGGTGCCCCAAATCTTTCAAATCAATTCGAGACCCATGGGATCATTCTTAGTTTTAGTTTGGTTTAGCATATTGATCATGGGGTTGTGATGACTTTGCTTGAGGACAAGCAATATTTGGGAAGGGAGGACTATAATGTCCCCATTTGTGTGTTCTCTCGCTCTGAAAGTGATGATGAATCTTGGGATTTGTGTCATCCCTATTAGAGGGATATTAATTAATTATTCAATGTCAGTTGAGCAGAAAGCAACATTAAAAAGTGACATTGAGCAATTAAATTAAAAAACGGCGTTATAAAGTGACTTTGGGGAAATAGAACAAGAGCACTTCATAAAGTCACTTTATGTTATTTGATGGGAGGGGAAAAAGTCACTTATTAATTAAAGGTGGAAATAGACAAAAATGGCCCAAAATAGTAAAATGAGCTTAAAAGGCCAAATTGACCCCTCTCTCATTCATTCATGAATTATTTTCAAAAAATGACTTTGGAGAGATATTGTGGCTTCTTTCTCTTGGGACAAAAATGCTAAGGGAGAAAAATAGTTTCGGTGGTTAGACAAATCCACCCTAGCTATCTAGAGGAGAAATCACTCATATTTATCACTTGCATTCATTGAAGAAAAAGTTACATGCTTTGGACAAATTGTTGGGGAAGATTTGAGAAGGTTTGTATGGCACAGAGAACAAGAGAGCAGTGTTATCTTTTGTGAGGGTCAAATTTTCCTTGTGGGAGATCAATCCATTAGTTTGGGTTGATTTCTTCATTGTGGGGGTCATGGCTTGAGCTCTAGAGTTGAGTTCTTGTTGGAAGCCACATTTTCCTCTGGAAAAAACATAGATTCTGAGGACGAGATTAAGAGTAGATATGCTAGTATATATTTTATCTCAGAGTTTGATTTCTTGTGATTCTAATCATTCCATCGTAGTTGGGAATATTCCAAGTGGTATGCACCTTTTTCCATGTTGGTATACCTCATTACTGAGCAAAAAGGGGAATGCTACGGCAACCTATCATCTACAGTGCAGACAACATGAAGTTAATCGTGCCACCAAAAGGGGTTGTTATAGTACCATATAGCCATACTTTCTCCACGTTGTTGATTAACTTGTTGAGACTATTTTAAAGTGGAATTACTTGAATGTTGGGAGGGCATATTCACATACATCTTAGATGGATTCCTTCAACTACCACCAAAACAGGTTGCTAAGAGAGGTTGCATTGCTTTTGTGTATGTTCATTGTATATATTTGCGGGTTGTACCTCTTTTCTACCCATTTGTGTGACCAAAGAAAGATCCTTTGCATACAAGACAACAACTAACCTATAGGATTGTTTTCAGGTTTGAACTATGATGTATTTCCCATTTTTTTAGCATAATACATTATTGTTACTGTGCTTCAAAGTTACCAGTAATCTACAACACTTATATACTACTGTGCATAGCTGAATATGACCACTATTTTGTTATAAATATATATTGGTGGATTATTTATGGATGTTAGTTGCAATTATTTCTAATCCATTGTGAGCTTAAACCATGACACTTGTTATAACTAATGAAATCTGAAATATATGTACACAACCAATGAGAAAATAGTCATATCAAAGTCAGAGAAGAAGTGGCCAAAGTGTTTGATGAAAACACTAAACCAAATCAATTAGAAAATTAGAAAATCAGCTTCTAAGTAAGAGAAGACAAAGTGTGTGATGAAAATCTTGAACCAGTTCACCTAAGCATTCAAACGAGTAACTAGAAACAACCACATTGATAACAATGTGTCTGGTATACATCATTAGGTGTATATTTGATGCATTCTACATTAGAAAATATTATTAATGCATTAATTATACACCTATCGATGTGTGACACGTTATTATTAATGTAGTTCTTGCTAGTTAATTTTACAACCAAGCAAGACTATGAGATCTCCGTGTTTGTGTAATAAGAGACGTCCCTTTGACAAATTTAATCAAAATGCATTAATGAAATACAAGACATTAAATGTCAAATTTTGCTGCAAATGTAATGAAGATATTTAATAAAAAGTATTAGATATGAGGTTAATAATCATTATGATGTAGTATGTAGTAATCCCTATTGTAAAATTTCAATACATTGACTTGAAACTTATTAAATTCCAAGCTAATATTCATTACACTACAATATGTAGTAATTTTCTCACAAACTTGATCAGATATATTATTGTAGAAGTACACATTTACTTAATTTTTATAGAATTCAATGCAATTGGTGGTGTACAACCTTCCAAATAAAAGGCATGCAAGTATACTACTTTCTTCATCGTTATTTATCCACTTATACTTATTTATATGATCCATTTAACATATGTATATGAATCTATTCAAAATTACATGGACCCTAAAACTATGCCTTGCATTAGACTGACTCGCTATTTCTCTCCGAGCTAATTCTAACTAGAGGTTTGTTGTTCTAAAAAAAATTGAAACTTTAGTCTAAGGTAATATATCAGGGAACTGTAATGGTGTGTGCATATCATATGAAATGGAATCATCCTCATAATTGATTTAAATATTTCTTGCAAATGGAAAGGAGGATCTTAACCAAGAAGAATTTAAGATCGAAGAACATAACCATCTTAGATTCTTCCACTTTTCTTGAAGAGTATGTTTATGTTCAAGTTCTTTATGCCTATAGGTATGTCTCTCCCTCCAATTGTATTTACTAGATAGAGCATGCACCTTATTGTTCAATTTTCACCCAATTTTCACAAAACATGGACTTGATCATTACATACTTGAAGGAGGAGGATAGCTTCATCGGACCAACTTTCCATTATGTTACTGAAACTAGTTGTTAACTAAATTGAACTATAATAAATGGATCTCGAAACAATAAGAAATGAAACTATTTCTTAGAGATATTGAAAATCATTTTTGAATAATCGTTCCTTGTATCTACACTATTTTTTCCCCAAAATGTGAACCATCATAACACGAGAAATGGTTATTGATTCTAGACTAGAAAATGTTACTCTTCATCTAGTCTCTCTATCTACACTATTTTGGTCCCAAAATAGTGTAGATATATAGTAATATAGGTGTGGATGGTGGGGATGATTTCAGAGTTTTCCACACATGATAACCCTGAAATTGATGATGTGCATTGGATTGAAGAGATATTGTTTAGACAATGCAATGATAATGGTACCTTGATCATTGACTTGCAAGGAGATTCTAATTCCCATAAGAGATCTAGTTGGTGCAATTAATTATTCTTTGATTAATGAAAGTGACCGTGGGAGTACAACTAGATTTCAATGTATGCAGTTTGTAAATATATTTTGGTCATGAAAATCTTATTTTTTCTTTTCTAATATCCACAATATGTATGTGGTTTCATACATTCTCCAATGTTTTTTTTGGGGGTTGTTGTTTTTAGTTGCAATTTTTTATATTAAGTTTGATTCATTAAGATATAATTCCATACTTGGAATCATATATATTAGCTATGAAAATCCCATAATTTGGATGCCATAGGGGTATTTGAGGGTGCTGAATCTATTTATGGATTCAAAAATACAATTTAAACACATAGCTTTAAAGTCGAACATATAAAGATTATGTTTATACATCTATTTTACACACACTTTAATATTAAATTAAAACAATTTTAATTATGGTAAAAGCTTAAAGTACACAAAGAAACATTCACGACTGAAAGAAATGGTCTTTTAAGAGATATGAAATTTAAAATGGAAAGGCAATTTTTATATTGTTAGGGCTTCTTTCACATCTAAAAAGGTTGATTCAAAGAGTTTTATATTGCCCAATTAGCTTCAATACTATGGCCAACTCAGTTTTTTTATTAATATGAAGCTTTAACTAAAAACGACTATAAAGCATTCGGGAGCATGCATTAAAAAAGCAAATCTTGAGTGTATGAAAATGACTTGAAGGACGCAACCGCTATATACACCGTAGTGGGGAATTGTGGATAAAAAAAGCACAGCCAAGTCGTTGAGGGAATGTGATGGAGGGCGGAGGGAATTAGGGAAAGAAGAGCAGAAGAAGATTGGCATTGGATGGTGAAAATTTTATGCCTGCAAGATATGTCAAGAAGATATGGTCGACATCTTCTTGCTTCGTTGCTGTTTTTAAAAATAGCTATTAAAGAATGCAACGGCTATACACACCGTAGTGGGAAGGGTGCATTAAAAAGCACAGCTAAGCCGTTGAGGATATGATTCGTTGTATGACTGAATGTGATGGAGGACTAGAGGGACAAGATGGGCATTCTCTGAAGTGCTGGAGACACAGGAAGATCTGGAGTTCGAAAACGTACAGCTGGAGTTGAAAAACGTACAGCTATCGAGTTCGATGGTCAACCGTATTAGCCGAAGGGTTCTAAGTTGAACCGTAGAGATGCCGAAGCGAGAAACCTTCATATTCTGGGACAAATCTCCATGGGCACCGTGCTACGAAGGTTAATCTCCACCAGAACACTGCTACGAAAGCTAATTTCCTTGGGAACCCTGCTACGAAAGCTCTTCACTAGTCAAAATCTCATTCTATTCCAGGTATGTTCTATTAATATTCCCTCTGAGCATGACTCTTAGAATCAATCTCAATCATTTCTGTTAATATCTTGGCCGTTGTAATGTGGGTTGGGTTGAATCTGTTCTTGAGCGTTGTGATGAGGTTTGGTTTTTGTTTTGTCCAAGATATTTTTCGTGTGTATGGGATTCATGGTTCCGGCGTCGAAATGCTATTTTACTGTTACAAAATTATAAAATCTTCTCATCCCAATTGAACCAATGAACACCTGGTCTTCCTGAGGCATGAACACCGGTATATTTCGTTCCTCACTTCGCCTAGTATAGTTGTTTTTCCGTGTGTGTGCCGCATTATAAGCTGTAACGCATATGATTCGAGGTTGGGGATTCGGTGGCTCTCGGTTCTTGTCGGCTCGATCTCTTTATACTTTCCTTTCCAAGTTCAAGTCTCGGCTCACATATTAGTTGGATATTTTTAAATTCATACACTCTTCAAGTTGTTCACATTCAAGCATTATACTGTCAGACTTCTTGTTTGTATAGATCATATAAGCGTTAGAAAGGCTTCAGGAAAACGCAACAGAGTTTGGAACCCTAAGGTGTTTTTATTGGGTTATCTCTAAGCATTTAAATTGCAGACTTTCTTCAATTTTCTTCGATCTTCGGATTCCCTGCAGGCTCGCTATCCCAAGACCGATGTTTCCCTTAGAATTCTTGTAATCTTATATAGAGACTGTTCTGTGTTGGGTTCTTCATTTTGTTCTGCTAGCTGAGTCTGGAGAACCCGACAGCTATTCTTGGCAACTTGCCTCTCGTTGCATTTGGTAAATTTGCAGAGATATTCTGTGAGTCGATGGGGAATGAACAGTTTGCCGATAATAATTATTAAAAAAAATCCTCGACAAATTAATAAACTGAGAAAATGAAAATAAAGTGGATTTTGGTAAATTATCAAATCGTTGAAAAATCTTTTTAGTTGGAATGTGATGGGAAGCGTTGAAAATTTATTTTAGTTGGAATCTAATCATACCAAGAAAGATTAGATTCCCAAAATATCTGCTGGAGTTTACCATGAACTATTCACCTTTTAACAAACGTCGAGTTCAATTCAAATTTAATATCAATGTGACATCGTCTTTTAAGATACAAATAACAGGGTATCATTTTCATGGTTTAACTGAAAGCATTGAATGGAAGAATCCCATATGTATTACTCAAATTCTGCGATCAAATGTTTAACTAAAGGACAACAGTCTGGATGTTTACTTTTCAACAATATATATGTATGTATATTCAAATGTTTTAGATTTGTTTCATCGCACGACGCTGGGCATCAGGAAGAAGTTTCACTGTCCTCGCACAGCTATGGAAAGGTATAATAGTCAATGATATCCAATAACTACTCGCATTCATTACAGTTATTATTGTGGAAAGGAATAATCCACGAGTTGTCAGATTGGACCAAAGATATAATAATACAATTGATGTTGGTTGGAGGAGGGAAAAATGGAGGGTGGACGGTGGTATTCCTTTTACGCTACTTCAGCACCGTTGAACTACTCCACTGTACCCTCTTTCCGGGTGCAGCACACCATGACTAAGCCCGTATCTCAATGCCTAACTTCACCAACTTTAGGCTTCCCTACAAACTCTTAACAACTTTGACGAATACCAAACTGAGTTCAATTGCTAATTTACATATATATTAATGTTTGTTAACGGTTCTTTTGAAATCCATTTCTACGTTGTTCTTATTACTTTTGCAGTGATCATATTGGGCTCTTTCCAATACCCTATAAAATCTCGGGCAAACCCCTAGAAATTCTCACGCATCAATACCCTATAAAATCTCGGGCAAAGCCCTAGAAAGCCCTAGAGTAGTATCTTATAATTCTGAAATCATTATTTAATATTTATTAATTAAAGACCTTTATGAAATTCAACCTATTCAATTTTTTATATTTTTAGTTTTCAGTTGCTTATTTTTTAAATTATTTAGGATTTTTATTTCAATAAGAGATTTCTCAAAGCAATGGTTTCACTCGCCCGATTCTTGGTGGTATGGACATATAATTCTTTTTAGCAATGAAATTATAGGAGAAATATCACATGACTTTTAGAATTTTAGATCTTTTTACAGTTTAATAAACAGAATCCTTAGAAAAGGACTTAACATTATAATTTGTAATTTGATTGTTAAATTTAAAATATTATAAATATTTTTAGTTTTTATTATTAAAAATTTCTTTATTTAAGTTGATGTTTTTAAATTTTAATGAAAAAATAAAGTTTTATTAAACAAGTTCTCAAATCTTAAAGCATGGTATAATTTTAGCTTCTAATTCTTTTGTGACAAAGGAGGGGGAGGGGGAGGGGGAGGGGGAGGGGGAGGAGGGAGAGGGATAAGTTGAGGGGAGGGGATCAATAGCGGGAGGGAAAGGGGGAGGAGGCGGGGGGCAAGGAGGAGGAGGGTGGGGAGAGGAGGTGGGGGGGAGAGAGGGAGGGGGAGGGGGATATAAGGGGATTGGAAGGGGGAGGAGGAGGAGGAGGAGGACGAAGGTGGGAGTAGGTGGAGAGGGGGGAGGGGAGAAGTTGGGAGAGAGGGAGGAGGAGGAGGAGGGGGATATAAGGGGATGGGAAGGGGGAGGGGGAGGAGGAGGAGGAGGGCAGTAGGTGGAGAGGGGAGGGGGGAAGGTGGGAGAGAGGGAGGAGGAGGAGGAGGAGGGCAGTAGGTGGAGAGGGGAGGGGGGAAGGTGGGAGAGAGGGAGGAGGAGGAGGAGGAGGAGGAGGAGGAGTAGGGTGGGAGAAGGGAGGTTGGATGGATAGGGGAAGGCAGGAGGAGGGAGAGTGATAGTAGGAGGAGGAAGGAGAGGGGGAGGAGGAGGATGAGGAGGAGGGTGGGGGGATATGGAGAGGGGAGGGTGAGGAGGAAGACAAGGAAGGGGGAGTGGTAGGGAGAGGGGAAGGGGGGAGGAGGGAGAGAGAGAGAGAGAGAGGAGGACTAGGACGAGGAGGTAAATGCAGAGGAGGAAGAGTCGGAGGAGGAGGTGGGAGAGTAGGAGGAGGAGCATGGAGAGAGGTAGGGGAAGGGGGGAGGAGGGAGAGGGAGAGTAGGAGAGGGGGAGGGAGATTACAATTAGGAGGGGGAGGAGGGAGAGGGAGAAGTGGGGTGGGGGGGTGGAGAGGGAGAAGTGGGGGGGGGGGGGGCAGAGGGAGGGAGAGAGGATGGGAGGGTAGGGGATGGGAGTGTAGCAGAGGAGGGGGAGTATGAGGGGGAGGGTTGGTGGAGGTGGAGATGGGAGGGTGAGGAGTCGGAGGGTGGGTGTAGGTGGACAAGGGGAGACATGGAGAGGGAGGGAGTGAGGAGAGTAGTGGAGGGGAGGGTAGCAGAGGAGGGGGAGGTGATAGAAGGGGATAAGTAGCGAGAGGGACAGGGGGAGGAAGTGAGGGGGAAGGGGAGGGGGGAGGAGGAGGGAGAGAGGGAGGGGAGTGGGATGGGGAGAGAGGCAGAAGGGGATGGGGATGGGGAAGGGGAATTGGGAGCAGGGATAAGGAGGAGAGGGGAGGGGGAGGGGGAGGGGGGAGGGGGAGGAGGAAGAGGAGGGAGGTGGGGTGAGATGAGGGAGAGGTAAAGTATGAGGAGGATGAAGAGGGGAGGGAATTGGTGAGGACAAGGAGGAGGGATAGGGAGAGGAGGACAAGGAAAAGGATGAAGATGAGGAGGAGGAGGTAGAGGGAAAGGAGGAGGAGGAGGAGGTAGAGGGAAAGGAGGAGGAGGAGGAGGAGGAGGAGGGGGGGGTGGGAGAGGAGGAGGAGGAGGAGGGGGGGGTGGGAGAGGAGGAGGAGGAGAATGGAGAGAGGTAGGGGAAGGGGGGAGGATGGAGAGGGAGAGTAGGAGGAGGAGGAGGAGGGGGGGAGGGAGATTATAATTAGGAGGGGGAGGAGGGAGAGGGAGAAGTGGAGGGGGACAAGGGGAGGGAGAGAGGACGAGAGGGTAGGGAATGGGAGTGTAGAAGAGGAGGGGGAGGGGATGGAAGGGGATTAGTTGTAGTAGGGAACGGGGGAGGAGTCAAGGGGGAAGTGGGATGATGGGGAAAGAGGAGGAGGGAGAGGGGAGGAGTAGGAGTAGGGTGGGGGGAGGTGGAGAGGAGAGGGTAAGGAAGAAGAGGAGGGAGGAGGGAGGGTCGGAGGGAGAGGGATAGTAGGAAGAGGAGGGAGAGGGGAGGTAAAGGGGGAGTATGAGGAGGAGGGTGGGTGGAGGTGGAGAGGGGAGGGTGAGGAGGTGGAGAAGGGGAGGCGTAGAGAGGGAGGGAGAGAGGAGGGTAGTGGAGGGAAGGGTAGTGGAGGAGGGGGAGGAGGACATAAACAAAAGACACTTGTATTTTTACTTCTATTTATTTACTTATTTTTCTTTTCACAAATTTTATAATTACAATATATCAAATGTGTTTTTTTTACGTTGTAAATTTTTATTGAACATGACTTGTAGGATCCTTTGATTTTATAATATGTGTGTGTGTGTGTGCGGTGAAGGGGGAGAGAAAGAGGAGGAGGGGAGGAGGGGGGAGGTAGAGGGGAAGGAGGTGGATAAGGTAGGGGAAGGAAATAGGAGGGAGGGGAGGGGAGGGGAGGGGGGAGTGGGAGGAGGACATAAACAAAAGACATTTGTGTTTTTACTTATATTTATTTACTTATTTTTCTTTTTACAAATTTCATAATTACAATATACCAAATGTGTTTTTTTTACGTTGTAAATTTTTATTGAACATGACTTGTAGGATTCTTTGATTTTATAATATATGTGTGTGTGTGTGTGTGTGTGTGTGGTAATTATAGGATAAGTAGGAGTGGAAAATATAAAAACATAGGACAACTACAAAATCGTTAAATGTGTAATGGATCACCAAAAATATCTAACGTAGTCTCCAAATATTTTTGGCCCTCAAAATTATATCTCCTTTTGATTGGCCTTCTCTAATATAAATCAAGTCTATATAGTAATAAAAATTGTGATTCTTGTATTAATTTCCTTTCTTCCTTTCTAATTGTTCAGATTCCTAATCTTTTTGTGGATGAGCTCAAGAATACACTTGAATGGTTTTTAATTGTAGCATGGCTACCTTTATGATTCGATGGCTAATATTTATGACAACTCAATCTTCAATATACGAGTGTTAAATATTATTAAATGCCTACTTTCATCATACTATCCTCTTTGAAACCTGCATGAACTAATTAAATGTATTACATCTCATCATGGTTTGCAAAGGTGGATTAAGTGGATTTCCATTTCGTAGAGGAGAATAGGTAAGTTAGACACCTAGACTTTCAATCCTATGCAATTAACAAGAGATGTTAACCTACCTTCCATTATAACCATTAGATCAAATCGGTAATCTTTCAACAAGCCTTATGTTTAAGGATTTGTACTTTCTTTTACAAATTACTTCAAATACTTGCCTTCATAGCATATGCTGGACTATACATTACAGAAACATTTTTCACCATATGATGGGTCATTTGAGTAATTTAGATGAAAGTTCTTGAACTCAATAATTTCCATCAAGGGAATTTCATCCCAAGTCATGTGAGCTTCAATTCATATTTAACTCTAATTTCATCAAACCCCTCGAAATTTTTAATACCTTCGATCCTTTTGCCATCGAAATGAAAAACATTACTACACACTGCATAGTAATATATTGCAGAAATTTGTAAGATTTATTGTGATGAAATATTCCAATGGAATACCCACAAAATTTTATAGATCAAAATTGTCTTATGTAACAAGGATTGGGATTTACTTGCTACTTTTCTAGGAATTGATTCTACCTAAGAGAATATTTATAGTCGTTAAGATAATACTATATCCCATCAACTAGAAAAATGAATAATCTTTGGTAAGTAGTCTCCATTACAAATATGCTCCCAAATTATCAACAATTGGGGAATATCGTGCAAGGAAAGTTTGACAAAATATCCTTTCACCACTACGTAGCTCCTACATAGTGGTCCTCAACCACATGAATATTTTTTTATAATTAAATATGCATTTCTCCTTTTAATTTTGAGAAAAGTAATTGGATATGAGGTTCCATTGGATCTAGGGGATGTAGATGTTTTCATCTCATGCACTTGCCAATTCCCAAGTGGTTCAAGAAAAAAGATCATAAAGGGTTCAAATTTGATCAATTATCATCTAGTCCTTTTACCCTGCTAAAGAAGAATCCTATGCCAATGGGGGTCTTCCCAATATTTCATTGCTCCAAATGTTGAATTGTTTGCAATTTCCAGGTACCCAAACATGTGCTCTTTAATGAATGAGATAGAGGGATCATGGACAAATAACAATTTATGAGATTAAAGTGGTTTATTACATTTAAAATGTTCTACCTACTTGATATGGGACTACTTGTTAAATGAGAGACCAAGCTCACTAGGGAATTAGAACTAGAGAGTAATTAAATTTTAAAAAGAGAAAAGATAAATAAGATGAAATAAATTATAATTTTTATTTTCAAGAATTGTGAGGAAAATAAAATAAACCCCAACTACTCTTTCTTGAAATCAAGAAATCATAAAAGGGAAAATAATTAAAGGGGGAGGGTACTCTTTGTTCTCTTTTTTTCTTGAATATTTTTTTAGCTGCTAACATTTTTCTTAAAGCCAAAATGGAGAGAAAATCCATTCTTGAAAATGAATTAAGAAGAGGAAAACTGAACTGCAGAAGAGGAAAGCAAAAGCCTTGGAGTGTGCACTCCTTAAAAAAAATGAGGAAATCATTTTCAGGAACCAAAGAACTGATTAAAGAGATCCTATTGGAAACTCTACATTAAAGAAGAGTTCACATCGAAAAACAACCCTAGGTTCTAGTTTCTTAGTGAACTTGGTGTGACTCAGGGGTGATTATCTGCTCAAGTTGAGATTTTATGAACAGCAACAGTAATTGTAATGTCCCTAAAACTGTAAAAATTTAAAAAAAAATATGTGGGGGATATTATCGTCATTTGGAACCTAATGTTTATGCAAAATTAACTTCAGCACTGAAAAGAACTTAATGCAAAAGATACTTGAAAACTTAACATGGTTTCCTGTCGTTGTCTAACACATGGTATGATATTTATGTCTTTCGTTTATGTATTGTTCTTGTACTCTGCACTGGTGTTTATTTTTCTCGTATTGTTGAATTATTTCATATTGTATGGTGATTATTATAGCCTTGAGGTATGTTTATGCTTGAATTTGTGTTTAAGTATTTAATGAGATGAGGTTGACAAAGCCTTGGGTCTTACTTAGCTCTATGTGACCTAAGTCAAAAAATTAACCTACTTGTATGCAGGTTCCCTAAGGATAAACATTGGTTTAAAGGAAGGTTATCATAAGTTTTAAACTTTATAAGTATTTTCCCAAAGCGCTTGAAACACATTCAATCTCCCAACTATAGGCATTGGTAAAATAATTTGAATGATGGTGGTGGTAGCCGGGGATTTTAATGAAGCCCATGTGAACATCACGAGTTTGGAGTCCACGCTGGCTTGCAGAAGCACGTTGGTCCTTGCAAAAGCACGTTGATGGAGAGGTAAGTCATGAGGTCCAAACCATTGCATTGTAACTTAATATTTCGATTTCTTACTGTTGCTTGGTTTTAATCCATGTCTTGTATTTTCTTGATAGGAGGGTCTCACTAGAGGTCTGAAGGTGGGGTTTGGATTATGCTGAGTGTACCTTGTCGTGGATGTTGGGAGCCATGGGTCCTGGTAATACGTGGGCACTCTGAACCTGCACTTTCTATCGTGTAAACATGGTTGAATAGTGGGAAGGGTTTAATGGCTTGTTTGGGAGTCACAAGGTGTTTTATGAGCCACTTCTTATGTTGTAAATACTCTTTTATTTCTCCAACGTTGTCTGTTGAGATGTAAGCCTGTGGGAAAGGTTTTGTTTGAAAGTTTCAAGGTTTTAGGGTTAATGGCGAAAACAATGTTCCACGCTATGTGGTTGAATAAAATTTAGCCTCTGTGTTTATTAATTTTGATAAGCAAATCATGTAATTGTTTATTTTATTAATGTCTCTGTTCTACAATGTTTGAATACCTCTGTGTATTTTTATTTGATGGTTTCTTATGTTAGTATATGGAATGGAATTGTAGTGTTTCTCTTTTGTTGGTTTAAATTGGACCTAGATTCCAACTCTGTCATAACGTTGATACTTTTGGTTTTTAATAGTTAATAAATTAATTCGGCTGTAGGTTGTGAAATCGATTTGAGTTTAGAATGTTATGAGGTTTTAATGCTGGATGGTATCATCGCAACTCATTCCTGAGTCTGTTGGTTTGGTTAAGGTATTCGATCCCAACCTATGAAATTCCAGGATGTATAAACTTTGTTTTATTTAAAATATTTGTTTTGAAATTGTTTGGCTTGACCGATCCCAATGAATATACGTAATGTATCAAACTACCTATGCATGATTTATGATGAATGTTTATTCTAATTAATAGATTCAATGATAGCGATAATAGTTTGGTAAAATTTGATTGCTGCTTCTTTGTATAATAGTTGGTTTGCTAATTAGGACGCCTCGGTCAGACGCAATCAACGTGGCTCTAGCCTGTAGATGCTTCTGGGTCTCTTTTTAAATGGTAAAAGTTTCTTAAGTTAATTAGGTAGGCTGTAAAGCCAAGTTACGGCTCTTCCTGTGCATTTTTCTTGTTTTAAATAATTAGTTGACAGAAGCGTGGCTTTCCATCCAATGCTGGGTTCGATATGTAAAACCCAGAATGTTGATGGTGTGGATTGATCTCCATAGGGTTTAATCTTAGGTTTCTTTATGTTACCGATTCGATTACTATTTGGCATAAAACATTTGCGTTGAATGAATAGTGTAGAAGGAAAGATCTAGGGTTTAAGAAGAAAAGATAAATTTGATTTCTTTAAATTGTATTTATGATTGTTATTACTGTTTTAAGGTTGATTAAATTTGGTTTAGCGTGACTTATTTCCAGATCGGGTTAATGGTTTAAATATTATAACTCTAAGTTTTCTTGATTTTAATTAAAGTTTTAAATGATATTTGTAGAGCTTATATGATTTCTTGTGTTAAGAAATATTATACAAAAAGTTGATAATAGATGTATGGTTTAAGAGTAGGGTTTATTTTTTTTTTTGTTGAGTAGTTTTGAAGAATTAATTTCAAGGTTTAAAATAAAAAGAAAGAGAAGAAACAGGTTATGTCCTAAAACTATTTTAAACAATAATTAAATAAAAAATTTAGAGCTAAGTTTGTTTATAAAAGGAAATTTCTAAACATAACCCCAGCACCATGACTAAAAAGTTTTGTCGATGGCTAGCAAATATAAAATTCTTGAATACGGTTTATGCAGGAAAAAGTTATAGTTCTGTAATGGAAAGATTTATTTAATTACATCATTTAACCTGTAACCTAATTGAGGATAGAAAGCATCATTTGATTAAAAGTATAGGGTCAACCTCTTACCTGAACTATACTGATTGGTTCTCCTTTAGCACCTACACACTTCAAACATTAATTAATGGAAAGTAATTATTCTCAGCTGACCTGTAGAATGATAACCAAATAACTTTGGAACGGCCACATTTCTCCCAACATTGATCCAGAACCGTTCATGGTTCTAAATTGGATCTTCCTGAGCTGGCTCAAACATGCAAGAGAACCTAAGGCAAACAACTCATTGCAATTCAATCCTGGTATAATCCTCTTCCAGGTTTTGGGGACAATTTCTCTCTTGCTACCATAAAGAATGATAATAAGATAGATAGATCTTCACATTAGAAATTGTCTTTGTATTTATAGGAAATATTTAGAATGGGAAGTTGAGTTAATATTATTATTTTTATATTAACTTCCATTTAACTACTAGCTTGAATTATATAATATAATTAAAAGGTTTTACTTTAATTATAAACTTCAGTTTATCTAGGACTTTTAATTTGTTCCTTTTTTAATTGATTATTGGAACTTTACATTTCATTTATTTTATTTATAATAATAAATGTATGCATAATCCATTTAAGTGGATTAATAGACTTTACTTTATACAATTTAGGTGTCCTTTATTATTCTCATATA
Organism: Larix kaempferi; assembly: GCA_027924585.1. NCBI lineage: Eukaryota > Viridiplantae > Streptophyta > Pinopsida > Pinales > Pinaceae > Larix > Larix kaempferi. The sequence goes on along the minus strand of BSBM01001697.1, from coordinate 608,169 downwards.
TTTATATATATAGATATATATACTATCTTTATATACATAAATATATTTTTATACATACTACCTTTGTACATAAGTGAGGCTCTTTATACTTAATCACTTTGATTTATCTAAGTATTTACATAGCTTATATATTTGATGCTTTATTAAATAAGGTAAAATCTTTTGACAAGGCCTTTGGTGGATTTGGACGTTCAACTAGGTTAGGTGGCCCTAGATCCCTTTGCATGTTGGATTACCTCATCTTTCGTGGTAGTTTCCTCAGTCCTTGATGAGAGATGAGTAGTGATTCAATTTGTCAAATTAAATAAGTATGATGATTGGTGGTGCTATTCAGAGTCTTCCTCAACTCAACACCTTTTAAGTAAAGTAACCCCGCGTGTTATTCAGAGCTTAGGCTCAACACTTTCCATGGGCGTTATGCTAGTGAAATTCTAGAGCTCCTCGCTCAACACTAGTACTAGAATGTATCTGTAAGATACACCTAGGGATACAATGGCCAAAGATATGATGCTCCAGAGCTTATGCTCAACATCAAGTTGGAATGCTACAAGGCTTATTCCCAACAGTTAAATCATTTATTTGCTGGGGTTACCTATGTGCTCCAGATCTTACGCTCAACACATAATCTTGTAACCCATGTGATCCAGGGCTTATGCCCAACACATCATAAAAGTCACATCATGTATACCATAAACATCTGCACAATACATAACAAAGTCATCTCAGTATATTAGGTTTTGTACCCAATCACGTAATAACATCCATCCAGTACATCGGGGCTCATGCCTAGTACATAACAATAATTTGTATCTATCAGGGTCCATGCCCAAATATGTATATCTATAACTAGAGTAAATCATGTGCATCGGGGCTTACGTCCAGCATATATAACAAAAGTAAAAACATGTGCATTGGGGCTTACGCCCAGTATATATGTATCATCAAAATAAATCATGTGCATCGGGGCTTATGCCCAATGTATAGAATAATCATAATCAACAAAATTTGGGATATTACATCCATCTCCGCATAGAACAACACCGTCGTAGTGTTCTAGGGACTAGAAATGAAGTCATGAAATAAGGAAGGGTAAGCCTCCTTCATGGTGGTTTCATTTTCTGAGGTGGCCTCATCACACCCGAAGTTCCTCCACTATACTTTTATTTGGATGATGGTTCATCTCCTAAGCTATACCTCCCTCTTGTCCAATATGTGGAAGGGATCTGGCATAAATTCCCCCTTGGGTTCTACCTATAACAAGGACAAATCAATCGCATGCTTAGTATCATAGACATATTTCTTTAATAAAGATGCATGAAAAAAATTATGTACTTTTACGTGAGCTGGTAAAGCTAGCTTGTAAGCCACAAGCCCTTTCTTGGCCAATATCTCAAAGGGTCCACAAAATATGGGGTCCAACTTTCCACATCGCCCCAAGCTCAAAGAGATCCTCTTTTCCTTCACTTTTAAGAAGACATGTTCACCGACTTGGCAGTATTTGTCTTTTCTTTTCTTATTTGCATAACTCTTTTGGAGGTCTTATGCCTTTTTTAAATTCTGCTACACTTTGGTGACTAGTTGTTATAGCTCCTTTAGTAAGTCTGGCCCTACCATGAGTCGGTCTATCGGGCTATCCCATGTCACCGATGTCCTACACTTTCTACCATAGAGTCTCTCTTTCGACCATAACAACCCTGACTCATCGATCCTATATTCCTTTTGTTGTTGGAACAGCCTATCCTCTTGGATCTTTTTAAGGATCTCGACATAGAATTGGTCATCCCTAATTTCCGTTCTAATCATGCCGTGCAAGTCTTAATTGGTTTGAATTACGGTTACCTCATATAACATATGAGCTCATCAACTCAAAGCATTGACGATCTTGTTCTCCTTTCCTTTTATGTGTTTCAACTCGAAGTGGTACTCGCTAAGGAAATCCAACCATCTGGAATGCCTAGCATTTAGGTTAGGTTGTTCAAAAAAGTACTTCAAACTCATATTGTCTGTCTTTAATATGAACTTCTTCCCCATAAGTTAGTGTCTCCACATCTTTAAATCATGGATGATGGCAGCTAGTTCAAGATCGTGCATGGGGTAGTTTTGTTCGTGATCTTTTAACTTTCTAGACTCGTACCAAATGGTGAAGTCATTCTGCATGAGGACTCCACCGAGTCCCTCTTTGCTTGCATTTGTGCAAACAACAAAGTCCCCATAAGGATCAACAATCCGTAGTATAGGTGCGCTAGTCATAAGTTGTTTTAGTTTCTGGAAGCTTTCTTCGCACTTGGTCATCCAATGGAATTTGTTTGCCTTTTTCTGTAAGGCGATCATAGGACAAGCAATCCATGAGAAGTTCCCAATGAACTTCTGGTAGTAACCTACTAATCCTAACAATGACCTTATGTCAGTGATGCAAGTAGGTGTAGGCCATTCCTCGATGGCTTTAATCTTTTTTGGGTCGACCGCTATCCCTTTCTTTGAAGTGATGTGACCCAAATAATTTATTTTTGGTCTATAGAAATCACACTTTCTAAACTTGGTGTAAATTTGATGTTCCCATAACACCCGTAGTACTATTTGGAGGTGTTCCTCATGTTCCTCCTCACTTTTGGAGTAAATCTGTATGTCATCCATAAAGACTAGTACGAATTTATCCAAATACTTACTAAAGATGTCGTTCATCATGCACATGAAATGGGCGGGTGCGTTGGTCAATCTGAAAGGAATTACCACAAACTCGTAATGGTTGTATCGGGTTCTAAAAGAGGTTTTACTTATGTCTTCATCACGGATCCTTACCTGGTGGTATCTGGACTGTAAGTTGATCTTTGAAAATATCTTCTCCCCTCCGACTTGATCAAACAACTCATCTATCCTAGGGAGTGGGTATCGTTTCTTGATGGTCAACTTGTTGAGTTGTTGGTAATCGATGCACATCCGCATCATCCTTTCCTTCTTCTTGACGAAGAGTATTGGTGCTCCCCAAGGAGACTCACTCGGTGGGATGTACCCTTTTTCGATCAACTCTTGTAATGGTAGTTTTCTTTAGATATGTTTGCTGACTTGATGGGATGTCTATGGTAGTTTACCCCTGTTAAGCTCTGAAGTGGAGCTTCATTGATTTCTGGTTGTTCCCATCTTTCATTCATGTTGTCATCTTTAAAACTCCGTAAATATGCTTGTAAACTCTGTATTTTCTTCATTAAGTCTGAATTCAATTCCACCATGATTTCTTCCTCTCGGGGTGGGGAATTCAAGTTCTCATGTCCACCTGAAAATTTTAGTGAGTCAGTAAAACAAAATTCTGTTAGTTTTTATAAAAATCATAAATATTTTCTTGAAATACATTTCTGTAGTGGATGTCTTTTGTAGTGAGCCCAAAAGGTCTCTCAGTGTTGTAATTGGGCTCTGATACCACTTGTAATGTCCCTAAAACTGTAAAAAATGACAAAAAAATGTGTGGGATATTATCATCATTTGGAACCTAATGTTTATACAAAATTAACTTCAGCACTGAAAATAATTTAATGCAAAAGACACTTGAAAACTTAACCTAGTTTCCTGTCATTGTCTAACACATGGTAGTTTGTTATCTTGCTATAATATTTATGTCTTTCGTTCATGTATTGTTCTTGTACTCTACACTGGTGTTTATTTTTCCCGTATTATTGAATTAATTCACATTTTATGGTGATTATTATAGCCTTGAGGTATGTTTATGCTTGACTTTGCATTTAAGTATTGATACTTCTACTTGTTCATGGTTTAATGATCTCTACTTGTCTTTCCTATTTAATGAGATGAGGTTGACAAAGCCTTGGGTCTTACTTAGAACCTATTAGGAACAAATATCTCGAGCAAATAGAAGTAAGACAATTCATTACTCTTTTAAAAAAAACGTTAAACAAAGAATTCTTTTAATTTAAGAGTAGTAATACAAATTTAACCGTGCACGTAGCATTCAAAATATTAATAGGAATTTAAACATTGAATCTTCAAAGAATGTTAAAGACTTAATCCAACACAGTGGCCTGGAAAAATGAGGAAAGGATCCAGAACAATACACAAATTTACATCTTCACAGTGGTAAATATTCAAATTAATAAATGAAAGACATGCTATTATTTTTGTTTGCGGATCATTTCATGAATCAAACTTCCATACAATGTTCGGTCATTAGCAGGTTTGAGGCATTGATAGTGAGCCTAAAAAGGAGATTAAACCTCTTATGCAAATGTCCAAAAGACATTACTGTATCAAAAACTGATATTTTTATTATTCTCTCAATAAGTTTATTTCTACACTTGAACCAAGTCGAATAGCGTCTGAGATAGAAACATCAGAGTTTCGCAAGGCTCATAAATAAATGTGTATAAAACAATATTTGAAATTCAAACCCCCTTTTTTCATAATTATAAATGTACAAATGAGGCTATATATATTATGTTATGAAAATTAATATAGAAAAAAAAAAACACAATAGAACTTATCTTCAATGACGGAGCTATGTTAATAATAAGTAAACTAAAAAGAAAAACAATGATTCATTATCCAAATTGTTATTATTCCTTTTAAATAGTTCTGTTAAAAAAAATGTGTTATTTGGGGACATTACAAGTTCCCCATTTCCCTACCTAATTGTGTCAATGATGGCGTTAATGGTATCACGAAGAGAGCGTTGAATTAGTTTCCACCCCTAAACATACTTCTAATGCCTCTGAGAAGTGTATTCTCTCTCAAAATCTTAGCATTGTGATCCATATATGCAATAAAAAAAACAAAGAAGATATCATTAGAAACATGTTACATAGTAAAATTAATACCTTCATTCTTTCATCAATACATGATCCCTTCCTTCCGCCACTCCTCCCCATATTCCTTCCTAACATCCCCTTCTTCTCCCTCTCACCAATGTAAACACCCCACATATGCAAAACATGTCTCCTTGATTCCTTTAACCCTACACATTCTCTCCCAATACTTGATCCTATATCCCTCAAAATTTCCATCCTCCTTAACCCCACTCTACCATTCCTCTAACACATTTTACCTCCACCTTTCAGCCACTCCTTCCCAGACCCCATTCCTCCTCCTCCTCTATCTCTTCCCCCCTTCCTCTCCCCATTCATCCCCCCCTCCCTCTCCCTATTTCTCCCCACTCCCCATGTCTTCCTCCTCCTCTCCCCCCTCCTCCTTTCCCCTCCTGTTCATCCTCCTCCTCCTACCCTACACCTCATTATCCTCCTCCTTCCCATCCCCCATCACCCCCAGTCCCTTCCTCATCCTCCTCTTCCTCTCCCTCTCCATATTTCCCTACCCCATCCCCTTCCTATTGCTCCTCCCCCACCCCTACTCTCTCTCCCTCCTCCCCCTCCTCCATGATCCTCCCCTTCCCCCACCGCCTTCCCCCTCATCACTCCTCCTCCTCCAACCCCTATCCCCCCTTAGTCCCTATCCTCCTCCTCCACCTATCCCCTCACCTCATCCCCCTCCTCCCCCTCCCTCCTCCTACCTCTTCCTCTCTCCCTTGATCCTCCCCCCACAACCTCATCCTCCTCCTCCCACTCCCCCCTCCCCCTCCCCTTTCATACTTCTCCTCTTACTCCTACCCATATCCCTCTCCCCTTCCCCCTCCCTCTTCCCCCTCCTCCTTCTCTTCCTACTCCCTCCTCCCCCTCCCACATCTCCACTGCACCCTTCCCCTCCTCCTCTTCCATCCAACTCACCCATTATCCTCCTCCACATCGCTGCACCCTCGTCACCCATGATTCCCCTCTACCCTCCCCATCCTCCAACCCATCCTCCACCTATGCCTATATCCATCTTGTTTCCCCTCATCCCCCTACCCCTTCCCCCCTCATACTATCATTTATCCTCATATCAGCTTTCCCCCTACCCCTTTCCCCCTCCTACCATCCTTTATACCCATCTCAACTTTCCCCCTCCACATCTCCTCCCTCATCATCATCCTCCCCCTCTCCCTATCCCCCAACTCCTTACATGCCTCCCTCTTCCACTCCTCCTCCCATTCTCCATCCTCATTTGCCTCTCCACTCCAATTCCTCCTCCTCCCCTCCCCCTCTCCCCTCACACTCCCCCTCCTCTCCCACTCTCCCCCTCTCCCCCTCTCACCCTGCTCACCCCAACCTTTTCCTCCTCCTCCCCCTCCCCCTCACATTTACTTCTACCCCTCCTCCTTCTCCCCTTCCACTCCCCTCCCAACCTCTTACTCACCATCCCCCTTCCCTCCCCCCATCCTCTTTCACATCCTTCTCCTCCTCCTGCTCCCCTCCTCTCCCCTCCCCCTCCTCTCCCTCCAAAACATATCTCTCTTCCCTCATCCCCTTACTCTACCTCCTCCTACACCACCACCTACCTCCTCTGCACCGCCCCCCCACAACGTAACCTCCAGTCACCCCTCCTCCTCCCTACTCACAACTCCTCCAAACCCTCATTCTTGTCCTCATCCCCTTCCCCTTCCCCCATCCCCACTACCCCCCTCCCCCTCGCCCTCCCTCTCACCTTGTCCTCATCCTCCTCCTACTCCTCTCATCCCCCCTTTCCCCTCCTTCTCCCTCTCATCTTCCCCTCCTCCTCCCCCATCTCACTCCTATGCCTCCTCTTACCCTAAACCTCCCCCTCCCTCTACCTCCTCCTCCTCCTCCTCCTCCACCAAACCCTCCTCCTATCTCCCCTCCTCCTCCCTCTCCTCCTTCTCCTCCTCCTCCCCCTCATCGTACACCTCCTCCTTCTCCTCCTCCTCCACCTCCTCTTCCTCTACCTCACTCCTGCTCCTCCTCCCCCTCCCACTCCCACTTCTCTTTCACCTATTTGTTCCCCCTTTCCTCCTCCTCTCCCCCTCTCCCATCCTCATCGTATGCATCCTTCTCCCTTATACTCCTACCTCCTCTACCACTTACCCCTCACCCTCCTCCTTCACCTCCTTCCAACTCCTCCTACCACTTCCCCTCCATATATCCCCCCCATCCCCACCTCCTCCCCCCCACTCCCTCTCTCCCATCCCCATACACCCTCCCTTCTAAACTCTCTAACTTCCCCCCTCCTCATTCTCATCCCCAACCTGCCAACCCTTCCTCCCCCCTTGATTTCCATATCTAACCCTCACCCCATTTTTCCTCCCCTACTCCCTCCCACACTCCCCCTCCTCCCCTGCATCCTCCTCCTCCACCTCCCCCTTTCTAATCCCGCTCCCTTCCACCCCTCCATTTCCCCCTCCCTCCTCCTCCCTCCTCCTCCCTCATCCTTCTCTCATTCCCTCTCCCTCCCCCTTGTTCTCCCCCTCCTCTTTCCCTCCCCCCACCCCCTACTGCTACAAAACTCTTCACCTCCTACTCCCTCTAAACCTTATGAGACTCCTCCTCCCCACTCCTCCTCCTCCTCCTCCTCATCGAATCCCCCTTCACCTCCTCCTCCACCCCTCCCCCTCTCCTTGCTCCCCCCTTCCACTCTCCTCCTCCTCCTCCCCTACCACCTCATCCTCCTCCTCCTCCTCTCCCCTCCCCCATATTCCTACTCCTCTAACTCCCCTCTCAAACTCCTCCCATCCTCCACCCCCTCCTCTCCTCCCCACTCTCCTCCTTCTTGTCTGCCTCACCTTCACCCCTTCACCGCTACCTCCTCCTCCCCACCTTTCCTCATATCCCCCTAACCCCTCCACCTCCTCCTCCTCCTCCCTCTAACTCACCTTCCCACATCCTTTCCTTTCTCTCCCTCTCCCCTACTAATATGCCAACCCCTCCTCCCCTCCTCCTCCTCCTCCTGCTCTCCTTCTCCCCCTCCCCTACCTCCTCCTTTAACTCCCTCTCCCCATCCTCCTCCCCCTTCCCCTACTCCTCTACCTCTCCACTCCCCCTCCTCCCCTCCTCCTCTTGAATCCATATACTCCTCCTCTCCCCCTTACCCCCTCCTCCTCCTCCTCATCCTCACTCCTCTCCCCTTTCCCACTTCCCCTACTCCTCCTACCTCCAACTATTCCTACCCCTCACCCTCCCTATCTCCACCACCCACTCCCCCTCTCCCCTTCCAATATTCCCACTCATCTTCCCCCTTTTCCTTCTCCCCCTCCTCCTCATATTCCCCCATCCAACCCCCCCTTACTCCCCATCTCACCTCTCCCCTCTCTCATCTCACTATCCTCTCTCCACCTCC